>CAHIKZ030000754.1:420000-607500 GCA_903632075.3 Acanthosepion pharaonis | reverse complement strand
GGTTGACCAATCAGAAGCCGCCCAACACTGTATTCGTAGTGTATAAAGGCGGCCATCTTGTTTCCTCCTACCAGAAGGACAAAAGGCGACCAGGAGAAGGATGAACTACACTCTGCTGTGATATTCACTGCGAAACTTCACTACGTTTTCCTACTGTCTCCGAAATATTCACTGCCAACCTCTGGAGGCGATACTCGAGGATCGACCGTCATGAAAATGTCTAACAAATAGTACGTTGCATCAGTGTTGTTACATCGGCACAAAAAGTGATAAAAATGGAGATGAATTCATTCTTGGCCCCAATTTTCGAGCTGACTTGCATTTCAGGCGTCTTGCTAGGTATAGTCCGAATAATGTAAATAGTGTACATAATACCTCATCTCAGAAATATAGACAGATACTGAAGGGCCGAAACGTTGTAATAAATATGGCAACAAAGATGAGGACAATAGTCCAAATAATGTAAATAGTGTACATAATACCTCATCTCAGAAATATAGACAGATACTGAAGGGCCGAAACGTTGTAATAAATATGGCAACAAAGATGAGGATAATAGTCCGAATAATGTAAATAGTGTACATAATACCTCATCTCAGAAATATAGACAGATACTGAAGGGCCGAAACGTTGTAATAAATATGGCAACAAAGATGAGGATAATAGTCCGAATAATATAAATAGTGTACATAATACCTCATCTCAGAAATATAGACAGATACTGAAGGGCCGAAACGTTGTAATAAATATGGCAACAAAGATAAGGATAATAGTCCGAATAATGTAAATAGTGTACATAATACCTCATCTCAGAAATATAGACAGATAGTGAAGGGCCGAAACGTTATAATAAATATGGCAACAAAGATGAGGACAATAGTTCGAATAATGTAAATAGTGTACATAATACCTCATCTCAGAAATATAGGCAGATACTGAAAGGCCGAAACGTTGTAATAAATATGGCGACAAAGATGACAATAGTCCGAATAATGTAAATAATATCTGCGTAGTGTCGTCCAGCTTTTGAAGGTTGTCTTGATGTTATATGAACCGCAGATCGTTGTAATAAATATGGCAAAAGAAAAATAAGGACAATAGTCCGAATAATGTAAATAGTGTACATAATACCTCATCTCGTTCACGTGCAATATTTGGAAAAAATTTTTAAGTTTCAGCATATATTTTGGTTTGGTTTGGTTTGTTGTATTTTACGGTATATCAACCTCAATGTGTTATTTAATGCCGACAACTTTTTTCCTGGTAATATTTTGTTTTGTCAAAAATCTATTTCTGGTAATATTTTTTCCTCAAAAATGTATAGCTGGTAATATCATTTTAAAACGTGTATTGCTGGTAACATTTTTTTTTTCAAAAATATATATTGCTGGTAATAGTTTTTAAAAAAAATATATTGCTGGTAATAGTTTTTTTTTTTCTTCAAAAATTTATTTCTGGTAATAATTTTTTACAATGTATTTCTAGTATTAAAAACTATTTTGACACTTTTATAATATTTTTTACCTCAGTTTCGGGGTTAACTATTTGCCCATAGCTGGGACCCTAACATGTGCTACCACCCAGTGTCAGGGTGGACCTGGGAACGCCAGCAATTAAGAGGTGGTTCCACGCTCCACAAAACCTCCTGATCAGAGTCCTTGCTTTCGGATGTAGTTTATCGTCATACCCAGGACGGGCATATACTTTGATTTTCGACTTTATGCTGAAGGGATTGCATGCCAAGTACGCCATCCTAGCTGTCAGACAATCGACAAAGGAAGTGAGGTCCGTGACGTTCTGTGTAGTATGAAAGAAAATTTGTTCAGGGAGTCTGAGGATGGTGCCATACACGATCTCGAGAAATTAATTTTGACTGATATCCTTGTGGGGTCAATCTACCTGGCTTTAAGGTGAAAAAATAACCCGAATGTCGTGCCCACAAATATAACACAAAATATAAGCAACGCAAAGAAATGACCTTCGCAGAAAAAGAAGACCAAACTAAATATAACGATAACATTTCTACAAACAAATGGATTTACATATTAAAATTCAATGTTCTTTGTTGTGTTCATGAAGAGATCAATAGTTCGACTGTTCGAAATGATTTGTCGCAAGTGAGTCTACAAAGTTCGAAGGGATTTTATTTACATCATTCGGACTATTGCCCTCATCTTTGTCGCGATTTACAACGTTTCGGCCGTCTAATGGACGTCAGTTATCAGTTATCTTCTGTTAATTCCCCTCACCAAGTTCTCCACCGCCTTAAACAGGTATTGAATTCACACTCCTTGACATGGCACGTGGAACTAGAACAGTCTACTCCAGTGAACGAAATAAAGGGTTCAGTTCGACATTCCAACCACCTGAAGAAGGTCAGAGCGTACAACGACCAAAATGTTGTAATAAATATGGCGACAAAGATGAGAACAATAGTCCGAATAATTTTAATAGAGTACATAATACCTCATCTCAGAAATATAGATAGATACTGAAAGGATTTTGTTGTAAGTGAGTAAAACAGGTGCTATTGTATACCAATATGCGTGTGGGGGGTCGCATGCAAGGGAAACGTGTGTGACTACTGATTGCGTATGACAGCAGTAATTTTAAACACAGTGAACAAAAAGAGAGGAGACAGGACTTACTTTCTTCACGGCTTAGTTCTTTTTTTCAATGTTGTTGTTCAGTTTTATAGAGAAAAAAGAAATAGTTTTCTCTGAGCCATTTTGCTCCTGATGTAGAACTGATCCAATTGAATTTGTCGAAGCGTCGGTCTGTCAATGTGAATGTTGAGTTATTATCATCACTGATATAGAAGAATTTAGTGAAATTTGCTAGTGCTTTTTTAGTGTCATGAAATGAAATCTCCTATAGTTATTTTTACATTGTCTTTTATTGTTTGTTTGTTTCTGCAGCATGTTTGTGAGCGGTCTCAATACTGTGGGACAACCTGGAATAAGTCTACGGTAATAATTAATCAAACGCAGGTATCTTCGTAGTTGTCGCAGTGATGTTGGTTGTGGAAATTGTTGTATTGCTGATACTTTCTCTCGGAAAGGCATGATCCCTTGTTCGTCGATCTCATGGCCCAAGAAGTTCAATTTAGAAAAAGCAAACACATTTGTTTACATACTACCAAATTCCCGTAGCAGAAGAAGACATAAAGAAAACGGATATTACCATTCCTTTCGGCTTTTATGAGTACACGAGGATGCAATCTGGGTTACGAAACGCTGTCCAAAGTTTTCAGAAACTTATTGAAGTTTTGAGAGGATTAGCTTTCGTTTTTGCCTATATCGTTGACGTTCTTATTGCTAATCATGATGGCAAACGACACTAGGACCATATACAAGTTTTTGAGAGACTAGCACATTTTGATTTAAAGATCAACGTAAACAGACATGATTTCGTCAGGTACAGTTTTGTGAAAACTGTGATTCCCTGTAAAGCCGTGACGAAATCATGTAAATGTGGGATTGGATACCTATATGGAATTGTTTTCGTGTTAAGATTCCTGAAATCCCCACAAGGTCGCCATGCTTCGGAACCATGTGTTACGGAGAGCAGTATGGCTATTTGAAAGGCGCAAAATACCTTATTGCAACATGTCTTGAAATTCGACTTTTGCTATTTTGTATTTTTCTGAACGCAATCTGCGGGTTGATGCGTGTGTAGGAGGCCCAGTTTTGTGATGTAATGTCTAGCAGTGTGACGAATTTCGTCTGTCTTTTAAAGGAGTGTTAATAGTAGGAAATTTTCCTATCCACTTCTATAGCCCATTAGCAGTTGGTACGGCAGAACTAATTCCTGTTGATGTGTAGATCGAGGTGATTCCCTTTGCGGTTAGCTTTGTGTGACTGTCGATGAGAGAGTGTGAAGCCATATTCACTGATAGGTGGAAATAGCATTAAAAAATGCTCCAAGAATCGGTATTTTCACTTCTGCTTATGTGAAAATCCATGGAAAAGGTCGTCGTAAACACAAGTTGAGCGTTAATTATCTATATCTCCGTCTGTCTCAATTTTCGATCTATTTGCGGTTCGCGATCTATATGTAGATAATGTGTATTTTTGTTTAGGCTCCGATGGAATAAAACTGATTTGTGCACCGGTGTCGACTAAAAATAAATATCCGGTATTTTTGTTCTGGATGTAAAATAGATGACATCTCTCTTCTATTCCAGCAACTAATGTTGTTTTTACTTGCTGCTGGAGTAATTGTTTCCCTGGTGCTGTGCAGTAGTGTGAGAGCTTCTTGAATTGAAAATGTATGGTTCGCTGCTCTCCATCGACTCTTTTCCAAACTTATAATGATACTAACAGGTATCATAGGTAAACCGCTCTCTGGAGAATGAGTTTGACCTACCCCAGATTGTTCTGCGCGGAGAGTAAGAGCGATTTTTGATTTCTGATCGGGAAGGCTGAAATTGTTTCGTTTTGTAGCAAACTCTGGATTTGTAGGGTGAGGTCCGCTATATTTTTTTCCAGCTGAGACAAATTTTCTGTTTTGTCCGTTGGTGGTGATGTGTTGAGTATGATATGGTGTATACACTTTTGTCCTGGTTGTTATGTATTTGGACCGCTATCTCCGATACTCTTTCTAACTCCAATTCATCGGGGAGTTATATCAGTATCTGTGTTGTGTGTGATTGTAGTTTGTTCGTCCACAGTTTTTTCGACATTGCGTCGGACATGGTATTGTCTCTTAGTAATGCTCGTATTTTCCTTAGTAGCTGTGAAGGCTTCATGTGCCCCAGGTTCAAATTATTGAATAAGTCGTGTAACATTGCCTCATTCGATTTTCCGATACGTCTAATTATCGAATTTTTCAGCGTGTCGTAGGGCTTTTCCTCTGGCATGTAATCAAGTAGATCAACTATTTCTGTTGTAATATCTGCTGGGTGTTTCTCCACGATGTTTTTTTTTTTTTTGCGATATGATTTTCTTCGCGGCAAAAATTGTATTCAATTGCGAAAACCAGGTTTGCACGTTCGTTGTATTGTAGATAGGTAAGTGTACCATTATTACGGTTTCTGTATGTCGGGTGATGTTGTTCTTATCCATTTTCTAAGTATCTCGGCGTGGTGGTTATTTTTTAAAAATTGTGTTGGTTTGAGTTGAAATATTGTTATCTCGGAAGAGATGTTTTCGGAACGTCGGCAGGTCACCATTTTGTTGGGGCTAGTCTATCCGGATTTTAGGGAGAAAATAAAATCCGAATGTCGTACCCAAATACAACACAGGGCCTTGTTCGGTGACTGTTCATTTGTCTTTTGCTGGCGAGTCATGTTTATCGCTTATGGCAAGCCGGTGCTCAGCTCTGAATCCTATATGAGTTTTGTACGGGAATGTACTTAGTTACTTAGGGCGCGACCCTTTTCCAGGTCACTTGCAGTTCAATCGCACGGACGTTGACGAAATCACATCACATCATTTGTCCTATCCAATCAAGTTCCAGAAATCACTTATTTAATTTGGAGCTTTGCTTGTACAAAATTGTAAAAAAAAAGTTTTCGTATCAACTGAATTTAGGAAGATTTATTTGTACGCATCTTTTGTTTGTGATTCATTTATTGACCGTAAAATTTAGGAGTATATATCCCATATCCTTTACTACTGCGCTAAGTCCCAGAAGGACTAACAAAAGTGCTTCAGCCAATTAAGCTGGTTCAACATTGCTCTCGGGCTGATTTCAAAATATAGAGAAACCTTTCTACCGTGCACTTTGCTCCCACATGACATACAATTGCATGTGTTCTCTTGCTATGCAAAAGAATTGATAGAATGAATCAGATTCGAATTAACGACAGCTGGAACAACAAAAAAAACAATAGAATATTCGTCTAGAAATAAACGTTTTTTGCCATAATGTATGGGGAAATGTTCGCCATGAAGAATTCTTTTTTCCAACAGGAAAAAAAAGATCAGTATATGTTAGCAAATAGACATAAGCTTTTCGGTTGGTGATAGGTGTCCCGTAATGTCGTACACACAGGTGAGCGGAAACGAACGAGGTGTGCGAAGATTTTCCAAATTTTACTTTTTCATTTTTGATATTTGTCCGAACTCAAATATTCGACTTCCTTCAAGGCAAACAAATCTGTCCGTTACCAATCTGAGGGAAGCTTTAATACCAGGGTGAAACAAATTATTATGTGTAAAGTCAAATACACGCCACAAAATCTCAAGAGAGGAAAGATATAGTCAACCGGTGCGCTGTCTCACATAAAAATTTCCAAGTTGTCGTTAGGAATATGAATTTTCCTGTCTATATTTCTGAGATGAGCTATTGTAATTATTTACATTATTTATATTTATAGGAAAACTGTATTATTAGCCGATACCTTTTGTCTAATGTGGACTTTTTCAAGGCCAAAAAAAGAGAGCCGCCATTGAATATTATCCAAATATTAATCTACGCCCAGGCTTTTTTCTCAATATCAACTTTCCTAACAGAATTACTACTCTCATAAGCAAACGTAGACAACTGGATCAAGAAATCAAAAGAAAATGGTTGAATCCATAAACACAACAATAAAAACAATATTTCCACACGTGATAGTACTTGACGTAATTTTCAGTTGACAATATGAATACAATAGCGTTTTATAATTCTTCTAGTTACTAAGGACATTTTGTTTTTAATAAATTCATTTCGTTTTTGCCTTGAAAATTCCACATTGGACAAAACGCGTTGGCTGATGATATAGTTTTCTTATTGTCTTTTACCGATATACATACTGTCTTTTTCTACAGGTTAACTCTGAGAATTTTTTAAATTATTTATATTGTTCGGACTGTTGTCCTCATCTTTATTGCCATATTCTCGACGTTTCGGCCGTTGTACGCTCCGGCCTTCTTCGGGTCATTGGAATTTTGAACTGAACCCTTATTTCGTCCACTGGGGTAAATTGTTCTAGTTCTACGTGCCATGCCTCTTTCGGGTGTCTCAGTTATCTCCCTTTAACTCAACTCTCCAAGTTTTTGTTCACCACTGCAGTATCCAGGTATTGAACTCATAACTCTTTGAGTCAAGTCACTGGATCCAGCCAATGCTTTTATCCACTGGGCCATGTTTCAAAGAAACTAAGGGTAGATAACTCAGATCTATTTATCTAACTGTAAGTAAATGTTCATCAGACGAGAGTGGAATTTTCATCAATAACAACAGCACTAAAATTTTGAAAACGCTTGATTTTCAAAAACGGAGAGTTATTCAATAAAGGTGATTTAATGTCGATACTTCGCCTGTTCCTCAACAGATCCCTGATATTCCATACAAGGATTCAAAAGAAAGACATTGATGCCCTGAGATATAGTATCCACAGTAATATTGTCCGGTTAATAATAACGTATACCTGGGATAAGAAGCTGGATCAAATAATCCAAATGCTTTTTATCTACCACCGGGAGTATTTGTCTGAATTTGATTGAAATGCGTCCAACAATGGTTTATGACCAATCATAATGTGGAAGGTGCGCCCCTCGAATAACTAGTGAAATTATCGTACTGGCGAATAAGCTACGAGTTTCACACGAAAGTATACTATAAAACAAAGAAATCGACTTCCACTACCTGTTGATTTTTTTTTTTTTTTACTGCAAAAGAGCGCACCCACGCTAATCAAGGAAGCATCAACCGCCAAATACGACTATTTTCCTAACTTGTTATGTGACAATTGATATTTTCTATGCAATAAAATACATTAAATTTTATGAAATTCTATGAAAAACCGCTACAGCAGGTTCGGACAAAACTACGTCACAGTTTTGGACATTTGTTAAAACGCCTTTCAAAGTTTTTAATGCCTGGACACAATCAAGGAAAGGCCAACAGTAGAAATCTGTATCAACTCTAAAAATTAGGGTCATTTTTTCATAGTGTTATGTATGGGGGAAATTTGAAATACTGTGCTGTTCGATAAAAGTGACTCACCTGATTTTTTTTACTTAAAATCTTTTCGCCTATTGTTTTGGGGGTCAAACTAGTTTTTAATCTTACTAATATAAAAACCCCTTCCTGACCACCTAGTAAAAAGTTTACTCACCCTAAGGTATTCTATTGATAATTATAATTTTGGATATAAATGAGATTTAAGGAAAAGCTCTGTGCAAAACAAAAGTGACTCACTTATTTCCTGCAACTAGTAATCAATAGAAACATAACCGAACAGCTTTAAATAAAGAATAATAGAGGTATAATTTATTTATAATAGGTAATATAGTTCGAAATATTTAATAATCTATGGGTCCTCCTTTATTTTGAATAACCTTTTCAACCCTTTTTGGCGTTGACTTGATTAGGTTCTGGGAAATCTCATCTCCAAGCATTGAATTCCATTCGGATATGAAATTCACAATCAAATCCTCTTTGTTGCTCAACTGCTTTCTCGAGAGCCTGTACTTTATAATGCTCCATAAGTTTTTTCTGGGGTTGAGGTCAGGAGATTGGGGTGGCCATGTCATAACACTCACCTGCTTCTCATCAAAGTATTCCTTCATCAATTTTGATTTGTGACAGGGAGCATTATCCTACATAAAAATGAGCTTGGTGGGGTCGATTTGCACCATTTCAGCAGAAGGGAGCAGACAAGACTCTAAAATTCTCTTGTACTGTTTGCTCCTGAGGGTCTTTTCAATAGGTTTTAAGAAACCAGTTCCATGAAAAGAAAAGCATCCCCAGAACATTATACTGAATGGATGCTTGACAGTACTTACTGCTAAATTCAAAGAGCTTTCAATGCTTCTTTTTTGGATTTTAGATCGCTTATCCTTTGAATTTAGCTCAACTTTCGTTTCATCGGAGAAGAGAACATTTAGTAAAAAAAAAAATCAGGTGAGTCACTTTTATCGAACAGCACTGTAACTCTTACCATTGAAGAAGAAATACCAACTGAACTAATATGAGGTCCGAGTAAAATAATTTACCAAACTCAAATTACTATTTACTGTCTGTTCTTGGATATATATCTTTCATAAAATTTTTAATAAAAATAAATAGTTTAAATTATTGCAATAATATTATCTATATCTATAATTCTCAAAATGTGTGTGTGTGTGTGTGTATGTGTGTATGTGGGTGTATGTGTATGTTGGTGTGTGTGTGTGTGTATGTGTGTGTGTGTGTGTCTGTGATCGGATGTTGTTTAAGCGTTTCCACAGTTTTCATCCGATCATCCGATTTTGATGATTTTTTTTTATTTGATAGATAATTCTTCAGTGCCGGTTTTGAGTTCAAATTGTTGGCGACAATGGCTCTCCACTACTTCCTGTCCATTATAACTCTCAGCAACGTTTTACCTTTCATAAAAATAGTTTAAATTATAACAATAATATTATTTATTATTATACAGTTCCCTTTTCATGGCCACCCCCCCCCCATTCAGATTGTTACCAATTCTGGGGTTGTGCCTCACTTGCACCCAACTGTTACTAATATAGATTTTCGGGTGGGCGGACTTTAAATTTAAACTGCTCCAAATGAACGACAAAAATTCCCAATAATGAAAGACCCGGTCAAAGGCGGGTTATACTGCTAGTATATATATATATATATATATATATATATATATATAATTCTCAAAATGTCTGTGTGTATGTATGAGTCTGTGATCGAATGTTGTTTATGCATTTCCACAGTTTTCCTCCGATTTTGATGAATTTTTTTTTATTTGATAGATAATTCTTCAGTGCCGGTTGGCTCTCCACTACTTCCTGTCGTTATAACTCTCAGCAACGTTTTACTATTTACTGTCTGTTCTTGGATATATATCTTTCATAAAATTTTTAATAAAAATAAATAGTTTAAATTATTACAATAATATTATCTATAATTCTCAAAACGCGCGTGTTTGTCTGTGTGTGTGTGTGTGTGTGTGTGTGTGTGTGTGTGATCGGATGTTGTTTTTCCACAGTTTTCATCCGAACGCTTCTGCGCACGAGGCTAAAAATGATGATCAAAGGACTCAATGGTTGAGAAGAAACGCCTCTTCAACTGCTGCTGTGTGTGAGGCTGAAACAAGATTGAGAACGCAAAATGGCCCATATCATGCACCCCCTCCCACACACACACACACACACACACTTCAAATTGTTAACCCACCATTTGGGGATGTGCCTCAGTTGCACCCAATTGCTGTTACTAATATTGATTTTCGGGTGTGTTGACTTTAAACTTAAACTGCTCCAACTGAACATCAAAAATTCCCAGTAATGAAAAAGCCGGGCAAAGTCGGGTTATACTGCTAGTGATTGAGGTAAACCAAATAACAAGAGACAAATGGCAAGAAAATTACTTTTTTTTTTCTATGGAGAGTTAAAAGGCAAAAATAAACACATTGAAATAATGGTTGAATAAAGTTATTGTGATCAAAAGTAAGAATAATATCAAAAATATCACATTGATATACCAAGAATATTAAGATGGTATGAAAATTGTAATGATATAACTGTAATATTGCAGAGTTTATTGGTTGAGAATATTGTGCTAAAGAGCAAGAATGATATAAAAATATCATATAATATCAAGAATATTAAGATGGTATAAATATAGTAATGATATAATTGTAATATTGAATAATGTATTGACTCAAAATGTTGAGCTAAAAAGGAAGAACATTAAGATGAATAAAAATATTAATGGAATAATAATAAAGTAGACTGTATAGTCCAAGAATGTGTTATGATACAAAGCAATAAGAGAGGGAAAAATAATAAAGAATATATTGACTTAGAATATTGATATAAAAGCTAGAATATTAATGCAACATAAAATAATAATAAATAATGAAAATATTTAGTGCATATTGACCCAGGATGTTGTAATAAAATATTAAGATCTCTATTATTTAATATTATTTCTCGACTTACGACATTTTTTACAGTGCATCATAACGTGATTTTCCATTGGATTTGTAACATGCACACAATTTTCCATAAATAAGTTTGTACATCACTCACCTATGCTAATGTAATAGTAATGTAATAATCTAGAACATTATATATTTCTATGATACATGTTAACATAATTAGGACTAAAAAGACATTTGGGGGACATAAATTTAATACATCATATGTATGAGGCAAATGGCATGAATTGAGACAAAATTAATGGTGATTATGTCATAATCACCAATTGTCATAGGTTGGGACTGCTATAATATGGGGACTTATTGCATAAAGTTGTGGGAAAGCAATAATATTAATGATGAGTTTATTAGGACAAGCTGCTAGAATCAAAAACAATACTGGTAGAATTAGAAATATTATCAAATTAATCATAATTTGTGCAGCCAGTAGATTGCAATAAAAGAAATTATATAGATTAGAATTAGGAATTTTTAATAATGAAGATGGTTTTAAACTGAAATTTTGTGAAGAGAAACTCTATTGATAAACTGATTAAAATGATCAATAAAATAATGGCTATCTTGAAGAGTTTATTGTTCTGGAAAGTTAAGATAAAAGTACCAATAGTAAGAATGAATGAAAATAGAACTGAAATAATAGTATTTAGAAATAAAAAGCAGAGTATAGACCACAATCTCACTAAAATGACTTACATTGACCAAGATTTTTTTGACATGAAAATATTGAGACATTTGGATTCTTTGAGGTTGACTTTGTTAATCACAAGGTGTTATAAAAGAGCACAACATGGTATTTCTAGCCAAATGAAGCAATTTGTAGGGAAATGGAGTGAGATACTGATTTTTTTACCTCACAAATGATAGGGCAGATAAGGTCAAATTCAACCTCTGAGGTCATCAGAAGTAAAATGTGTATGCATTTGTTTTTAGCCATATTGCAGTAAACCAATTATACATATTCATATCCGTCCTGGATATGACGATAAACGATATCCGTGTCCTGGGTAAGATGATAAACTACGTCCAACAGCAAGGCCTCTGATCAGGAGTTGAGGAGTGTGGAACTACCTCTTAATTGCTGGTGATCCCAGCTCCACCTTGACCCAGGGTGGTAGCACCTGTTAGGGTACCAGCTATTTTATAAAAATATTATCAGCAATGAATTTTGGAAGAAAAAAATTTTTACCAGCAATACATTTTTGAAAAAAAATGCAAAAAATTATCAGCAATACATTTTTGAAGAAAACAAATATTACTAACAATACATTTTTTGGGAAAATATTCCAAGCAATAAAATATATTGTCAACATTAAATAACCCATTGAGGATGATATACCGTAAAACAAAACACAAACCAAACCATATTCTTGAAATTAATCAAACAGAAGAATTACATGTAATATTTAATTAGAGGTAAACACTCCAAGGTAACTAGTGGTTACCACTCCAAGGTAATTAGCAATTACCACTCCAATATCATTCATGGTTAACACTACAAGATTACAATTACTATTCTAGGTTCATAGATGGTTATAACTGCGAGGTTATTAGGGGGTACTACTCCAGTGTAATTAGCAATAAATACACCAAGGTGATGACACCATGGTCGTTAGAATTTAGCAGAGGTCAATTTTGTATTAAATTCATTTTCAGTTAAATGAAAGAAATTAAAAGGCTAAAAACTTCACCAAAAATGTTTTTCAAACTTTAAGTTTTACAAAGAATAACAAGATGTTGGCAAAAGCAAGCTAACCCTACCATACAGACATCACACTGATTCTTGAAAATTTTGTCAATTTATGCACAACTTTGACCCCCAATACATCGCACTTATTTGTTGTGAAAATTGACAATGGTCAAACTGAAATTTTACATGATTTCAGTTCCCCCATCAGACTTTCCTGATGAGGGAGGAGGGTGGCTAGACCCTCACAAGATTAAAAACAAACCAGTCAAAGGGTGGAGGAACCTTATTGTAGGGTCAACAGACATCTAGTACATTGGGGGTAGACTGGATTCCACAGCAGCCACTGAGGTGATGATAGGGCACTTCTGTCATGAAGGGCTTCTTAAACTGAAATCAACAACCAACATAGAGGGTTCCCTTGATAGTCAACAGTGATGTGTCCATGACCATGGCAAGTCTTTAAATTGGAGGGCATCAGCTGTGGTTTTACCTGGAGAGGGATGGTCTTCGCCAGGTCTGTTTGCTCCAAGACACATTATGCGTGAATGAATACTTTTCCAGCTTTCAACTCAAATAGGTGGAGGGAACTGATCAGTTGCTCAGCTGGACTGTGACCCTACAACTGCACCCAGTCTAGGGACTGATGACGATGAAGATGGAGCCAAGAGGGCTGAAGATGCCTAACGTCTGGATAGTGTTATGTTTTCAAATCAGAATTTTGACATCATCGTTAATATTTAGTGTTAATTCTTTAAAAAGACTATATTTTTTACTCACGGTGTCAATTACAGAACACAAGAAACAGGTTATCAAAGTATCAGGTGTTGGTTTCAAATGATAGTCGAGTGATCTGAGAAGTTTATACAACAAAATGAATTGAACTTTATGTGTAAAGAGAAAAAAAGACAAGCAAGAAAATCCAGAAAAGGAAAAAAAAAAACTTGTTTTTATGTCACATTGAGCAGTACCATTAGACAGAATGGTCATAAGTTTAACAGAAGATAACTTCTTACTAATTTTACTGTGTATCAGAGTACAGTATTATTTTAACTCCTATTAACTAAGAAAAAAAAAAAAACTAATGTCAAGCAAATGATAGAAAAAGAGCCAAAATTAGAAGTAATTTTTTAAAAATTCCTTTGAACCAGTTCTCTCATTTTCTTTGGTTTCAATACAATGTTTTGAATGCTGCACCAACTGACCTTTTTGACTGGATTTTTCAAAGTGATATGATATTATAAAACACTACACATTCTTTCATACAAATTTCCTTGTCTTTTATATTCTTCATCACAAGATGTTGACTGGTTTCCTCTCCAAGCCTCTTTCTACCTGAATTTTCCAGTTAGTTGGTGTTAGCATAATTAAATAAGTATTTCTTTGTTTTCAGAATTCCTTAAATGAAGCAGTTTAATTCACTGTTGTTTAATCTAAATGTTCACAATCTTCTATTGTCCAGTAATTTTTTTTGAGAAATTGGTGTTTCTTCTGTTGCTAATCTTAACCAAAGCATTGAACTTTTATCTATAGTAAGGCACTCAATGGATTTTTGGATCCTTAAATCTAATCTATGTGTGTTTTTCCTAATCATTTATCATTCCTATTGTAACAATCCATTATACCACTGTGCCTCCAATAATATATATATATATATATATATATATATATATATATATATATATATATATATATATATGTATAGATACTTTCTTCATATAACCCCAATTTAATTTCATAAGGTTAATATCTGGGTTTAATTTTATAAAACCTCTTCCCTTTAAGACTAATACCTTCCACCCTCCCCTGAGCAGTGGCTTGTGTCTTTCATCTGACTGAAACATTCAAATAGATAAATTCTGTATCAATTTTTCAAATGCAGTCACATTTAAATTTCTAATTCCAACATGAAGTCAGTCTGTATAATGGGGTTGAATAAGACTGACAAAGTTTTCATCGGTTTAAATAGGTCTATACCCATTATGAGGTAATTTTGGATTTTTTAGTTTTCTACTCTCTCTCTCTCTCTCTCTTTCTCTCTCTCTCTCTCTCTATATATATATATATATATATATATATATATATATTTTTTTTTTTTCTTTTCATTTTTTGTTTGGAAGTAAAGTATATTTTTCTTTTCATTTTTTGTTTGGAAGTAAAGTCTGATGATCCACAGTCCTTTTAAAAGGGCTGTGGTGAAATAATCTATTACATGGAACCTTAAAGTGGTCTTTTTTTATTTAAATTATTTGCTCTGAATTTACATTGAGCCCTCCTTAGGTTTACCCATACGGATTACCTGATTTTTTCATAAACTAAATATATATATATATATATATATATATATATATATACAGCATATCTTCATCCAGGCATATTTGTTTGAATATTCACCTCTCAAGATGATCTTGAATGAGAAAGTATATATATATATATATATATATATATATATATATATATATATATATAATACGATGTAGAAAATTTATTTAATGCAGTAAAAACAGACATAACGGAAAAGTGAGAGGAGGAAACTTCAACTACAGTAGTTGACAATGTGATAAAGAAATGAAGAAAAAAAGAAAAGAAAAACAAACAAAAATAGAAGAGAAAATATTGTGCACAGATTAACATGAGGAAAAGAAATCAATACATATCAATAATATATTGACACGGGTAGATCTGTCGACAGATCACACTGAATCCTGACAACCAATCATTTTTTTTTTTTTTTTGCATAATGATGGTGGCCTTGATTTAATATAAATTGTGCAAAGGACTTTTAAATAGTAAGCGAATTGTGGCCTGTTCAAAATTGAGAAGGATAATATACACATTACCAATTCTTAATATCATGATATTTTGAGGATGTCTGTTATTATAACGACAATGTTTACATATATATATATATATATATATATATATATACACATACATACAGGGGGAGACAAAAGCTGCAAACCATTGGGATAATTTATTAAAAGTATAATTACATATGAAAATTTTATTTATTAGTTATTTAATTGTTATATGTGCTGTTCAAAATGACTTCCTTCTTTTTGAAAACACATTTCAATTCGGTGCCTGTATGTTTCATTAACATTAGTTTTTCTGTCTTCCTTACTCAAAATTGTTTCTTCAAAATAAGAAAATGTCAAAACAAATTAGATATTTAAAACATGATTAATTAATTAAACCTTATGGTCCACAACTTTTGACACACCCTGTATATATATATATATATATATATATATATATATATATATGAAGAAATATAGTCTTAAGATGTGCTATATTTATGGGATAAAGTGCTCAGTATCAGTGATAGAGCATGTAAATATAAAAAGTGAACATAGAAGTCAACACTTAGAGCCTCTAAGTGTTGACTTCACCTTTTATATTTATATATATATATATATATATATATATATATATATATTAGTGAATATATGTAATATCCAACATCGATAACACTACTCTGAGTTTTGCCACACCCTATATATATATATATATATATATATATATATATATATATATATAGGGTGACCCAAAAAACACAAACTTTTTAACAATCCAATAAAACTAAGAGTAATGGAAGAAAAAATATTTTATTCATAGTAATTGAAACCTTAAAACATGCCATTTAAGAAACAATGATGGAATTTTTATTTTTTAAAAATTACGTCCTGTAGTTGGCGTCCTCCTGTACGAATGCATTCTTGAAATCTGCTGTTGAGATTCCTCATTGACTGTTGCAACATTTCAGCTGGGATGCTGTGAATTTCATCTTGAATTCTAAATGGCGAAATGTTTACTTGCTCAAGGTCACTGTCTCGCAGTGTTGCCACTTGCTCCTGTCTGGCAATACGCACTTCAAAAACTTTCATTTTTTGGGGTCACCCTGTATATATATATATATATATGTGTGTGTGTGTGTGTGTGTGTGTGTGCGTGTGTATATTAGGGAATATATGTAATATCTAACATTGATAACACTACTCAGAGTTTCATGCGGTTAATGCAATCTTTAGGTGTGGATTCTGATGTAAAACTACACTGGGATTTTTTTAAGAAGGGCAATAAATTAAATTACCTTCTCAGATCCGACAATCAGAAACTAGAAAGTGTTTTTTTTTTTTAAATATATATTAGATCCATTGGCATCTGTTGGATTTTAAATTAACCTATTTGAGTGGATCTGTGTTTTTGTCTTCATTAGCTCTTTTCTCTGAATTCAGCTAATATTGTTTTTGCAATGATTGGCATTGTTATGTATGATCCTGGTCTGAGGTTTATTGTCAAGAAGAATTGTGAGATTAGCACATTCTCAATGGATTTTCTTCTTAATGGATTCTTTTCAACACATTGAGATTGTGATAGTCACACAATTGTCAACAATAAACTTAAAACAAGAAAAGACATGAATGAATCTTTTCTTTCTCCAGGTATGGATAAAATAATTATAATAATAATAATAATAATAATAATAATAGGTCAAACAAGACTCTGTAGCCTTGGTTAGGTAATCAGTGTAGGAGGAGGAAAACTTCAGAAAGTTCAAACCCCTACCAAGACATCATGAGCCAGCACAGCAGGGTAAGGCCTCCTCTTGCTGTAGAGATTTTAGGAAAGCTCAGAGACCTTCAGTAGACTGAGTAAAAAGGTGATATATATATATATATATATATATATATATATTTGTTATTATCACAACATATATAACATATCATATATATCATAACATATATATTTGTTATTATCACAGCATTTCCGCCATTATTGCAGCCTTCTTCAGGTGCTTAGTCAACCTTCAGGGGATTTCAAACTGAACTCTTTATTTATTCTCAATATTCCCCAAATAAATAAATATCTGAAGGAGGCTGGAGGGTGCAACAAAAAAAAAACATTGTGATAATAACAACAAAGATGAGGATTTTAGTCCAAATGTAAATAATGATAACTCCTCACCCTGGAATTCAGATAAAAATGGATGATTATCTTTTCATATAATATTGTGATTAAATGATGAATTTATAAAATCAAAATGAATTTGGCACTTTCGGTGAAAATAGCAAAGTACAAGAAGAGTAATTGCAGCAGAAAGGAGAAAGACTTGGCATCAACCCCAATTGGAATAAGAGATAAGCAAGAATGACTATGAACCCTAGAGGGTACTAAAAGAATAATTTTCTTATTTTCGATAAATAATAAAGGCAAAGAAATAAGCAATCAAATAAAAGGGTTATAATGGTTGTGTATGGACAACTTTGCTTTTCATGTGAGAAATTATTTGGGTGATATTACTCTTCACACTTGAAACCGATAGAGTTTGCATCACAAAAATTTACCTTCCTGAAAAATGGTAATTTTTATAAATCATGTCAAAAGATAAGCTTTATTACTCATAATATCCACACAGCAAACAATAAACAAATTTAAAATGAAGTGAAATGAAATCATTAAATCATCAACAGATAATTGCCAATAAAGAAAAAATAAAATGAAAATCAAATAAAAAAAAAAATAAGTAAATAAAAAATAAAATAAAAACAAATAAAACAAAAAAATAAAAAACAAATAGAAACAAATAAATAACATAAATGAAAAATAAAATAAAACAAAATAAAATGAAAACAAATAAATAAAAAATAAAATAAAACAAATAAAAAAACAAATAAAATAAATAAATAAAAACAGATAAAAAAAACAAATAAAAAAATAAAACAAATCAATAAAAAGCAAATAAAATAAAAAATAAATTAATAGAAAAACAAATAAAATAACAAATAAATAAAAAACAAATAAAAACAAAAATAAAAACAAACAAAAAATAAAAACAAATAAAATAAAAACAAACTAATAAAAACAAAAATTAAAAAGCAAATAATTAAAAAACAAATAAAATCAAATAAAATGAAAACAAACAAAAAATAAAAACAAATAAAATAAAAACAAACTAATAAAAACAAAAATTAAAAAGCAAATAAAATAAAAACAAATAAAATAAAAACAAACAAAAAATAAAAAACAAATAAAATAAAAACAAACTAATAAAAACAAAAATTAAAAAAACAAATAAAATAAAAACAAACTAATAAAAACAAAAATTAAAAAACAAATAATTAAAAACAAATAAATAAAAAAAACTAAAATAAAAAACAAATAATTAAAAAATAACTAAAAAACAATTAAAATAAAATAAACAAAATAACAAATAAAATAAAAAACAAAAATAGAAAAACAAATAAAGTAAAAAATAAATAAATAAAACCCAAATAAAATAAAATAAACCGAAATATCAAAGACTAGATGATTAAAATGTTGGTTAGTAAATTTGGTGACAGTAATTGTGAGTTCAATCCCTGTGCCAGGTAATACAGTTGAAATAACTGAGCAATACCAATATGGAGCAAGATGAGGTAGCCCTAGACATGAACATCAAAACAATAATCTATTCCAGTAGATTAAATATAGGTCAACAGTTGAGCCATTGTGATGGGCATAAAATGATCAGGACATTAGTCCAAATGTAATTTAGCAATAAATATTTTCCCATAGTTATGGAATATAACCAAAGTCTTTTTTACTGTGAGAGTGAGAACTAATACATTTCATTATAGATAGGTTAAAAAATGAAGAAAAAAACACTTTTATAACACTTCCATAGGTATAATTATTTAGTTATACCAATCTACCTCTTTTAGTGCAATGGAGGAGTGCTGCCTTGAAAATCTCCGTGAACCTGGCTTGTTCAATTTATTATGCTATGTTTTGTTTAAAGACAAGACATGACAGGTAAAAAGTGAAAAAAAAAAGTGACATATTTCTTAGATAACTTTTTAAATATTTTTCAACATTTAAAAAGGGTAATTAGAAAGTTAGTACTGCAACAGTTTCCTAAATGGAGAGGGTTTATTTGATAACAGTAACACTAAGTGTTAGTGTTACTGTTGTTATCAAATAAACCCTCTAGTGACTAATATTTTGGGTTAGGGAGCTCCAGTACAACGACTGCTCTACTTGCATTATGAGGAAATAAGCACACACACACACACACACACACACACACACACACACACACACACAAAAAAAAAACTAGTAGGCCTACAAATAGACGTTATTTGTTAAGCTTGTTAAAGTCTGACACCAAGTCAGAACTGAGGGGTTCTCAGTATCAGACAAAAACCCTCTTGATCTTGAAAAAAAGGGAGAACATTTATTTATTTATTTTTGAGGAAATTTTCCCTAATAAGACAATCAACCCTAATATTTGTTAATTTAGCACTTTTAGACCCTTTTTAAACGATTTTCCACCCCCTCCTCTTTTACTAAGAGCTTTAGATTGCAACATATTAAGATACTCCCCGCCCCTCCTACCATTATTAAGATGCACACTTCTTGTATTAGACACCTAGTAACCATTGCCGTAGTTTCAAAACAACAGTTTGAAAACATGAATGGATAACAACTTACTACTACTACTACTACTACTACTACTACTACTACTACAACGACAACGGAACGCAGGCACCTGACTTTTTGAAGTAGTAAATAACCTCCTCCTCCTCCTCCTCCTCCTCACAATGAATCTGTTTTTGCTTTTGGTTGTTTTTCGACGGTTGGTGCAGTGACAATTTTTTGTCTGTTGTGTTTGGATCGTATTGAAAATAAACAAAATATACAGGTTACTCTTCTTGAGGATTTTGATGTTTATTTTCTCCATGTGTGTGTATGTCTCTTTTTTTTTTTAATGACAATTAATTTAATTTTGTTATTAAACATAAGTTAACTCACAATTACGAAGTCAGAAAAAAATTATAAATTTAAAAATGAAATTAAAATAAACATTGAAAAAAATCAAAAATTATTATTTTAGAAATATTAGTTTCAAATTAAAGAGTTTTTTTTGTTTTGTTTTTTTTTTGTTTTTTGCCTATTTTTTGTTGTACTTTCCATAAGCAAGCCAAATGGCTGACCCTGGTTACTCTCCCTAAGGATCGTATGGGACTAGAACTGACTGAGAGATGGTTGAATTTTCTGGGGCACATAATGAGGAACTTGGAGAATAAAATACTGAAAAGGCAAAAGAGACAAACACCGTGTAATTTTTTACCTAACGAGTTTGTGTGAATGGATGGTGAATCGGAGACAAATATGAATGTTGAAGTTACTTCGAGCTGCAAGGGAAATTGTGGAGAGCCATAAGACACAACATAAAGGAAAATGATCATGACGGTAAAAACATCTTGAATTGGGTTCCAGTCCCAAGGTGCAGAATCCCTTTCTAAGTAGTACCATTCCCTCTGGATAGGCACTGTTAATTCCTGACGCCTCTGCACAATGGAAAATGCTGGATGGGGATGGACTACATTTGGGTGGATGGGGGGTCTCTGGGACTCCCACTTTAAAGTCGGCCATGTGCCACATTTCATTCGAGTGAGCCTTCTGATGATGATGATGATGATGATGATGATGATGATGAGTACTGTGAGGAACTGAGGTATTCATATTTGATCCTGCAAATATCTGCTGGACATATCTGAAGATCAAAGTCGTATGCTAAGGACGGCACAATAAAAATTAAAAATCTGGGCGGGGAGGGGCGCAAAAGGTGGTGCTGGCAAAATGTGGGGGAGGGATTAAAATCAGATATTAATTTTTTTTAGATACTTTGCTCCTATATCTTTATTTGCTGATCCTCATAACATTATTAATCTCCTTTTAACTACTTTTCATTTGTTTTGATTTTATACACGCTGTCTTCGATATGACAACCTATCCCCCACCTCTTTAGTGCAATAGAAGGTTGTATCATGTTGGGTAGTTTCCAATTAATTCTTTTTCCGTTGAACAATTCTTTATTATTTCAAGCATTTTTTTGTTTATTCACACCAGAAGCTTGCAGAGTAATAAATAATCATATAAACTAAGTCAACTAAAAAAACTAATTTCCTTCTTTAGAATCCTCGCAGACTCGGACCATTCTCTTAAATCCTTCATCGTCTGTAATTCATATTCATTCAACCGCAATTCATTATCCAAGTACTTCAATTATTATCGACTCGACCTTAACTCTCATGCTCAATTCCAGATCATATTTTTGTCCTCAGCTCTTTTTGACGAGGTCATGTTGTCAGCGTCTGTTATCGACCATTGTAAAAAATAAAAAATAAAAAAAGAAGCTAGAACTGAACGTCCACTTTGAAAGTTTTACGGTTGCAAATATTAATGCAGTTAAAAAGTTTTAAACGTTTTAAAATCGAGTTTACTTTTTAAACTTTTTTTTTTTTTTAAATACGTGTTTTAATTGTTAAAAAATAAAAAAACAACCTTTGCTTGTTTAAATTAAAACAGGTGCAAATAAATATCATTTCGGTTTCGTTTACAAGGTTTATTCAATGAAAATATTTTTTTATCTTCTTCTTTAAAATTAATGGAATAAACTTTTTATGCTATGGATGGTTTTTCGTTTGTTTAAACGGGTGTTAGTGAGTCTCAAAAAAGCGCGTGGAAATTTGGTCATTTTTTTTTTTTACTTTACAAATCAATCGCACTGTTAGAATCTCTACTAATAAAAAATAACAACATTGATCGTGGTATTCATCTATGTAACTTGGTAGTAGATACGAATACCACGATCAATGTTGTTACTTTTTACAACCATTAACAATAAAATCTACCAACACAAACATGTTCAAAGTATGCGTGTTTATATGTGCGTGTATGTACGTCTGTATATTTGTTCGCATACTGTTTGTTAAACTGTTTGTATATGTGTGCGTGTGTGTCGACTGACGAGTGAACGAGAATCGACGTTAAAAGCGTACTTCCGTTTACAATATTTTGTATTTTTTTTAATTAAAGTGACCAGGTGCGTTGAAAAAGTCGCACACCTACAATGTCGTACAATTTGTACGATCCATACACGTAAGAAAACTAAAAAAAAAAACTAAAAGATGAACGCATTGAAATAATGTCTCCCGGTTTTAAAAAAAAAAAAAAAAAAAAGGAAAAGTCGAGTCAATGCGAACGATCCTTTTTTTTTAACTGCATAGTATGTGCTTTGCCAGGGCTACATAAAGTTTTGAATTCAAAGTTTTCCTTCTCCTCTACCTGTTGCCACCCAAGCCAATAGCAAACTAGTATGTTCTACTATTTACTCATAGCTGGTGGTAGAAGATTTGCATTCATACCTTTCCCAAGGCTGTTAGTGACAATCATAAAAGAAAAAATTAACAAGCATATCTGGGTTTTAAAAAGGAAAACTGCAAAAAAGCCTTTAAAAAAGTGTAAACCCGTTTTTTAAACAGACATTTTAAATTTACAATATAGATTGTCTCTCATCCTAGTCGTAAATATTTTTTATAGTTGTTAATAAAGGCAAATTTCTGATCGTATAGGACGGACAAGCGAATCTTGGTGCAAGAAAAACCAATCTAGGAGAAAGAAAAGTCTGACTGAATTAAAAACAATGGAAAAGGTAACGGGAAAAGTTTGAAAAGATTATCTTTCTTAATAATAGTCACGGAAACACGAAAAAAGAAAGCTGTGGAGGCCCATGACCGCCTACACCTTGAAGGGACATGGCAAGATGCAGCATGTTTCTTTCTGGTTAAAAAAAGGAATTTTTTTAAAAAAGTTAAATGCTTTTTTATGCTATGTATTTTCGACGAAAAAAAAATCCGGCCACCAAGTGAGAATTCTTTTTAAAAATATATATGGCAGGGAAATTTTAAGCTTAGGTTAGGTTTTTTAACATTTAGTTTTTAGGTATTTTACAACTGTTTGGGGTTGTATTACTGAGGTTAACTTCTTAGGGCCAACAACAACAAAAATTATTCGTGTATCTTACAATTCAGTACATAGAAAACATTTTTTTTTAAATAAGCAAATCAATCGGTCTCTAAAAATATAGAGAAAAATAGCTTTTAAAATTCTTGTTGAAATTCTGTTCAACCAAACTGACTCCGGCTTTTCTTATGCCAGCCATATTTTTACTAACTGATTTACTACGTTGTTTGCACGTGAATAAAGTAGACAGGTATATATCCACATTTAAATCATTATAGGGTAGTCAGAAAGTCTTGTCACCCCCTACTAAAAAAAGTAATGAAAACAATAGAATAAGTAATACAGCACATGTACTGGATTCAGTTTTTATTCATTTTCATTGACGAAATCAAGATCCTTTGTCATGTGTGTTAACTGTTAACCTTGTGGTTTTGGGAATTCCTAGCTCGGAAGACCATTTTCGTAGTGACATCTTGGGTGAGCACAGATGCCCCCGCCTTTGCACATGTGTCCCTTCACGTTGAGGGTTGTCCTGTCCTCGGTTTTGTCCTTTAATTGATCCTGTGAGAAACAGCTTTTATGTTCCCATCACACTATCGTACTCTTCGGAGGAGGAGCTGGTTTGCCGAATCTTGCAGTGAAGTCTCGTCGCACATCCTCCCTGCTCATGCCAGAATACACACGATCATGTATCCGTGCACTTGCAAGCAGCCTCTCTTCCAAACTTCCAGTCATCTGAAGTAGAAAATTATATTATGTAGGGGTGTCGAAACTTTCGGACCACTCTGGAGTAGTGGAGTTTATACATCGTTGAGGTGTGTAGATTTAAATTGTAGTTAAAAAAAAAAAAATACTATACGCACGACATGTAAACACCCAATATTAATGATGGAAAAAAATGAACGTTTTTATTATAAAAGTAGCCATAAACATCACAACAAACAAAAATCCCCGTGAGAAGCATTGTTTCTTTGTTTTTTTTTAACTTAAAAATAAACGTACCTAACAGATAATAAAAATGAAGCCTGAAAATGTATTATTTGAATTTACTTTTTAAATGTTAGTGAACAGATAAAATTTTTATGATATTTTCTTGTTTTTTATTTTGACTCAATGAAAATGAAAAACATACACTACACAGCGCGCACGTGGTAACTTAAGGATGGTACACAATGGATTCCGCACTTATTTCTAATTTTGTCGATGTATTGTAATCCGAGTAAAAAAAAAAATTCTTTTTAAAAAAAAAAAAAAAAATAAATAAATGAATAAAAGCCTTCAAAACTGTTATTTCTTTTTCAATGTCCTTTAATGGGCAAAGCCGCAAAATATAACACATTCACAAACTAAATTTTAAAACGAACCTCCTTTATTTTTTTCAGATTCGTTTTTGTTGTGATGAAATGTTTTAAACTTTAACAGCAAGGTTGTCACGTGACCAAACACACTTCCTTACGTGTCAACAAATTTTTGTGACGTTGAGAAAACTGGCATATCTATGTGTATATCTATATAAAATTGCAAAAATAATAAAACATGAATAAAAAAACATATTTTTTATTTTATGCAAGAGAGAAAGCGACACATACATCATGTGTATTGTTTATTTGGTTACTTATGTTTTTGTTGACGCAGTACTGCGCAGGGGGTATGTTACTTTTTTTATAAAGGGAAAAGAAAAGAAGTGTAACCGCCTGTATTTGTTTCGTGGTGAGTCATTTCAGTCACAATTTTGGTACATGTTTGTAAATAAACTATGAAAGCAAGGACTTCCAAATTCTTCACGAGAAATATTGCCGAAGTAAATGCATGCCTGATGCTGGTTGCCAACCTATGATTTTGAAAAGAATCACTAGTGACTTTGAGTGTAATTTCTCTATTTTGCGATTTAAAAACGTCGCACCAAGTTATTTGCTTTCAGCGTCGGTGTCTGGATTATTTAAAAACACCAGCTAAACGGAATACATTGCTTCTCGTTTACTTTCGTCAAAGCGATAAGTCATGTTTTCAGACCCTGCAGAAATTGGTACAATTTGGTTTATGTCCTACTACACTCGTTGAAGTATTCACCTGACCTTTTTTTCACCTTCGGATTATTACTACTTATTTTTATCCCAACAAATACTAATAAATTCAACTCTCTGGAAGACTAAAACCCACTCGGACTAGTTCATCACCCAGAAAGATGCCAAGTTCTGAGAGGATGGAATCATGAAGCTTATAGCATTTAAACTCCTATATTTTACGGCCAGTAAGTGAAGCACAAACAACTAAGAGACACCTATAAATAAATCTTACTAAATTCAGTAGATAGCAATTTTTTTTTACCATTCTGTACAAACACGGCCCCAAATTAAATAATTAGTTTTCGGAACTTGATTGGATAGGACAAGTCATGTGATCGTTTCTACGAGTGAACTCCAAATGACCTGGAAAACGGTCAAGGTTCGGATTACTGAGTACATTCCCACGCAAAACTCAGACAGCGATTCGGGGCCGACCTATAGCGATAAAAATGCCTCGTCAGCAACAATCAGGGACCAAATCTGCAACGACACAACCAGAGGTCGGTCGGCGAAAGACAGTCAGCGAACCAGACCAGCCTCGATAAACAGCTTAGACACATGTTACCATGACAATGCTTACGTCAACAATGATTTTTCTACATACAACGCCACGACGAAAGTAAGTCCTATACCTCGTCTCTTCAATATCTGTCTATATTTCTGAGATGAGGTATTGTAATTATTTACATTGTTCGGACTACTGTATTCCCGACGCTTTTATCCACTGGGCCATGCGTTCTCGGGGACACATGGCCCAGTGGATAACTGAGACATCCGGAAGAGGCATGGCATGTGGAACTAGAACAATCTTCCCCGGTGGACGAAATAAAGCGTTCAGTTCGAAATTCCAATCACCTGAAGAAGGCCGGAGTGTACAACGGTCGAAACGTCGTGAATATGACAATAAAGATGAGGACAGCAGTTCGAACAATGTAAATAATCCCCTCTCTTCGTTCACTGTCTTTTAAAATTATTGCCATCGCAGTCAGTCAGTCGGCAGTCACACACACGTTTCATTAGCGTGTGCTTCGCACACACACATTGGAGTACGATAGCACTTGTTTTTCTCACTTGTAACAAAAACACTTCGAAACTTTGCAGACTCACTTGCAACAAATCATTTCGAACAATCGAACTATTGATCTCTTCATAGCCACAACAATGAACATTGATTTTTAATATGTAAATACATGTATCTGACTGTATAAATATTTCTGACATATTTAACTCGGTCTTCTTCCTTTTCTGCGAAGATCATTTCTTCGTGTTGTATAAAAAATTGTGTTGTATTTGTGGACACGACACTCAGATTTTATTAGTAATTTAGTAATAAAGGAAGTAAAAAAGGATTTTCGGTCCACTACTACTTTCCAACGCAGAGCGTTCGGACGTGTTTTACAAATTCATTCATAAAATAACATTTTGGTCGTTCCAACTCAGCGCAAAGCTGTCTTGTGCTCAGCCGTTCTAAACATTAATATCCTTACTTACCCTAACTTACTTCCTACCCAGAAAAAGAAAATGAGCATACCTAAGAGACATTGAGAACTTGTTCTTCAACAGTTCATATATATATATATATATATATATATATATATATATTAAGACATTTTTATGTTTATACATTCTTTTTATAGATACAAATATTTAAGTAAATGCTCTGTTTATAATAAACAGTATTAAACAACATTTGCCGGTCTGAATTTACAGACCTGAATTTACCGGCATTCACACATTATGAATGTATAAGAATGTATAAACATAAAAATGTCTTAAAATAATTGTCGGACTTTGTCCATTTCATAATGTGTGACGTCATTTGCTTACATTTGATACGCCATGAGCAGATATGAATGTACGTGAGAGATTCATAGAAGATTGAAGTTCAAATACAGTAAATTCGACCTTGCTAACCGAACGCGCCTCTGTGGCCAAATCGGTAAAGGCACGTCAAACTAAATGACGGTTCCGTATAGAATAGAGGTTCGCATCCTATCGGAGGGCGAATATTTTCTGTGAAAATTTCTCTGACATTCAGGCCGGTAGATGTTGTTTAATACTCTTTATTATAAACAGAGCATTTACTTAAATATTTGTATCTATAAAAAGAATGTATAAACATAAAATGTCTTAAAATAATTGTCGGACTTTGTCCATGTCATTATATATATATATATATATATATATATATATATATATATATATATAAAAGAATAAGCCATCTGTGGTAGAAACCGAAATTTTTATCTTTCTTCTTTAATTGTTTACATGTGAACACGTACCCTACCGACAACAGACACCAACACACAACCTTTAAATTACATAGTCTAAATATTGTTTTCGCAATTCATTTAAAAATACGACGAACAATTGTTCCTGTCCAGTTGTGATGAAATTGATAAATTTTCAGATTAGAACACAGAAACCATTTAAAAAAAAAAAAAAAAAAGCATCATTTCTGGTTAAAAAAAAAAAAAGCCTCAATATTATAAAAAATATCATTAAAAATTATTAAAAATATCATTAAAAATTATTAAAAATATTATTAAAAATATCATTAAAAATTTTCAGAAACTTACCGTTTAGGCGATACCGACAATCTTAGTTGGATCTTTTTTGTCTCGGCTACAGACCGGTCGACATTTGGTCTTTCCTCTTAATAATAACAGAAACATTTTGACTTTAAAACTTTGTTTTTATTAAGTTTGTGCTCTTTTTAAGCGTAAAAGTGGAGGAACATAAAAAAGTATTATTATTATTATTACAAAAAACACCTTAAAAATCTACCGCAACCTTGCTTGGGTCCCAAATACAGTACAGCCGCCCTTACGGAACTATATAACTGCGCGAAAGTTTACCCATTTACTGTATAATTGTTAAAAGATACATCCGAGCGCCTTCACGGATTCATGACTGACGCGGCCAAGCTGTACCCAAGACCCAAATAAGACTGTAAATCATACTTATTATAAAACCCAGGTTGTGTGTGTGTCTGTTTCGTTTATATATTGGATCGGATTTCCTACATTTTTCAACAGATTTCAACAAAACTTCACAGGACTACGTAAAATTACCTTGCGGTGGTTCTGACAGCGCCAAAAATTGGAAAAACACAATTGTTTTTGCACGAAATCCATTTGAAAACACGATTAAGAGGCATAGCGAGAATGAAAAGGGGACAACTCGTATCGAGTTATACTTATTATAAAACCCAGGTTATGTGTGTGTGTGTGTGTGTGTGTGTGTGTGTGTGTGTGTTCGTTTATATATGGGATAGGATTTCCTACATTTTTCAACCGATTTCAACAAAACTTCACTTTTTTTTGGCAGATAGTGTTTCTTATTGTCTTGCACACTTTTTTCTTTATTTTTACATTCAGAATGCTTTAAAAATTCCATTTACAAGACAATTGTTTATAATAAAATTCTATTCAATCGGTAGACTCATAACTAAAGACATGCGTGTCCGTCAACCTTAAACAATAATCTTTGTCAATTTTATTTTTCAGTCGTTATGATGGTCGATACTTGATCTATCTCTTACTGTTACACCCCCGGGCAACGCCGGGCTCTACTGCTAGTACCCTTCTAAAATGTGGACTTCCGCAATTTTTATCGCTACTTTTGTAATCATCAAGTTTGTTGTTGTTTTGTTTTTTTTAATAAAAACAAAGTTTTAATTCAAAATGTTTATGTTATTATTAAGAGGAAAGATCAAATGTCGGCCGGACTGTAACCGAGACACAAAAGACCCAACTTAGATTGTCAATATCTCCTAAACGGTAGGTTTCTGCAAATTTTTAATGCTGTTTTTAGAATATTGGTGCTTTTTTTTACACTAGAAATGATTCTTTTTAAATTGGTTTCTGGATCGTAATCTGCAATTTTACCATAAAATTATATATATATATATATATATATATATATATATATATATATATATATATATATATTAAAAAAATAGCCTTTCTTTAAATAAATTTAGCACTGCAGTACTCATAACTTTATAACATGCGTTTTTTTTTCGGTTGACATTGAATTATATCAACAAACCTCTCCAGTCAATCCAAGATAGATAGATAAATAAATAGGAACAGTGGAGAAGGATCAGTAATGACGCAAGCCTAATCTAGTAGTAACGAGGTTTTGAAATTCTAAGTTGTCTTTCTCCTAGACTGGTTACCAACCAAAGCTAAAGAACAGGCATTTTTTGCTCAAGTGTTCAGTCAGTGTTATTCCCAATATTCTTCTGTAGAACCACATTTCAGTCGCTTTTTCATCTGTGAGGAGATTGACCATCATTCACCGCTATATAGGAGAATCGATTTTACATACAAATTCTGTCCTCTTTTCTTTGTTTCTAATGAAATTTATCCACTTTCTTAATACTTTACTTAGATTTTGGAAACCAGTTTCTGCTACACTAATGCTCCTTTGCATTTCTTAAAGATTTCAACACATGAAAATTTTTTCGGAAAACTGAAATACTGAAGACAAATTTTTAAGACAATCCCGTTTGTGTTTAGTCGGAATCTTTGTAAATAAAAAAAAAAAAAAGAAAGAAAAAATTACAGCGGAGATGCGTCGGTGATTAATCTTTATAGAAATGTAAAAATTTGCGACTTAAACATATTTTTTCGAGTGAAATTTAATCATGGAAATATCTGTGGTTATTACAAAAGGAATAACATTTTGTCAGTAATTTTTTAAAAAATAAAACACCTATTCATTATAAAAGTAAATAATTAATGAATATGTACTGAAATTTTCATTTAAATTGGCCAATTCCCTGATTTTTGGTAATTTAAAAAAAAAAACACTTCCTTTCACCACCCCCCTCCCCGCAATTTTCCTTCGATCGTTTGTAGCCCCAAGGTTGGAAAACCTTTAAATCGGGGGCGGGGCGAAACCCTAGTGCCGGCCCTGATTGTGGCCGCCAATAATAAATCCTGGTAGGACTTCCAATTCTCTCAGGATTGCTTCACTGTAAACGTTAAATAAGTCCGGTGAGAAGATGCATCCTTGTCTGACGTCCCTTTCTATTTTGGTATATTTACTGAATTCATTTTCTATCTAAATGCAGGCGGTTTGCTCCCAGGATATGGTCTGGATTATTCTCATATCCTTCCCAAATCCTTCCCAAATGTCATGGTTGACTGGTAGTTCCAACAGTTCTTTTACTATCTCTAATGAATTCCATGAATGCCTTTATAAAATCAACCAAAATATTTATTTCAGAATTCTGCATATGGCTTGTTTTCTAGTAACAGCGTTGACCCTGACGTATCAACTGAATATCTGACTTTGCAATTGACTGAATAAAACTGGCTATTCTACATATATGGCGCTGAGTTGAAAGCGAATAATAATTGCTTCGTTTTAATTGAATTTTAGTAGCTGTTATAACATTAGTAAGGTTTCAATAATTACTGTTAATAGATTAACAAAAAAAATCATATTAAATAACCATTGGTATGGTACCTACGCCTCCTGCCAAATAAAAAGAAAGTCTAATATGGCGACAGGCGCAGAGAATTAGATAAATTTATTTAACGTGACAGAAATGACATTCGCTAAACTCATCAGTTCGTAACCTAGAAAAAACATTAAATGTGAAACTTCAACGACTGCAACTAAAAGAATAAGTATTTGTGATGACAAAAGTACGCAGGTGAAGGTTTTAAGAAAGTTTTATTCAACTGGGAATACAAGGTTCGCGTATAGTGTCCTTTTATAGTCCCAGTAAACAGAAATAGCTCTCAAAGAGGAGAGTAACAAAACAAAGGGAGACCACTCTTGATTATTCATAACAGTATCCCAAAAGATAAGAAAACAACGTAATAAACAAACGACTGCGTGTGACTTCGTATCTTTATTTAAAAATATAACAGTTCACTCCAAAGTTGAAATTTTTAGAGACACAACAAAATCCCTCTGTTGGAGATATGACTTGTTTCATCAGTATTACAAACAAAAAAAAAAGGAAAATAAACATCTGTCTATATTGCTGAGATTAGGTATTGTAACTATTTACAGCGTGCGATATGTAAACTGTCGCCATTTTACATTTTCAATTTTGCGCATGCGCGTTATTTGTTTTTTCATTTTGTCGACTGTACAGTAGAGTAGGGTCAGTTGGGAACCGTCTGTGAGAAAAGAGCACCATGACGCAATTCACTCCACCAGAAATTTTGAAACGGCATGCTGTACTACTTGGCATTTGCGCCGGAAGCTCCAATACGAACATTTCAGAGTGTCTGTGTGTCAATCTGAGGATAATGCAGAGGATTCGGAAAGAGATGAGTCTAATGGTGATTACGAAGGTGTTTTGAGTGATCACTAGTGATGGCAACATTATACCTCCATTCATCTTCCCACAGGGCCTCAGAATCAACGCAGATGCTGGAAGACCCTATGTCTGGCAACAGGATTCTGCACCATGCCATACAAACAGGAGAATTCAGTCATGGCTGTCAGACAATTTCTGCGACCACATCATCCCTTACATCTGGCCACCTAACTCCCCAGACTGCAACCCCCTTGATTCTTATGTGTGGGGCGCAGTTGAGTGAATGACCAACACAACTCCTTGTAAAACCAAAGATAAACTAAAGGCAAGGATTATTATGGCAGCATTCGCCAACATAAACAAGGAGACCGTTCAGAAGAGTTGCAGGAGATTCCGAAGTCGTCTGGAGGCCGTGATTGCAGCCAATGGCGATTTTATTGAATAAATTTACTCTGGTATTTCATATTTTTGTGTAATTTTGAAAAATAAATTCACACGAGGAGAAACAAAATTATAAATAAAGTGGTTAGTAGCTATTTTTCTGCATTGGCGTAAGTAAAAAAAAATTATTACTGTGTGTGTGTGTGAAGAACAGGTGTAATATTAGTTCTCACATATATCTGACGATGGATTTCATACTTACATAGCGTCTCTGTAAATGTTCCTTTCTTATGCATATAGGCACAGATACACCGATAAAGTCAAGTAGCCCACATAATGCCCTGAACCTATGATGAGGGAAGCAAATTATTAGTCGTTTTAAAATTAGATCCTACAAATTGTGTGCTTGTCTTAAGCAGAAACTATGATCTGGGATTGGAATGAAAGCCGTGACGGCACCGACCCTAAATACATCATAAGAATTCATGATATGGAATTAGTAAATACCGAACACTTCAAATAGCTCGATTTATGGACAAGTTTAATATAAGAGAAAAAGAAATTGAACATAGAATAGGCTGCGCTGGTGGCTGTCTCGCCCAACTCCGCAAATTTTTACAAAACCAAAACATCAACGTGAAAATACAAATCATTTAGCCTCCTCAGACCGAGACTTTCATATGAACGCCATGCATGGTTCCAAACCCGTTCAGAAATATCTAAACTGTCAGTTGTGTACAACTGCTTTCTAAGAGCAAATGGAAAATAGCTTTGAGCGGGTGAAGTCTAAAGATCTTAGCAAAGACCATCCTTTGAATATTGTTGACTGGCGATACAGAATCACAAAGAACTGTACCAAATATCAGAAATCACAATACTTGAAGACTACCAACAGCAGCAACAACTAAAATGGACAGCACATGAAACTTGAGAAAATAATGGCATAATCAAGATGTTCGCATTCAACACTACTTTAAATAAAAGGTTAGGAAGGAAACGCCCATCAATACTGGAAAGAGCGATAACAGCAACCGGGCTTGAAAAATCCGTTTTCCTGAAAAGTCTCTAGAAAAAAAAATGTTATAAATTTCAACCGAAAGCAGTAATGGTTGCGCGATCAATCAATTCCGAATGTTTCCTTGTAAGGAAACGGCTAATATTACCATTGCCATTTATGCCTTAATCTCTTCCTATGTTCAGGTTGGAATCACCAGTTTTGTTGCGAGGAGCCGATATTATGATTCCTCGTACATTTGTCTCGAAAACTATATTATTATACGAAAAAAGGAAAGGAAACAAAAGTGGAAAGAACTAGACATTCCAACTTAGCTATTAAAGAATGTATCTGTTTGTGTGTGTAATACAAGCATGTGGGACACACACGCGTGTATATGCGCGTTCCTGTGAGAGTTCTGTCATCAGTTGAATGGGAAAAGAACGTTTCCCAACAGGGACGCCTTCAATTATCTATGCTACATCTTGAAGCCATAGGAAGAAAGAGGAAGAGGAAGTAAAATTATAGAACTTAAACAGTGTGTCATATATGAATGAAAAGTATCACTGTTGACACCTGTTGTGGATTCCGGGATGAAATCCGGTCTCAAATGAATGACAAACGCAGGAATGAAATATAGCAAATAAATGTATTGACGTAATAATACAATTGGTAATACGGTTAGTAGATCCAGAAAGGCGGTTAGTAGCAATAATAATATATATACAGTCTGGGAAATTCAGTATCGAAGTATGACTTCCTTCTGAGTCTACGTACTCGCAACTGTGACTCCGACAAAGCGGTTACCTCACACTCTCACTGTCTCACTCTTACTCCCGGGTATTCACCGGCAGCAGTACAAGTACACACTGGGCGAGTCCACTTGTATGAAAAAGGGGTGGATCCCTTAACAACACCGGAGTTTGAACGTGAATCAATAGACAATGGAAATATAGACCACCATTTACTGTAAATACAGATATCATGCCACTGACTGGTAGTGTTTCAATTACGTGTTGAACTCTCTGCCTTCGAGCAATGAGGATCCCAGACGGGGAGGTAGACCAACCCGACCCCGTGTATGCGGGGCCTACGGGTAATTTTTGCCAGAGCCTACAGGTTCAGATTAACCCCACTTAAAAATCGGCCTTGTGCCGCATCTTGACTTGTGGGGAGGTTGATAAATACTGGTTATAATTGCGTGTTTGACTATTAACCCGGTTACAATTACGTGTTTGACTATTGTGTTAACCCGGATGTTAAAGTCGAGTGTCATGTGTTTCAAGACGAATTTTCTTAGCAGCTCTACGCTGTCATGTATTAACTGATAAATAGGCAGTAATCTTTCCGTTGACTATTTACTTCTTTGTTAATGTATTTTAATTGTGGTTGGTTATTAAATACTTTATTATTTTACAATGAAGTCTTTCTGTTATTATCTACGTGTGACGGATTACAAAACAGTGCCACCTAACGGGCGTTTGGCGAGGCTAAGTGGGATAAACCACAAAGTGTAATTATTTGGTTTGTAACAAATAAAAAGGGTTTAAATTATTTATAATTTGGAGGTCGTCAGTGTCTAATCGATATAGTCATGGATTCACTTAATGAACAGACTGCAAAGCACCTATTGTTAATCCCTTGACAGCATCTTAAATGCTAAGAAAACTGACCGTTTCAAGAAATTTAAATGAATGTTGAATTTAGTTGAAAGTTAGCAGTAACTCTCGAATCATTTCTCTTATGGGCAAAGAACTGAAATCCATTTATAAATAATTTTTGATAGGAATAAACATCGGGATGTTAAAAAAGTGAACAAAATTAAGCGTGATTTTTTGTTTTCTTTTTTTTATTAAATTGATTATTTTAGAGAATTTTGGGTTATTCTGATATTTTGGTTAATTTAATATTTAGTAATAATAAAGTCTATTAATTGATAAGAAGATTCAGTATAATGGCTATAGGCGCGGAAGATGAAAGAGATCAACATTCCTTCACTTCAAACTAATACCCCTGGAAAAGAATCCATCTTCCTCCATCTATGGGTTAAATATCAGGATATACTGGACTTTCTTGTCTTGACGTGACAGTCTAACAGAAGGAAATCTCTGGATTCGAAACCAGCCTAAAAGAGGAATGGGTTCTATGATTTTGTATTGTTTTACCACTACTGTTGCGACTACAGTACATATGATATCTCGACGATCCAATTTGATATCCAATGTGATATCTCGACGATCTAATTTGATATCCAATGTGATATCTCGACGATCCAATTTGATATCCAATGTGATATCTCGACGATCCAATTTGATATCCAATGTGATATCTCAACGATCTAATTTGATATCCAATGTGATATCTCGACGATCTAATTTGATATCCAATGTGATATCTCGACGATCCAATTTTATATCCAATGTGATATCTCGACGATCTAATTTGATATCCAATGTGATATCTCGACGATCCAATTTGATATCAATGTGATATCTCGACGATCCAATTTGATATCCAATGATATATCCAATGATATCTCGACGATCCAATTTGATATCCAATGTGATATCTCGACGATCTAATTTGATATCCAATGTGATATCTCGAATCCAATTTGATATCCAATGTGATATCTCGACGATCCAATTTGATATCCAATGTGATATCTCGACGATCTAATTTGATATCCAATGTGATATCTCGACGATCCAATTTGATATCCAATGTGATATCTCGACGATCTAATTTGATATCCAATGTGATATCTCGACGATCCAATTTGATATCCAATGTGATATCTCGACGATCCAATTTGATATCCAATGTGATATCTCGAAGATACAAATAGGTGACAGTACTCGGGAAGTGACGTGACGAGACCTAGTAGTTGATAAGAATCAATAATAATTTCATACGACATGCAGCATATGGGTGCAGGGCCCAGTGGTTAAAACGTTAGCGTTCCGATCATGAAACCGTTTAAAGATTTTTATATGTCGGGAACGAAGAATACGCTGACTGAATCCAAACGCACAAAAGTAAAAACATCTTAAAAGGCCCTACCTGTTTACCTATATTTATCTTCCTGATACACGTGCAAACCAAACCAATGCCTACTTATTGTCTCTCGTGCAAACAAACCTGTGTCTATTTTTTGCCTTTCATGCAAACCAAACCTATTTGTACCTTTTTGCCTCTTATTCAAACCAAAAATATGTCTACTTTTTGCTTCTCGTGCCAACCTGACCTATGTGTACATTTTTGCCTTTTATGCCGACTAAACCTTTGTGTACCTGTTTAACTCTCATGCAAACAAAACCTATGTCTAATTTTTGCCTCTCGTGCCAACTAAACCTGTGTGTGCCTTTTTGCCTCTCATGTAAGCCAAACCTACAAGGTTGGTCTGAAAAGTTCATAGGCTGACAATGGAGGAGTGATACTATAGGTAAGTAACCAAACCTATGTCTACCTTTTGCCTCTCATATCAACTAAAGCAATGTGTGATTTTTTGCCTATCATGCAAACTAAACCCATAAGGTTCGGCTGAAAAGTTCATAGGTTGAATGACTAATGCTAGAGCTGTAGAATCTAGCATGCATTAATTTCAACTCCTATTGTTCATAACTGCCTTGTTTCTTTCCAGGTAACATCTGACATCTGATTGTTCAAAAAGACGGTTCATTTGGTTGGTAAAAAAAGTCATCAACAGCAGATATGACGTCATCATCGCAGCGATACTGGTTCCAAGTCAAGTGTTCTTTCATGTTGGGGAACAGATTATAGTCAAATCAGGCGAATATTTAGTATAGTTGAATGAAATGTATTGATGTTGTATCGTATGTTTTCATTTTTATATTACAAGGGTGGGCTGAAATGGAGGAGTGATACTATAGCTGAAAAACCAAACCTATGTCTACTGTTTGCCTCTCGTTCCAACCAAACCTATGTGTGACTTTTTACTTCTTATGTCAACAAGACTGGGCTGAAACGTTCATTGGCTGACTATAAAGGATTGATGCTAGAGCTGTGAAAACTTCCATAGATTAATTTCAAATCTTATTAATACCTGTAGTTTTTCTTTCCAGGTAAACTGACATCTGACTGTTCAAATAAAGACTGTTCATCCTGTTGACCAAGAAAGTCATCAACAGCAGATATGGCATCATCATCACTACGATACTGCTTCCAGCCAAATTATTTTTCATGTTCGGCAGTTGGTGATAGTCAGATAGAGTTAAATCAAGAGAATAGAGAGAGTGGTCAATCAGTTCAAAGCCACAGTTTCGCATAGCAACCATTGAAACTAAGGAATTGTGTGCTGGTGCATTGTCCAGAGAGAACAAAGACCCCTTTGGTTATTTTTCCTGGGCGTTTGGCCTTGTTAACCTTTCGTAACTGCCTCAGTAAATTGGCATAGCAATCTCCATTGAAGGTGTTGCTCTTTTGAAGTAAATAAACACAATGTCTTTTGTACCCCAAAAACTGAGGCAATCAGCGTTCTCATAAATAAAAACGACTTTGGCCTTCTGTGGAGCAGGCGAGGGGGGTCCCACAGCAGGGATTGTCTCTTTGTCTCTGTATCGAAGTGATGAACTCAACACTCACCTTGCGTTAGGAACCGTTCAGCCTCAGACAATGTCAGATTTTCTCGTGATATGACCAGCCTGTTGGACCTTAGATCAAGCGTCGGAAGACATGGAACCAACCGATCAGAAACCTTTGTCATTCCAAGTTCATTGTGCAGAATATTAACAACTCTCTCACGGGATACGCTAGTAGCATTGGCAATTTGATTTATAGGCAATCGACTGTTATCCTTCATCATGTGGTGAACACGATCAATGTTATCCTCAGTAGTGACAGTTGCAGGATGTTCAGACCTTGGGGCCTCTTCAAGACTCTCCATTCCCCTCTTAAATTCAGCTGCTCAATTTTGCACTGTTGATAAAACAGGGACATGATCCCCTAATGTAGCAAACATGTCAGTGCGGGCCATTCAAAGATCATCCATAAACACAATGCCTTTTGCATTCCAAGCAACTGAGGCCATCACCTTCCCTGCAGATGAAACGATCTTGACCTTCTTTGGAGCAGATGATGAGGAGTGTTTCCACTGCATGGATTGTTTCTTTGCTTCTGGCTCAATAGATGAACCCAACACTGACCTTGGGTTAGGAAACGTTCAAGGAAATCAACTGGATCTGTCTTAAATAATGTCAGATTTTCCCGTCTTGTGATCAGCCTGGTGCGCTTTTGATTGTCAGAAGACGTGGTACCCACTGAGCAGAAATCTTTGTCAAAGACATTGTGCAGAATATTCACAACTCTCTCACGGGATACGCTAGTAGCATTGGCAATTTGATTTATAGGCAATCGACTGTTATCCTTCATCATGTGGTGAACACGATCAATGTTATCCTCGGTGGTGACAGTTGCAGGATGTTCAGACCTTGGGGCATCTTCAAGACTCTCCATTCCCCTCTTAAATTTAAATTTAACTTCCCACTTTGGTATTGTTGATAAATCTGGAGCTTCATCTCCTAATGTAGTAACCATGTCAGCATGAATGTCCTGGGGGGGGGCGGTTAAACCTTTTTCTGCAGATAAAACCACGATGCCAAATTTGTCCGTTGCCAACAGAAGTCGCTGCTTCTTACATTTAAATTCTTCTTTGAACAGACACATGGCAGTTGACTTGGAAAGAAACAATGCAGTTATTAATAAGAAGAGTTGAAATTAATGCAGGCAAGATCTCACAGTTCTAGCGTCATTCCTACATTGTCAGGCTATAACCCTTTCAGTCGAACCACGTATATCTAACTTTTTACTCTCCTGCCAAACGAGCACATGTCTCCCGCGCAAACCAAACGTATATCGATGATTTTTTACTCTTGTTCAAAACCAAACCCATATCTGCCAATCTGTTTATCAAAACGACAAAGTTCGGCATTAAATCATTTATATTGTTATGTCAAAAACCGGTAAAACTATTAAGGAAAATGTACTAGGTTAGCTCATTTAGGAAGTGAAAAGAAAGCAACAAATCTTGATATCTGTCTGGTGGAATTTCCAAGGAGTACTGTATATTGAGCATTGTTCCACACGGTCGGGCCAATCATCGCTAAACTGCCAGCAGCTAGACCTTGTGTATGACAAACTGAAGAAGGAATATTCTGCTTTGGTCAATCGAGGTCAGGCTTTGTTCCATGAAGACAATGTGAGGCCACACATTGTCAGGTTGAGTAAGGAGAGATTCTTTCACATCCACCATTCAGTCCCGATTGATACCCCGAGTGAGTATGGTACTCTTCCGTTCAATGGCACACTTCCTCCGCGACCAGAGATTCAACATGTTTGATCAAGTGAAGAAAGTTTACTTTTTTTTTTAAATTCAAAGCCAGAGTTCAGGTATCTGGGACACATTCGGATGCTAGATGATCGCTGGCAAAGGATCGCCGAGAATGATGGACTTTATTTTGAAGAATAAATCCTCCATAAAATTTTGTTGTTTTCTTTCCGTTTCTTGAGTCACGGCATTCTGGCCAAACTAATACCTTTAAATTTTGGTCACTCAAATTAGATAGAAATTCATTCAAAATTTACTGAACCCCATTCCATTTGATTTCCAGTAAAATTCCCTCTTAAAAATATTCACACCAGAATTCTGTGGCTGGCATAGATGAAGATCAAGAAGCGTTGGTAGAAAAATATCATTATCTCTTCTACTATTTTTTCTTTTGATAATCTACGCTTTAATTTTCAAATCACTGAACTCTTATTCTGGTTATTAATTTTTGTTCTTGTAAATCACAGATTGAATGTTTGGTTGTTTTTGATTAGCGACATATCAACACCTCTATGGGTTATTTAATGACAAGATCTAAATATTTGTACGCAATTTTATGGTTTCAACTACATATATTTTGTACATAATTTTATACTTTCAGGGCAAATATATGTTTTCTAGATATATAGTTTGCAGATGATAAAAAGTATTGCGAGTAATTTTACTATAAAAATGTATTTTTATAAAGGGTGTTTCATTAAGACGGATCAAAGTCAGCAGTAAATAAATCAGTGTTACTGGTGAAAATTTATTTATTTCTCTATTGGATCATGTAATTTAAGACATGGCAATTATGTGTGAAAAATAATATCGCCCAAATGTTCGCTAAGGTTTCGGCGGCACACCTCCACTCGATGGTCAAAGTTTTTGATGACGTTTCTGTATAGTTGCTCGTTGATCTCACCAATATGCCTTATTATCTCATCCTTATGCTGTCGAATTGTTGTTGGCTTGTTGGCATAGACCTTACTTTTGAGATGACCCCAAAGGAAGAAATCTAAAGGCGTCAAGTCGCACGATTTTGGTTGTCAATTGACTTCGCTGTTTCGAGAGATGATGCGACCTGGGAACTTCTCATTCAAATTCTGTTTGAGCGTTCATTTTCGTAATAGGCTTCGATAACTTTAACACGTTGTCTGATTGTTAATTTTTCCATGGTTAAAATTGCTAAAGACTTTAGTTGTTAAATCTGAAAGATAAAGAAAAAACAGAAAAAGACGCTTAAACTTAATTCACATTTAAAATCGGTCCAAGTTATTGGAACACCCTTTACTTTAGTGCTGTATTGATTGTCATGTTGCTATAAAAATGTATTACAAATGGTCATTTTGCATTAAAATGCATTACAACTGGTCATTCTGCTATAAAAATGAATTACAACTGGTCATTTTGATATAAAAATGTATTACTAATGGTCATTTTTTTATAAATATATTGCTGGTATTTTTAGCACGACTCGGATCCTAGTGAACCTGGGAACAACAGCAATTAAGTTTCATGCTATTCAACACCTTCAATCTCGCGATCAGAATCCTTGCTGCCAGATGTAGTTTATCGTCATACCTAGGACTACAAATGGAATATTAGCAAATTAGCTCTATATTTACTGAACTGTGCCAACCATCGATGAAGCAGTTCAGAGAATTGGAAATAACTGGTTTGTCGATTGGGAGTCGTCTGGTGTTTTGGAATTTTTCAAGAATTTTAATAGAGGCGTAATATTATTTTTGTGAGTGGTCGTTTTATTTTGATATTACTTGCGTTTCTATCTTTAACTATTATGACAATAAAGACGGAAATAATTAAAAAGTCGAATACAGAAAAATCCCAACTACTGCAGAGCTGGTCCGAAAAATACAAACACAAAACAAAAAGAAATAAAGAGTAAAAACAGATGGAATTGATATAATAATTTTTTTTATCTCGCTAACATCTTTATATATATATAATTACTCATGGATAAAACAATTAACAATCGCTATTAATTGACGAATATCAACTGATATTAATGTAGGTAACTCCACAGATTCGTGATACCTAAGGTTTCAAATTAATTTTTAAAAATGAAAAATCTTTTTTACACTATTTACATCGTTCGAACTCATCCTCATATTTGTTGCCATATTCACAGCGTTTTGGCCGTTGTATGCCCCGGCCTTATTCAGGTGATTGGAACGCTTTATTTCGTCCACCGGGGTAGATTGGTCTAGTTCCACGTGCCATGCTTCTTCCGGATATCTCAGTTATTTCCCTTTAGTAACGCAACTCTCTAAGTTTTTGTTTACTTCTGCTGTGACCAGGTATTGAACGAACAATTCTTTGGGTCAAGTCACTCGATTACTTCAACCAACGCTGGGTCATGTGTCCTTGGAGACGTCGTGATATGACAACAAAGATGAGGACAACAGTACGAACAATGTAAATAGTGTAAATATTTACAATACATCATCTCAGAAATATAGACAGATATGACAAATCTTTCTTGAAGTTTTTATTTTAGTTTTGATTTCAAGCTAATAGATTAAATTTAATATTTTAAGTAGATGTAAAAAATATATTTAAGCAAGATTGTGTAAAAAGAAACATTTATAAAATAATCTAATTTATTTGTGAATAAGTCCTGAAAGTTTCATTAAAATCGGGCAGTTATTTCATTTTTGTAAGAATTTCAAAATCAATGTCATTTTCACAGCAAAAAAGAAGCTAAAATTTCCTATAATTATCTTTGGTCACCCCCCACCTCCGACAGCGAAAAAAAAAACAATATTTTTAACCAAAATAAAAAAAACCCCAAAACCTTTAGCCTTTTTTCTTAATAACATAAAGATTTAGACATAAAACTTTGTTTTTATTAAGTTTCGAGTATTTGTTTACCACGGAATGTTCATTTATTGACGAATCAGTGGTGGTACCTGTATTGATGGTATGAAATAATCACATGTATGGTTGCCTACGCTTCTCGACAAATGTAAAGGACTAACACTATTAGAAAATTTGGGTAATGATTTAAGAGAATCATACGAAGAACAGGAAAAGAGAAAATTTGGGCAATGTTTTAAATAATAGAATCATGCGAAGAATAGGACAATAGAGGTCCTGTGGGTTAAGTATGGTAACTTAAGATTCTAGAAACTACAAAACCTAAACTCAAATTAACTTTAATACATAGAGCATAGTCCATGCAAAATATTAAATAACGACAATAGGTTTATAGGCAGGCAAGGTTTTAAGCAATAGAATCATGCGAAGAATAGGACAATAAAAAAATTCGGGGAGGGTTTTAAGCGATAGAATCATGCAATGACCTATTCAGTGCATGATTCTACCGCATAGATCCTAGACAGAAAATTCGGGCAATGTGTTAAACAACAGAATCATACGAAGAATAGGACAAAAGAAAATTTGGGCAATGTTTCAAGAAATAAAATCATGCAAAGTATAGGACAATAGAAAATTCGGGCAATGTCTTAAACAATAAAATCATACGAAGTATAGGACAAAAGAAAATTCGGGCTATGTTTTAAATAATAGAATCATACAAAGAATAGGACAAAAGAAAATTCGGGCAATGTTTTAAGAAATAAAATCATGCAAAGTATAGGACAAAAGAAAATTCGGGCAATGTTTTAAACGAGAGAATCATACGAAGAATAGGACAAAAGAAAATTCGGGCAATGTTTAAATGATAGAATCATACGAAGAATAGGACAAAAGAAAATTCGGGCAATGTTTTAAACAATAGAATCATACGAAGTATAGGACAAAAGAAAATTCGGGCAATGTTTTAAGAGATAAAATCATGCAAGGCATAAGACAATAGAAAATTCGGACAATGTTTTAAACAATAGAATCATACGAAGTATAGGACAAAAGAAAATTCGGGCAATGTTTTAAGAAATAAAATCGTGCAAAGTATAAGAACATAGAAAATTCGGACAATGTTTTAAGCAATTGAATCATGCAAAGAATAGGACAAAAGAAAATTTGGGCAATGTTTTAAACAATACAATCATACAAAGGATAGGACATAAGAAAATTCGGGCAATGTTTTAAGAAATAAACCATGCAAAGTATAGGACAATAGAAAATTGGATAATGTTTTAAGCAATTGAATCATGCAAAGAATAGGACAAAAGAAAATTCAGGCAATGTTTAAATGATAGAATCATACGAAGAATAGGACAAAAGAAAATTCGGGCAATGTTTTAAACAATAGAATCATACGAAGTATAGGACAAATGAAAATTCGGGCAATGATTTAAGAAATAATATCATGGAAAGTATAGGACAAAAGAAAATTCAGGCAATGACTTAAACGATAGAATCATTCGAAGAATAGGAAAAAAGAAAATTCAGGCAATGTTTTAAACAATAGAATCATACAAAGAATAGGACAAAAGAAAATTCGGGCAATGTTTTAAACAATAGAATCATACAAAGAATACGACAAAAGAAAATTCGGGCAATGTTTTAAGAAACAATATCATGCAAAAGTATAGGACAAAAGAAAATTCGCAATGTGTTTTAAATAATAGAATCATACGAAGAATAGGACAAAAGAAAATTCGGGCAATATTTTAAGAAATAAAATCATGCAAAGTATAGGACAAAAGAAAATTCGGGCAATGTTTTAAATAATAGAATCATACGAAGAATAGGACAAAAGAAAATTCGGGCAATGTTTTAAACAATAGAATCATACAAAGAATAGGACAAAAGAAAATTCGGGCAATGTTTTAAGAAATAAAATCATGCAAAGTATAGGACAATAGAAAATATGGACAATGATTTAAGCAATTGAATCATACAAAAAAAAAAGAAAATTCGAAATGTAAATATAGGACAAAAAAAAAATTCGGGCAATCATACGAAGAATAGAACAAAAGAAAATTCGGGCAATGTTTTAAACAATAAAATCATACGAAGTATAGGATAAAAGAAAATTCGGGCTATGTTTTAAATAATAGAATCATACAAAGAATAGGACAAAAGAAAATTCGGGCAATGTTTTAAGAAATAAAATCATGCAAAGTATAGGACAAAAGAAAATTCGGGCAATGTTTTAAACGATAGAATCATACGAAGAATAGGACAAAAGAAAATTCGGGCAATGTTTAAATGATAGAATCATACGAAGAATAGGACAAAAGAAAATTCGGGCAATATTTTAAACGATAGAATCATACGAAGAATAGGACAAAAGAAAATTCGGGCAATGTTTTTAAGAAATAAAATCATGCAAAAGAATAGGACAAAAAGAAAATTCGGGCAATGTTTTAAATGATACAATGATACGAAGAATAGGACAAAAGAAAATTCGGGCAATGTTTTAAACAATAGAATCATACGAAGTATAGGACAAAAAAAATTCGGGCAATGATTTAAAAATAATATCATGGAAAGTATAGGACAAAAAAAAAAATTCAGGCAATGACTTAAACGATAGAATCATTCGAAGAATAGGAAAAAGAAAATTCAGGCAATGTTTTAAACAATAGAATCATACAAAGAATAGGGACAAAAACAAAATTCAGGGACAATGTTTTTAAACAATAGAATCATACAAAAGAATACGACAAAAAAAGAAAATTCGGGCAATGTTTTAAGAAACAATATCATGCAAAGTATAGGACAAAAGAAAATTCGCGCAATGTTTTAAATAATAGAATCATACGAAGAATAGGACAAAAGAAAATTCGGGCAATATTTTAAGAAATAAAATCATGCAAAGTATAGGACAAAAGAAAATTCGGGCAATATTTTAAATAATAGAATCATACGAAGAATAGGACAAAAGAAAATTCGGGCAATGTTTTAAACAATAGAATCATACAAAGAATAGGACAAAAGAAAATTCGGGCAATGTTTTAAGAAATAAAATCATGCAAAGTATAGGACAATAGAAAATATGGACAATGATTTAAGCAATTGAATCATACGAAGTATAGGACAAAAGAAAATTCGGGCAATCATACGAAGAATAGAACAAAAGAAAATTCGGGCAATGTTTTAAACAATAAAATCATACGAAGTATAGGATAAAAGAAAATTCGGGCTATGTTTTAAATAATAGAATCATACAAAGAATAGGACAAAAGAAAATTCAGGCAATGTTTAAATGATAGAATCATACGAAGAATAGGACAAAAGAAAATTCGGGCAATGTTTTAAACAATAGAATCATACGAAGTATAGGACAAATGAAAATTCGGGCAATGATTTAAGAAATAATATCATGGAAAGTATAGGACAAAAGAAAATTCAGGCAATGACTTAAACGATAGAATCATTCGAAGAATAGGAAAAAAGAAAATTCAGGCAATGTTTTAAACAATAGAATCATACAAAGAATAGGACAAAAGAAAATTCGGGCAATGTTTTAAACAATAGAATCATACAAAGAATACGACAAAAGAAAATTCGGGCAATGTTTTAAGAAACAATATCATGCAAAGTATAGGACAAAAGAAAATTCGCGCAATGTTTTAAATAATAGAATCATACGAAGAATAGGACAAAAGAAAATTCGGGCAATATTTTAAGAAATAAAATCATGCAAAGTATAGGACAAAAGAAAATTCGGGCAATGTTTTAAATAATAGAATCATACGAAGAATAGGACAAAAAGATAATTCGAACAATGTTTTAAACAATAGAATCATACAAAGAATAGGACAAAAGAAAAATTCGGGCAATGTTTTTTAAGAAATAAAAATCATGCAAAGTATAGGACAATAGAAAATATGGACAATGATTTAAGCAATTGAATCATACGAAGTATAGGACAAAAAGAAAATTCGGGCAATCATACGAAGAATAGAACAAAAAGAAAATTCGGGCAATGTTTTAAAACAATAAAAATCATACGAAGTATAGGATAAAAAGAAAATTCGGGCTATGTTTTAAATAATAGAATCATACAAAGAATAGGACAAAAGAAAATTCGGGCAATGTTTTAAGAAATAAAATCATGCAAAGTATAGGACAAAAGAAAATTCGGACAATGTTTTAAACGATAGAATCATACGAAGAATAGGACAAAAGAAAATTCGGGCAATGTTTAAATGATAGAATCATACGAAGAATAGGACAAAAGAAAATTCGGGCAATATTTTAAACGATAGAATCATACGAAGAATAGGACAAAAGAAAATTCGGGCAATGTTTTAAGAAATAAAATCATGCAAAGAATAGGACAAAAGAAAATTCGGGCAATGTTTTAAATGATACAATGATACGAAGAATAGGACAAAAGAAAATTCGGGCAATGTTTTAAACAATAGAATCATACGAAGTATAGGACAAAAGAAAATTCGGGCAATGATTTAAGAAATAATATCATGGAAAGTATAGGACAAAAGAAAATTCGGGCAATGACTTAAACGATAGAATCATACGAAGATTAGGACAAAAGATAATTCGGACAATGTTTTAAACAATAGAATGACACAAAGAATAGAACAAAAAGAAAATTCGGGCAATGTCTTAAACAATAAAATCATACAAAGTATAGGACAAAAAGAAAATTCAGGCTATGTTTTAAAACAATAGAATCATACAAAGAATAGGACAAAAGAAAAATTCGGGCAATGTTTTAAGAAATAAAATCATGCAAAGTATAGGACAAAAGAAAATTCGGGCAATGTTTTAAACGATAGAATCATACGAAGAATAGGACAAAAGAAAATTCGGGCAATGTTTAAATGATAGAATCATACGAAGAATAGGACAAAAGAAAATTCGGGCAATATTTTAAACGATAGAATCATACGAAGTATAGGACAAAAGAAAATTCGGACAATGATTTAAGAAATAATATCATGGAAAGTATAGGACAAAAGAAAATTCGGGCAATGACTTAAACGATAGAATCATACGAAGATTAAGACAAAAGAAAATTCGGACAATGTTTTAAACAATAGAATCACACAAAGAATAGGACAAAAGAAAATACGGACAATGTTTTAAGAAATAAAATCATGCAAAGTATAGGACAAAGGAAAATTTGGGCAAAGTTTTAAACGATAGAATCATACGAAGAATAGGACAAAGGAAAATTCAGGCAATGTTTAAAACAATAGAATCAGACAAAGAATAGGACAAATGAAAATTCGAGCAATGTTTTAAGAAATAAATTCATGCAAATTATAGGACAAAAGAAAATTCGGGCAATTTTTTAAACGATAGAATCTTACGAAGAATAGGACAAAGGAAAATTCGGGCAATGTTTTAAACAATAGAATCAGACAAAGAATAGGACAAAAGAAAATTCGGGGAATGTTTTAAGAAATAAAATCATGCAAATTATAGGACAAAAGAAAATTCGGACAATGTTTTAAGCAATTGAATCATGCAAAGAATAGGACAAAAGAAAATTTTGGCAATGTTTTAAATGATAGAATCATACGAAGAATAGGACAAAAGAGAATTCGAGCAATATTTTAAACAATAGAATCATACGAAGTATAGGACAATAGAAAATTCGGGCAATGTTTTAAGAAATAAAATCATGCAAATTATAGGACAAAAGAAAATTCGGGCAAAGATTTAAACGATAGAATCATACAAAAAATAGGACAAAAGAAAATTCGGGCAATGTTTTAAGAAATAAAATCATGCAAATTATAGGACAAAAGAAAATTCGGGCAATGTTTTAAGCGATAGAATCATACGAAGAATAGGACAAAAGAAAATTCGGGCAATGTTTTAAACAATAGATTCATACAAAGAATAGGACTAAAGAAAATTCGAGGAATGTTTTAAAAAATAAAAACATGCAAAGTATAGGACAAAAGAAAATTCGGGCAATGTTTTAAACGATAGAATCATACGAAGAATAGGACAAAAAAAATTCGGGGAATGTTTTAAACAATAGAATCATACGAAGTATAGGACAAAAGAAAATTTGGGCAATGTTTTAATGATAAAATCATTCGAAGAATAGAACAATAGAAAATTCAGACAATGTTTTAAGCAATTGAATCATGCAAAGAATAGAACAATAGAAAATTTGGGCAATGTTTTAAATTATTACATCATAGGACAATAGAAATCCGTGAAATGTTCAAAGCGATAGAATCATGCGAAGAATAGGAGAAAAGAAAATTCGAGCAATATTTTAAATAATAGGATCTTACGAAGAATAGGACAAGAGAAAATGCAGGCAATATTTTAAGCAATGGAAAATATTTAACTCGTGTACAGTGCAATGAATGTCCAAATTTGTTACAAAGAATTCGGAAACGGTTAGCACCAGTGGAAATCTATAGACTATTCTTCAGAAAAAGTTACCTCCGATGGGGATCCATAGACAATTTCTAGGAAAGCGTCACCTCCGATGGAAATCCAGAGACAATTCCTCCGAAAGAGTGACCACCGATGGAGATCCATAGACACTTCCTAGGAAAGAGTGACCACCGATGGAGATCCATAGACAATTCATTGGAAAGAGTGACCACCGATGGAAATCTATATACAATTCCTAGGAAAGCGTCACTTCCGATGGAGATCCATAGACAATCCTCGGAAACAGTGACCACCAATCGATATCCGTAGACACTTCCTAGGAAAAAGTGACCACCGATGAAGATCCATGGACAATTCCTCGGAAACAGTGACCACCAATCGTGAACCATAAACTATTCCTAGTAAAGCGTCACCTTGGATGGAAATCCAGGCAATTCCTCAGAAAGAGTGACCACAGATGGAGATCCATAGACAATTACGAGGAAAAGGTGACCACCGATGGAGATCCATGGACAATTCCTCGGAAAGAGTGACCACCGATGGCGATCCATAGACAGTTCCCAGGAAATAGTGATCACCGATCGAGATCCATTGACAATTCCTAGGAAAAAGTGACCACCGATCGTGAACCATAGACTATTCCTAGGAAAAGGTCACCTCGGATGGAAATCCATAGACAATTCCTCAGAAAGCGTGACCACCGATGAAGATCCATAGACAATTCCGAGGAAAGCGTGAACACCGATGGAAATCCATGGACAATTCCTCGGGAAGAGTGACCACCGATTGAGATCCATAGACAATTCCTAGGTTTTACTTACTTCATGTTGACGGAAAGTGAAAAATATTTGAGAGAAAAATTTGTTTTTTGCTATCGTTTAAATACTAACGTCATAGTTTCCCATAGCGACACCAGTTGTAGAACGGGTCAGTTATTTTATGTATTAATATTTTTGGAACTAGATTGACCTTTAAGTAAATGTAAAACAAAAATGTCAATTACAAAGTTTAAAACAAAGCCCTCCGGTCATTAAACTTGTCAATGCTTATATCTTTTTTTCTTTTTATATTTAGTGTTTTATTTTTTTTTCTTTGATTAAAAGAATACAGATGGGATCGTCTATAAAGAGATTAAAAGTAAAAGTCATTTTCGAGAAGAATGAACATCTTCAGCACGACATTTTATTAATGAAATGCATACAGGTAGCAAGGAATGTCCTGTCACTTTATGACAATGGTCATCAAAAACATTCAATGTTCGTATAATATTATAATTCTTATGAATTATGGTGATTATCTCCCTTTGGGCATGATGCACGTCACGTGGATCGCGTGACGGATGCTTAGTGACGTCACGTCATCGAGTGACGACAGTGGTCAGACTTTCAGTCAGTTTCCAGGACGTCAAACCGAGCAGTTACCTCGCTCGGGTTTCTACTCGGGGCAACCAACGTGGTGCAGCAGAAAAACTCGTGGAGCCGTTTACCTTTGAGAGTATATCTTCCCCAACTATAGAAAGAAGCTATCTCTGGATCGCAGTCCTCATGCTAGGAAAAACCCAATACTCGCCAATTCTTATTTTGAGAGTAATATTGTCGGAGTTAGCTCCTCCTTAATTCCCAAGTTGTCACTAGGGGTCATTCTCCCTATACTATAAATACTGGGCGACTCCTCGCCTCGTTCTCTTTTTCATTTCTTCATTTCAGTGACTACGATGTAAGCTCTCTTAGAAGATCCGCGTCTTCCCATTTGTGGGAGACGCCGTTAACATTAAACACACATACACGTACGTACGAACATTCATCAAGAATAGACACGAATGTTTACACACACACACACAAATGTTATTGTCTATTGTAAAATTGTTTTGTTTAATACATATATTTGTTTATATATATATATATATATATATATCGGTTTTGTTTGTCTTCTTTACATCTTCAGTTGGACTTAACTTGAGTCCGGCAATTTTCTAGTAGTTGGACCTTTTAATATTCTACCAGGAGTTACACACGTGTTTCTAATACAACAACACGCACACACACACACGGTCCTCTACAAAATGACCTCGCTAGTGACATAGCAGATAAATATGGCCTGTTCGAATCGTGAATCGTAAACATGGCTTCTTCAGCTACACAGGAAAATATCCAGCAGACCCAATTCGAATTTGGGAATTATTATAAGTAAACATCTATTTCGCTCTCTTTACACGCTGTTTGTTATTGCATACATGATATAATTTTTGTGTGAGACACGCATAAATGTGTATATATAATTTTGTGTACGACTTAGTGGTATACAACTCTCTCTGACAATAAAGCATGTTCGCCATTCCTTTCCCTATCAGTTATTCCGTTCTTTCAGCGAAATAAAGTGTTATTATATCACGGATATGACAATTTCAATATTGGGCGGAAATGCAAATACAGTGTTACCCGGATATAAAAGAAACCCGGATATAAGAGAGATTTTCTCTGGTCCCAAATTAGAGCCATACTTACCTAAACAAAATAGACCAAACCCGGATATAAGAGAGATTTTCTCTGGTCCCAAATTAGAGCCATACTTACCTAAACAAAATAGACCAAACCCGGATATAAGAGAGATTTTCTGGTCCCAAATTAGAGCCTGTGTTAATGTATATGAAATAGACCAAACCCGGATATAAGAGAAACCCGGATATAAGAGAGATTTTCTCTGTTCCCAAATTAGAGCCATACTTACCTAAACAAAATAGACCAAACCCGGATATAAGAGAGATTTTCTGGTCCCAAATTAGAGCCATACTTACCTAAACAAATAGACCAAACCCGGATATAAGAGAGATTTTCTCTGGTCCCAAATTAGAGCCATACTTACCTAAACAAAATAGACCAAACCCGGATATAAGAGATTTTCTCTGGTCCCAAATTAGAGCCATACTTACCTAAACAAAATAGACCAAACCCGGATATAAGAGAGATTTTCTGGTCCCAAATTAGAGCCATACTTACCTAAACAAAATAGACCAAACCCGGATATAAGAGAGATTTTCTCTGGTCCCAAATTAGAGCCATACTTACCTAAACAAAATAGACCAAACCCGGATATAAGAGAGATTTTCTCTGGTCCCAAATTAGAGCCATACTTACCTAAACAAAATAGACCAAACCCGGATATAAGAGATTTTCTCTGTTCCCAAATTAGAGCCATACTTACCTAAACAAAATAGACCAAACCCGGATATAAGAGAGATTTTCTCTGGTCCCAAATTAGAGCCATACTTACCTAAACAAAATAGACCAAACCCGGATATAAGAGAGATTTTCTCTGTTCCCAAATTAGAGCCATACTTACCTAAACAAAATAGACCAAACCCGGATATAAGAGAGATTTTCTCTGGTCCCAAATTAGAGCCATACTTACCTAAACAAAATAGACCAAACCCGGATATAAGAGAGATTTTCTCTGGTCCCAAATTAGAGCCATACTTACCTAAACAAAATAGACCAAACCCGGATATAAGAGATTTTCTCTGGTCCCAAATTAGAGCCATACTTACCTAAACAAAATAGACCAAACCCGGATATAAGAGATTTTCTCTGGTCCCAAATTAGAGCCATACTTACCTAAACAAATAGACCAAACCCGGATATAAGAGAGATTTTCTCTGGTCCCAAATTAGAGCCATACTTACCTAAACAAAATAGACCAAACCCGGATATAAGAGAGATTTTCTCTGGTCCCAAATTAGAGCCATACTTACCTAAACAAAATAGACCAAACCCGGATATAAGAGAGATTTTCTCTGGTCCCAAATTAGAGCCATACTTACCTAAACAAAAAATAGACCAAACCCGGATATAAGAGATTTTCTCTGTTCCCAAATTAGAGCCATACTTACCTAAACAAAATAGACCAAACCCGGATATAAGAGAGATTTTCTCTGGTCCCAAATTAGAGCCATACTTACCTAAACAAAATAGACCAAACCCGGATATAAGAGAGATTTTCTCTGGTCCCAAATTAGAGCCATACTTACCTAAACAAAATAGACCAAACCCGGATATAAGAGAGATTTTCTCTGGTCCCAAATTAGAGCCATACTTACCTAAACAAAATAGACCAAACCCGGATATAAGAGAGATTTTCTCTGGTCCCAAATTAGAGCCATACTTACCTAAACAAAATAGACCAAACCCGGATATAAGAGATTTTCTCTGGTCCCAAATTAGAGCCATACTTACCTAAACAAAATAGACCAAACCCGGATATAAGAGAGATTTTCTCTGGTCCCAAATTAGAGCCATACTTACCTAAACAAAATAGACCAAACCCGGATATAAGAGAGATTTTCTCTGGTCCCAAATTAGAGCCATACTTACCTAAACAAAATAGACCAAACCCGGATATAAGAGAGATTTTCTCTGGTCCCAAATTAGAGCCATACTTACCTAAACAAAATAGACCAAACCCGGATATAAGAGAGATTTTCTCTGGTCCCAAATTAGAGCCATACTTACCTAAACAAAATAGACCAAACCCGGATATAAGAGAGATTTTCTCTGGTCCCAAATTAGAGCCATACTTACCTAAACAAAATAGACCAAACCCGGATATAAGAGAAACCCGTATATAAGAGACTTCTTCCCCGGTCCCGACAACTCTCTTATATCCGGGTTACACTGTAGCAGAATATTCACTTTCTTCCGTTAGCCCAACCACTTTTTGATAATGTACCAGAGGTGACATGAGTTTTATGTATTTTAGATGTTCAATGGTATCTATGATTTTAATTAACATGAACGCCTTATATATTTTAGATGTTCAATGATATCTATGATTTTAATTAATCTGGGCGCTTTATATATTTTAGATGTTCAATGGTATCTATGATTTTAATTAACATGAACGCTTTATATATTTTAGATGTTCAATGATATCTATGATTTTAATTAACATGAACGCTTTATATATTTGAGGTTTTAAATGGTATCTATGATTTTAATTACCATGAACACTTGATATATTTTAGATGTTCAATGGCATCTATGATTTTAATTAACATGAACGCTTCATATATTTTAGATGTTCAATGGCATCTATGATTTTAATTAACATGAACGCTTTATATATTTTAGATGTTCAATGTCGTCTATGATTCATTGATTACTCCTGTTATTATATAAGTCACTTTTTGCTCAATCATGTTAAAAAATATTTCTGTGATATAGAAATATTGTTCGGAAGAAAAAGATTAACCACAGATCGGCAAAGACGGCGACGACAAAGGCTATTTTTTTATATATTCACTACTTATTATTATTATTATTATTATTATTATCAATGCCGGGATCTATAACGGTCGCCCGTCTTATTGACGTACTCCAGGATAGCCCGCAAATCGGCGACTAGAGCGACAAACAGAATCAAGCTACCAACACCAAGACTCTTTCCCGTCCGTGTATCAGCCAAAGCGCACAACATGAACAAGGTCTATGCGCCAACTTCAGATGATGAGGAAGTCGAAAAGTTTTACGACTTTATAGGATCCACCATCGTGGAAGTCCCTATGAAAGAAATCATTATTATACAAGGGGACTGAAATGCCAAAGTAAGCCCAGGTGCACCCGAGAAATGGGGAGGAACTGTCGTGAGATATGGTATAATGGAGACCAACAACAGGGGCCTTAGACTGCTTGAGTTTGCCAGAATTTATCACCTCAATTTGGCCAACACTATCCACTGCCACAAACTGCCTGGAACCACAACATGGAACTCATCTAACGGGCAAGTCCACAACCAGAAAGATTTCGTTCTGGTTCCGCAACGCTTCAAGTCCAGCTACAACAAAGCGAAAACAAGAACATTATCTGGCGCAGACATCGGCAGCGATCATGACCTTGTGATGACAACCTTCGAGCTGAAGCTGAAGCTTAAAGCTGAGCGTTGCCTTAAGAGATCCCGCATCCGATTTGAGAAGTTGAAGGATCTTGAAATCGCAGAAGTTTGCAGCCTTTGCTTGACAGCGAAATAGAAACTCAAAGAAAGCATACTCACATCAGCTGAAGAGGTTCTGTAAAAAAACACGGAAGAAAATTCAGGTGTGAATCATGAAAGAAGTCCTGGATTTGTGCAACAATAAGGAAGAGCTAAGAGGGAAAGGTACTCAAGTGAAGCTCGGACACAGTACCAAAACGTGCACAGAGATGCCAGGAAGAAGTTACAGGCACCCAAATAGGAGCGGATGGTGGGGCAGTGCAGCGCCATTGAAAAGAGCATAAAATTAGGTGACAACAAGAAGGCCTACAATACCCTCAAGTCCCTCACCAAGACCAGCCAGCCAAGAGTATCTGTTATAAATGACAGAGGTGGCAAGGTACTGACAGAGTGAAAGTTCGGAAGAGGTGGACTGAATACTGCGACGGCCTGTACAATTAAGAGCTCCATCCGGACACCTTTATAATACAAGCCGGCCACTACCCCACAGAATGCAAGGATAGTCAGCCAATAGTGAAATAGGAGGTAGAAGCAGCAATTCGGAGCCTGAAACCTGGTACGTCACTTGGAGTGGGCAATGTACCCTGTGAACTGCTGAAAGATGGACGTGAAGAAACCGTCAAGGCCCTAACAATTCTATGCCAGCAGATTTGGTAACAGAAGAATTGGCCAAAAGAGTGGACCTAATCACTGATGATACCCCTACCAAAGAAGTGTAATCTAAAGTAATACCAAAATTATAGAACAATAAGAGTGATCAGCTACCACTGCAAGGTCATGCTCCGTATTATCCCCAATCGTCTGAAATCCAAGACGGATGAACTATTGTCAGAAGATCTGGCAGGTTTTAGAGCCGGACAGAGCACAGTGGGACAAATCTTCAACTGTGGTTTCCTCAGCAAGAAACATCTGCAAAACCAGAAGGATCTGTTCCACAATTCCTTTGATTTCAAGAAATCATTTTTTATGGTGTTACTGATTCTAGCACGTTCTCAAAGGATTCAATATAGAAGAGGGGCTCATCCAAGTCATCCAGACCCTCTAGCCACCAAAGTAGTACTTTTGAGCAACCAAGTAAGAGACTTCTTCAACAGACGGCGTTAGACATGCCAACGCTTTTCAACACTCTTCAGTCTGTTTCTGGAGAGAATTATGCAGGAAACCCTCCACGACCACAACTCTTCTGTCTTTGTCAGTGGTAGACCTGTCTGCAACCTGCGTTTCGCAGATGATATTGAACTTATGAGCAGGCAGTGACAGTGAGCTGCATGACATGACCAAAAAACTCATTGAATGGGTCAAAGTATATAGAATGGAACTCAACACAGAGTAATCCAAAGTAATGGAGAATTGCACAAGCAACTTATTAATTGGAGAAAATAAGTCTTAAAAGAGTAGAAAAGAAAATTCGACGGGGTAGCAATTGTTGTACAGTTGGAACTGTGTAAATTACTTGTGTTCGATCATGAAAATAAATTGTATCAGCATAAACCAGAGACACTGATGGAATATAAAAATCATAAAATACACCTGGATTTTGCCATTTAGATTGACTACTCTTTCCGACCAATAAGACAGGATCTGATAGACGGGAATAAGGAAAAGAAATAAAGACTGTTGATTTAGCTGTTCTGGAAGACCAGAGAGTGAATGTGAAAGAGTGTGAGTGAGACATTGGGGAAATAGCAGGACCTTGCCTTTGAGCTGAATAGTGTCGAATGTAAAGGTTATGGTCGTGCCTAGATTAGTAGGCGCATTTGGTTTATCACAATTTAACACCAACATTCTCCTCCTCCTCCTCCTCCCCCTTCTTCTTCTTCTTCTTCTTCTTCTTATTATTATTATTATTATTATTATTATTATTATTATTAGTTTATCTGCGTTGTAGAAAGTTAGGTTGGTTGATTATACATGACAACTCGTGAGTAATTAATACCAACGTTTTTAATAGGAAGATCGAACTCATTAGTAACAGTGGATCAACCTAGCCTCACTAACCATTGTTGCACACCGAGGTGTTCCCGTCCGTCCCTTAGGAAATGACAGCGATCATTTGCAATTACATTCTACAACTAATATATTAGAAACTTTATCTTGATTTGCAGTTCTTCTTTATCCTCGTGCTTACGGCCATATCACGTTGAAACACCGGTTCCCGTATGATCACCGAAGTTAAGCAACGTCGATCCTGGTTAGTAACGCTTGGGAATACCAGGTGCTCTTAGCTTGGATATGCGTGTGGCGTAATGGATAATTGTTAATCGGAGAGCCTAGTCTCGAATTCTATTTGGGTTCGTTATTTTCACTTACGCGCAAATATCCTTGGGAAAGGTATGAATCCACCTCTTCTCCCCCAGCTCTAGGTTAATTAGTAAAACTTGCATCACTAAATCATTATCATCTCAAAAAAAAAAAAATTCTTACAATCTAAAAATATTTTCTAGTCTTAAATAACGTGCAGATGATTGATAAGCCATAGCAAATGAATGAATCAATCAATGAAATACTGATTAGCTCTACAGGCATGCATTTTAGATTTATTTACATTCTCTGGAATATATATGCATACAGAGTACCGTGGCCACAAAGTGTGTGTTCAGTGTATATACTGAGTGTAATATAAAATTGATCCCCCACTTTACATCTACATTATAATTCTTGTTTGTTTATCAAATTCTGATTAGGCATAAATCCACCTTTTCTCCTCCCAGCTATGGGTTAATTAGTAAGATTTGTCTCATAAATTAGCTTATTAGCTAAAAAAATATTCTTACAATGTAAGATATTCTTACAATGTTTTTGGCTTTAAATAACCTGCAAAGAGTTGATAATGTGCAAAAACGAACAATCAATTCTTTATTCACCGCTATCATTTGTTGCTTCGATAGGGGTGCTTTCGAGCTGACTATACTTCAAAAAGTGTTTTCCAGGTTGATTGTAATTAACTATGCTTCCTCAAACTTTTTTTTTTTTTGAGGGAGGGGAAGTTCTTAATCTATAGCGTCTATCCCGTTTTTTTTTGTTTTTTTTTGTTTTTTTTTATGAGCCCCATTGTGGCCAGTTATTGTTGTTAGATATGTCTTTTGGTGACCCTGTATCTCTTTGTACGTTGAAGATCTAATCTTATTTCCCAAGCCGGTTTGCTCTTGTTGGTCTTTTTTAAATTTTTTCTTGTTTTTTTTTTTTTAATTTATTTTGGGGTCATACTTTTTGCCTAAAGCAGATGAGGTCGTTCAGCTAATTTAGAACATTAATTCCAAAAGCCCATTGAGGTATTCAGTTGTAGATTTTATTTTTAACCTTTCCTAATGCTTGTCTCTATTATTATTATTATTATTATTATTATTATTATTATTATTATTATTGTTGTTGTTGTTATTGTTGTTGTTGTTGTTGCCGCTGTAGCTGTTGATGATGTTGTAAATTAACGTTTGTAGCTATTTAGTTTAACAGTAATAAATTGAATATTGCTTCGATTACTCGATCATCAATCATTGTGATCGTTAATTTATTAGTGATCATTATTATTATTATTTATTATTACAACTGTTAATATACCGATATAAACACATCCATGGTAGTAGCAATAATAGTAACAACAATAATAAACACCATCACAAATGCATAAAAGTATTTCAGGAATAATCATCACGATCAACGTGCATAATCTAAACTAACATCACAATCATCATAAAAAATAGGACAACTCATCATCACAATTGACATAAATAAACAAATTTATCATCTATACAAAAACAACCACATTCTTAAATTATCAGCAGCAGCTCCCACCCTCTCTCTCTTTCTAAATGATTCCTCCTCCCTATAAATTAATATATGCGTATGTGTGTTTAGCCAATTGCATGCTGGGAAAATCGGCATGTAAACACACAGTGGGTGGGTTCTTTAGAGAACGAGGTAAAAATTTGTTTTTCTTTTTAATCTTGGCCGCCATCTTGGTGAGAGCTTCTGCTACTCTCCTGTCCGAGCTCTCTTCTCTATTTGGGAAATCGCTGCTTCTTTCCGTCATGTCGGCCTATTCCAGCCAGCCTGTTTCAGATAACGATGCTTGGGCACTGTTGTCGTTGAAAAGTGCCCCGTCCAGCCCTTCGAAAGTGTGTTCATGGCCCCGGGATTGCGAAGGACCTGTGCTCGCCCGGCTTGAGGGTCGAGATTTCGAATACTCAATGCGCCAAACGAAAATCGTGATCGGCCGGCACAGCAGCAAAGGCGACGTCAATATTAACGTTGGACACTCGAGTTTCATTTCCAGAAAACATCTGGAATTGTGCTACGAGCCGCCCAATTTTTTTATGAAATGTTCCGGTAAAAACGGTGTCTTTGTCGACGGCATTTTTCAAAGAAAGGGACTGGCCCCATTGCAACTACCAAAAAAGTAAGAAGGCTTTTTTTTTGTTTTGTTTTTAAATCGTGTCTTTGTCTATTTTAAATTATTAAAAATAACATACATAAATTCTGATTCATGTAAATATTTTTAATATTTAAATTAAAAAGATTATATTATACTGAAGAAATAATTTATTTACTTTCGAATCGCTGAAAAAAATAATGTTTGTTGTCGTTCCACTTTTTTTTATTTATCTTTTAAGATACAAAAAATAACGCCTTTTAAAAAATCCATTTTTAATTTCTTTAATTTTATTTTTAATAAAATAATCACTTCACCCCGAAATGTCATTGATTTTAGTTTTTTAACTAAAGAGAGGATGTTTTTTCTTTGATAAATAACTTGTATATGGCAATCTAAAACGAAACAATTATTTTTCCCTCTTAACACGTTTTTGTTTGTTTGTTACGAACAAATATATTTTTAGTTTTTATATTACAACCTTATTCGCCGCTTTTATTTTAAAATGTCCTTCTATATACGAAAGCTAATCACAAATTTAAACTTATTTTGAATGTAACTGTCTTTTGTGAAAGTAGTAACATCACAAAAAAAAGAAAAGAAAGACAAGAAGATGTGTGTATAGATAGGCACACCATGATTCCCCACAAAAACTTTTTACATACTCACCTTGCCACATGAGAAGCAGACCCAAAAGTGAGGGATCACTGGGAAGACGGTTATAAAAATGTTTAAAAAAAAAAAATGAAATTTAAAAAAAAAAATCCTTTTTTATATTTAATCTGCCAGTCGGTACATTTTCGCCAGTCTTCAATGTTTGTTTATTTTTCAGATAGTATACTTATCTTCCATTCTTGTTCCAGATTTTAATGATTTAAAAACTAACTACTTTGTATGGCCTTTCTTTACTGTACACTAATTTAAAAAAAAGAAAAAAAAAAGAGGGTGGGCGCTATTTTCATTTTACTAAAAAAAGAAAACCTATTTTTACAAAAATATCAAAAAAAAAAAAAAAATTAAGAGTTTAAAAAATGCCATTATTTTTCTGTAGAAATGTTACTTTTCAAGCAAGAGTTTGCTGACAAGGTTCATTGTTTATTATTTACTTTTAATTCACTGTCTCTCTGGGTCATATCAACAAAACAAAAACGAACCGGTCTTTGTTTGTTATGATAGATTTGCATTTGTTTTGCATTAAGATCAATAAAACCTTTTTGTGAATGAATTACTGTCATAGTCATTATAATTGACATTGATTGTTTTATTTTTTTATGTCTAATCACAAGGCCTTTTTCTTTCTGAAAAGTGAAAACCTTTTGTACGTATTTACTTAAACTCTGATAAACAATATTTTCGTAATTATTTTAAAAATAGCTAAAAAACCTAAAATAAAAGAAAAATACAACCTGATGAATAGTAGCTCAGACGAATTATAATTTTGAAAATATTTTTCTCATTTTTATTTTGTTTAAAATTGTTTTAATTAAGCATGTCCTGTTGAACTTTCCTAAATATTCCTTCACAATTTAATATCGCCTTAAATTAGTATGGGTAATTAAATGCCGTAAGAAAGAAAGGGAGCTCAAATAACCCCATTTGGACGAAAGAACATGTACCCTAAAAAGGCCACGTGTTCTCCTTTCAATCCTGTTGACGAGTAAGTTTTTGATTCATGGTTTACACAAAAAGTGGGGGATCTTTTTATAGATCTTTCTCTATTTTTCTTTTTTGTTTATGAAAAGTATGATTTATGATTAAAAAAAAACAGTGTTGAATATTAGCTTTTTAATAAATGAAAATGAGGTTATTGGTTCGTGTTTTTCTTTTTTGTTTACTAGTCTTTATTCTTGTTGGCCGAGCCGCTCAAGATTCCCCATGTGTTACTCTCCCTCTCTCCATCATGGCGACTGTGTAAACAATTAGCATTTACAAGAGGGACACACACGCATTGACTGCTGTTGGCTCTAAAGTCGGGGATCAACATTAATCTATAACTTAATGACGCACCACCCTTCAGGCGCATTGACCACAGTGTCCAGCGGTTAACATTTGCTCCTAATTATTTTGGCCGCTCTCTACTCTATCGCTATTTAAAAGACTTGATTTTCTTTTCTATATCTGACATGTTAAATCCAAAAAGCCGACAGCCGCAATAGACCCCGACTTTTCGACCATCGCCTCTCTAGTGTAAATGCGCCGTTTTTAATTCTATTTTCTACTTGTATTTTTATTTATTCCTTTTAGGATTTTTTTCCTATCTTGATGATTTTGTACTTATTCCAAGGGTCTGTCCTTGTTTTTAGTTTAGTATTTTTTTTTTTTTTTTCATATCTCCTTTTTCAGTAATCTTATTGATATGCAGTCTTTCTTTATACATACATAGGCGCACGTGTATTTATTAGCTATATCTCCTCCCCCCCCCAACCTTTCTTTTTTTTTATTTCTACTCTTTCTTTCAAAATAGAGTAACTTTTTTTTTTTTTTTTTTTAAGTATGACAAAGGCTAGACTAGGACATAGCCAATTAATATAAAAATATACCACATTCAGCTTTAAATTCTTATTTATTTACACTCTTCGATCTTGTTTGTCATTTCGTGTTTTTTTTTTTTTTTTTTTTTTTTTTTTGCTCAGACAGAATTTTATTCTTTTCTTTAAGGTCACATTTTTATTGTCCTGTGATGGACTAATCAATTTTTTTTTTTTTCATATTTTAATTAATTAATCCATTATACCGGTATCAAGCTCGAGTAAACTACAACCTTTTCTCCCTCCCCTCCTTTCTTTTAATTGTGTGTTCGTGTGTAGATGCTGGGACGATGAAACGTATGTTTCTTATTTACACTACACAGCATAATTAAAAATAGTTATACAAGACTTAAAATTGAAATCCTTATAGGTCTTTTTTATTTTTTTTTTTTTCCTGGCTCCAATATTATTGCAAACAAACAAACAAATATTGTTGAGTGTTTAAGAAAAAGACTAAAGACGAAGAATGTAAGCTATTTTGGTTCATCACGTGATCTGTTTGCTTTGCCGGTATCACGACATTTTACTACACTTAGCATTTTGCAAATAAATAAAACAACTTGTTCCATTTTATTTTTACATTTATTATTTATTGGGCATGACACTTTCAAGATTTATTTACGCTATAAGAAAGGACTGTCAAAGCTGAACAGTTTCTTTGTTTTTCTATTATTATTATTATTAATCATTAAAAAAGAAAAAGTGCGGGTCATTGATACATATTTTTGTTAATTACAAACTTAAACTGTAACGGCTAAATGATACTTTGATTGCTTACATTAAAAAGCAATGCAGAATAATATTTAAACAAAAAAAATATCAGGTAATTAAATTATTCATTTATTCTGTGTATATATGTACTGGGATGTTCACAGAATATGAAATCTTCATTTTTCAGTCGCTAATTTGTTGTTCCTGCGGATATCACTTTCTTCATTGCTTAGCAACAATATTATAGTGTTTATTCTTCTTTAGGAAAACAGTTTTTTATATTCAAATTTGTGATGGTAAATATCAAGTCTTTTGTTGCACGATAATTATTTAACAAAATGTTGATTTATTTGGCTCGATCCCCTACTACTGAAATAAATATACAAACCGAACGTTTTAAAAACATCCCTACAATCAGATTTAATTCCATGGTGGGTTGGTGACAACGTTTTCTTTACATTTTTACAACTATTAATTACCCAAAAATCATGATTCGTTTGACTGAATGAATTGGTTGTTATGGTTTTAAAATAATGTTGTTAAGTAAGCATACACCCAGACACACACACTGTGTGTTTATATAGTGGTGTGATTTTTAGAATTTTAATTTCCACTATGGGCGACTTAACATTCATTATGAACATGGACATTTTTCTAATTGTTAATTTTGTATAATTTATTTTATTTTTATATAATAAATCTTAACCTTAAAAATGTTTGTAAAACTAATTAGTTATTTTACGATAACTGATGATAGAATTTAGATTTTTTTTTTTTTATCTAACCGTTAAAGCGGATAATGACTTTCAAAAAGACTTAGATTAAATTTTTTTCGACACTATTCTTCTTGATGCCATAGAAAATAAGAGTAAATTTTAGGCTTAGATAGAAAGTGATTTAAAAAAGCCTGATGATGGTAGAAAGAAGGGTGTGCGTCAGGTCAGAATATATTGTTGTTGTTGTTGTCAGCTGAACGGAGTTTTGTTTTTTTGTTTTTTTTTTTTAACAGAAAAAAAAGGAAAGATGCTGGCTTTCTCATGCATATTTCTTCTCTAGGTTTTAATAAAACGTTAAGAAGAATAAGAAGCATTCAAATTTCAAATAATGCTTATTAAATTTGTGCAATGAAGCTGTGTAAAATGCAACCCCATCGTTAATAATGTTTCATGAAGTGCCTCGACAGAGCAGCGAGTCTTTTTTTTTTTTCTCTCACGATCCAACGACATGGCGAGAGATATTATTAGTAGCAGTTAGTAGTACTGCAGAGGAGACCGGCTACTATTTTATTATTAGCCATTTTAGTCCCCTACTTTCTTTCGCTTCACACTGTAGTCAGCGTCATTTAAAAAAAAAATCCCTTGTGTATCTCTATTTCGTCCTAAATTATCTTCTCCCTAACGGCATTTTTAGTTCTTTGATATTTTGATTTTCCATTATGGAAACAATCCGATAAAGTTATTTTACAGAACCTGAATCCTGTTTTTTTTTCTTTTTTTACGTGATGAGATGAAAAAAAAAAAAACAGCATACAAAACAAGGAAGCTAACTTTTTCTTTTCTTTTTTTTTTTTTTTTTTTTTCTTTTTTAACATATTCCGGCCGGCAAGAAAAAAAAAGTATCTTGCTTTCGATATTTCTTAAGCACTAAGATAATGGTAATAATAATAAACTGAATAATACTAGCAATACTAAATCTGGAATAATAAAATCGTTAGTACATTTTTTTTTCTATCTACTACTCAACAACTCCTTCGACTACTACTTTAGTAGTTGGAACTGCAGCTTTTTATTATTGTTATCTGCTTTTATTCAATTGTCTTTTTCCTCTTAAAAATAATAATGGCAATAATGTTTTTTCATGACAGCTGAAAAGAATGACTAAAAATCATAGACTGGACTAAAAACTGTATTTTGACTTCAATCTTTTTCTTTTTCTTTCATTTTATTTTTATTTATTTATTTTTTGTTCAATGGCCGCCGCCGGCAGTAAATATTTTTTCTTCTTTTACTGTCGCTGCTATAAAATCGGCGAATGTTACCGGCTTATTAAGAAAACAAAAACAAGAAAACAAAAACTCCAATAGACACTTTTCTGTTTTTGGTTTTTCTTTAGCTTTTCTTATTTAGTTTCTCTTATTTTCATCATGATTTGAAGAACAACAACAATAATATAAATAAAAACCCTATCGCCATTCTAGGCTTTGTTTTTCATTCAATCAATTAAAATGTTTTATTATTTAAAAAGAAAACCTTGATGCTCAAAATAAAATTGATGTCGGCATCAATAAAATATTAAAAAATACATTTAGTAAATTAATTTTAATAAAATTAAATTTAATTTGATATAGATTTCAATGAATTCTTTCCGTTAATCTTTTCATAATCTCCGCTCAGTTTTTTTTATCTTTTTTTATCCTTTTTCTTGTCGACAATTTGCAATAAAATTGGTAATTCGACATGTGTGGGAATTTGTCAGTTTTTATTAATGCATTTTTTTATTATTATTATTACTAACTGCTGTGTTTGCCTTCATGAGAAGGAAAAGATCTCTATGATAAAAATGTCATTTATTTTTCACAAATTTTGACATTGGTAAAGAAATGATGTTGATGAAACCGACCGGTCGACTAACAACAACAACATCTCGCCGGCCATTTTATCAGATGACCATCTCTCATTATTTACATTATGATATTATCATCATCATCATCAATCTTAAAATGATGATTCCACAATTTTTGTAACGCCTTCTGCTTTAATATTATGAGAAATATGAATTTGTTATTAAAAACTCGATTTTTTTTCGTTTTTTTTTTTTTTTTTTTTAAATAGATTTCTTAGTACTAATGCACTAAACAGTTTATTCATAAAAATTGTAATTGATTAGTAGATCAAAGCATGTGACTTCTTGTGTATTGCAATGTATAACGAAATGATTCTAATAATTCTTCGCTCGTCCGCTTGTTTTTTTCTTTTCTTTCATTCTTATTCGTTTGGACAGAGATTTATTCAAGTATTTCTGCTGGTGAAATAAATTTTTTCTAAAATTATAATTTTGTTTTACAGATTTCTGATAAAGTGAAAATCTCTTCAGATTTTCTTTTCATAGAAATAATGAATGTTTGTTCATATTCGTTGGTCTGAATGACTAAATTTTAGATTCAAGGCTCCAAAAAGTTTTGTGCACATTACATCTTGTGTAGGTGTCTATGTATTATTATAAAATCCCATAAGACATTCCTTAATTGTAAGGAATTTTAATAAAGGAATGATTTTTTTTTTATGTAACTGTTTAATCAGGAATTGTAAACAGTAAATGAAAAGGTTTGATTAAAAGAGACAGAAGAAGCTGACCGACATTATTATTAATACATTTTAGTTTTCTTAATTTGCAATTCACATGTTGAATACTCCTGACCCAATTTCTTTGTTAGAGAGTCTTTAATTTTTTTTCTTTTCCATTATTTTGCAAATTGTAAAGGTCTTCAAGTTTAAGTTCCAATTTAAAAAAAAAAAAAAAAAATGTATCTTATGCCTGAAATCACTTTACTATTTTCAATCATGGAAGTAAGCTAATTGAAAAACTGTTTCTCTTGGGATTATGCATAAATAATTTAGACAAACATTGCAATAATTGATTGGGATGTTGTAGTCAGCATGATTGAGAAGGTAAAGTAGTTATATGACTGACATAAATTATTCCTGAATACAATGAATCTAATAAAAAGGGAACGGGTTTGTAAAGTTTTATATTAAGCTACATCCAAAGGTTATAAAAGATGAAGAATGGTAAAAAAAAAATGGGATTGATATCAGAACTGTTGTCATCTTGTGTGTGTGAAGATTTTTTCCTGGGGGTAATTTAATCTTTCATGTTGTTGTTTTGTTTTTTTTGTTTTTTTTTTTTTTTTTTTTTTTTTTTTACATTCTACCGAGAGTTAAAGTAATTCTGTGCCTGTGTAAAATTTGTAAAGCAGAGGGTCAAAATGACCATAGATATCCTGCAGGAGGAGATTTGACAATCTTCTCCACTTGGGGGGGGGCAGATAACCAAAATAAATTAACCTATTTGACTTGTTAAAGGTAGGAATTTAAAGTGACTAACTTTGACTGCCAGCTTCATACTTTGAAATAAGATGTGCAACAAGCTCTCTATGTAAGAATTGATTTTACTGATCTGTCAATACAGTTTATTTATTATCTCTCTCTCTCTCTCTCTAATAAACTGTTGTCAATATTGATATGGAAGAGATCTTTATGTTGTCTTGAGAAATGATGCCGATCTTAAATGTTTTCCTTCCAATTACAATCTTTTTATTTGTCAAACTAAACAGGAATATTTTCTTGGTACTGTTTTATTTTTTATTTTATTTTTTCTCAAAATTGCTGATTTCCATTTTGGGAGATTCTGCAATGTCTGCTGATACAAAGCAAGATTCTCCTTGTCCTGTTTTTTGATTAGTTAACTAGAATTGCAAAACTTTCTCTTAAAATTCTAGCTCTTTATAAAAAAAAGAAAAAAAAGGCCAAAATGATTTGTTCCAATGACTATATATATTTTATACCTATGTAGGTAAGTCAATAAATTGATAGTCTAATGAAGGATAGGAGAAAACATTTTTCGGCACAGTCTTTCTTTTCAATGCTGTCAAAAGTGAATTTCTCATATTGAACATTTATACAGTAAGTATTTCACATACATATTTGTGACCTCATTGATTCACTCTTAGAAGAAAATACTAGTGTTTTCATATACATAGGTAAAAAAAAAAAAAAGGTATTAAAGTTTTCACTCCAACTTCCTTCAAAAATATGGTTAAACATCTTTTTCTTTTTTTTTTTTTTTTTTTTTTTCTTTTTAAATCCATTCTTAGAAATGCAGTTTTTAATTTTTTAAAAATAAAATAAAAAAAATACTGACTATACAACCATATCTCATGCCACCTATGTGGTTGTACCTAATATAAAATCCTATATTACTAACAATAAAAAAAGAAAATCATGCTCAACCAAAATCAGATTTTTGTATAAAAGCACAATATTATACAACAATAACAACAAAGATTAAAAATGTTAAAAGTAATAATTATATATGAATGAGAAAACTTATGATAATCATTCAACATAAAAACCAGGATTTTAAATATTTAAAACACACGCGCATCATTTAAATTATTTGAACATCTGATAATAATTTCAAAACATTAACTTTCACAATAAGATACTGGAGAAAGCAAAACACATACCCCTATTGAAAATAACTTTATTCTCTGAAGATGGCCAGAAGGTAATTTGAGAAATATCAGGAAATAGATCTATAATCATGAACAATCTGTAAAAACTTGTAAAGGAAAAAAGTTCAATATGCAGAACATGGGGGGAAAAAACTCTGCTGTCAGAAGATGTGTGTGCAAGAGAGAGAAAACTGATATTCTGAAAATCAATTTAAAAAAAAATGTTTACAAAATCTACCTCTTTCTATATTAAAGGGTGTTCTTGTTTTACTTTGTGCTATATATCTATATCTTCTGTACCTGTAAAAAGAGAATAATTATTACCTTTTTACATAATAGTATCTATTGAAATAGTAAGAAAATGTGGTCATTTAGGGAGTGGCAAATCTAATGTAAATGATATTTTAAACTTAACATGTTTAACAGGAATTTCTGCTCAGATAGAGGATAGTTGCATTTAATAAATGACTGTAGCTTTTTAAAGCACATGCTTAAGGGATAAGTTTTGTTTTGTTTTTTTAACTTTTAGCTCTCTTACTAGTATCTGGGAAATTTTTTTTTTTTTTTTTTTTTTTCCAATGCATCTTTAGGAGCCTAGTGAACATGATCGTTCTCTTAAATCTTTGGGCCTCACTTGGCCAGTAAAATGAATCCCTTCAACCAGATATTTATTTTATACTAGCAAAGACTGCTCAACTTAGTTGCTGATTTTTGCAAGCAGATAAGGATATTGATCCTTTTTTTCATGCCAAATGTACGATGCACTTAAAGGCAAATAATTGAGATGCATTTCAAATTACTATAACAAAAGTGATATTTAGATGCCACAAACCAGATTACTTTCTAAAGTAACATTAATTCTACAAGAGTAAATAAGACTTGAAGATTTTGAGCCAAGCTCTTCAAATACATTGTTTATGACTAAATTGCAAAATTCTTCTCAATCCTCATCAATTGAAACTCTAAGCATTTTGATTTCTTCTATAAAGTAGGCTTCAGTATTATTCGCTAAACAAGAATGTCTTAGCTTCTGTTTTATCTACATGACTGGTCTAAGATATCAGTTTTTGTATAGGAGGAATATTAAAAATATATATGCATTTTAGGTCATTGGCCAAAATGCTGCCAAAATAAAGACTGACATGTAGAAAAGAAACAAAATGGTTGGTGAGATATATATATATATATATATATATATATATATATATTATGGTACAGTATAATTAATTTTAGAAAGATAGTCATACAAAGAATAAATCAGTAAAGTTATTGTAATTCATGGCGAATTCACTTCACCAACCGATTAAGTAAAACATTAACTTAATAACCACTTACTGAATGACACGATCTTTTTTTTTAAAATTGTAAAAAGACATCTTTCGACGTGTATTAGATTTATTTTTGTCTCAAATTACCTGGAATTGAAAAATAATATCTATGCCTGAGGATGATAAAGTATTCATTGAATGTACTTGCAAAAAGACTGAACATCTAATCCATTTTATAATTTTTAAAAACAATGATCACATCATTCAACAAGTGATTAGTAAGTTAATGCTTTATTTAATCTGTTGAAGTGAATCTGCCATTAATTACATTAACTTTACTGATTTATTCTTTATATGACTACTTCTTTATAATAAATGTGTGTGTGTATATATATATATATATATATATATATATTCAAAAGTGTTCACTATATATCTCTTGAGAACAATATTGGCGGGGAAATGTATGACAGTGGAAAAAGTTTTCTTGTTATGTATTTTGTCATTGGACTAAGTTTATGTTGGTGTGACTACACATTCATATGAACAAGGGATGATCAGAATTTAAAATTTTGCAGAAAAATGGGCCCTACTGACAAAAAAAAGAAAAAAAATTGTCCTACAAACTCTATCTAAATTCAGCATGAAATTTGTTAGTATTACATCTAAAACAGTAAAAGACTTAGTCAATACTAAAAACAATAAGTTAAAACTTGAAGGTGGAATTTACTTGTAATAATTGTCACAAATACACAGGAGAAAACTCAAGGAATTGAAACAAAAGATATGAACAAAAAAGGGACATTTTACAAAACAATACATCAAATGTGTTTATTGCCCACCATAACGAGACTGACCACAATTTTGACACAAAAAATGCTACTCTGATCAAAGTAGAAAACAATTCACTGTGACATATCTAGAGAGTGCCTTGATTGCCAAGTTCTCTACAGTAAATTTATGCCCTGGCTCTTACAACATTTCATCATTTCTGGCAGAAATTCTATTAAAGTGTGGGGATATCTACTAAAAAAAAAAATGAAAAGAATAAGAATCAAAATGAAATTGATTAGATTAAAAAAAAAAATTCAAATTCCCGGCATTTCTCGTTCATGCGCATATGTAGCTGTCCCAACATAAACTTAATTTGATGAAGTCCTAAAGGATAAAATGCATCCACTTTGTGTCACTTACACACACACACACACACACACACACACACACAGTGATGGGCTTAGCCTAAGCTAGAACAGGCAAAAATTGCCTTGGTGGACCCCTTAAAAATAAGGACATAACTGCGATTTTTTTTTTTTTTTTTTTTTTTTTTTTTTTTGTGTGTGTGCGTGTAAAAAGTAATATTAATGTAAAATTGATAGAAAATAAACAAAAAGCTTTAAAGTTAAATATTTTTTTTGGCTAATAACATAAATTATGATGACTCAGATTATTAACAATGATACCTTGCAGTGGAACCATTTTCATAAAAAAGAAATCAAATCTTACAACATTATTAGCTTAGAATGCATTGTGGAAAGAATGCGATATAAATATTTTTCAGCATAAAAATCAGTAAGTATTGAGACAAAAACAAAAACGGTCCTTTACTTTCTGACATGAATATTAATTAGTAATTTCTTATAGATAAAAATATTTTCACAACTAATTTTTGGTGCCTAATATTCAGAAGAACTTCCTCTACTTAGGCAATTTGTCAGAATTGAAAAACGTTAATTTTCTATTATTTTAGATGGGGTAGGTTCCTGTTTACAATATAGCTATATCAAACTGATCCCTGAGTTTTTGACATGCATGTTGACTTGTGTTAAGACAGTGACTATAAGCAGTAATATAGTGATGGGAAAAGCCTTAACTATTGGCTGAAATCTTCTAAACTTTACAAGCCTTTTGCCTACATGCAGTGAAGCTGGAAATTGAAGGCCATCAATTTTGACAAAAGCATCAACAAGTTACAAATGTATGAATATCTGATTTCTTACTTATACTGCAGCCCTTTCTGAAAATTTGTCCTTGGCAGGTGGTTTTGTTTCCAATACAATCATAATTCTTGGATGATTCAGCATAGAGCTCTTGCCATTGCTCTATCAAAATTTGGAGCAGGCTTTGACTACCAAAAAGGTACCATATTTAGATTTGCTTTATCAGCCAGCCATGATACTGGAAGTGTCTTAAAGATTTATGAAACTGACCAATAGACAATGTGAAAGCTTGATACTTTTTGGCTATACATAACCTGCATCAGAAAAGTAATGTTGGCCATATTAGATATGGATTGGCAATGCCAGAAAAGTACAATCAGTGTTATTTGATTTTTAACAGTATTAAAATCAAATGCGAAAGTGACAAAAAGTACAGAGTGGGGCACAAAAAGAGGGACAAAATAAAATTTAGTTTTTACAAATGTAGGAATTTTTACAAGATATTTTTCACAACAGGTGGAAAATATTTTAAAGTTTTACTATCCAAAAGCATTTTCAAATTGATGAATGTTTAGTCACTGTGCTCAGTAATTCACGACATGTTCAATCTAGGCACTTTGCTGCTGGATAACAATGAAATTGTTCACTACACTCTCTCCAGCATGTCGTTTGGAATTCTCCTGATTTCTCTCTTGATGTTTTCTTTTAGCCTGCCAATTGTGTCTGTGTTGCCCTCATAAACTCTCTCCTTCAAATAGCCCCAGAGAAAGTAGTCTGGCGGGCTCAGATCAGGAGAGTAGCCGTGGATTGTCGGTCATCCTTGAGATCAATCGGTTGCCTGGAAAGTATTGCCTGAGGTATTGAAGAGTGTGGTTGGAACAGTGAGGTTGTGCACCATCCTGTTGAAACACAACTTTGTTCCTGTCAGAACCTCTTCACCTCCTCAATCCCAGAATTAAGAATCTCTGAAGCATTTCAATGTATCAGTGTGCATTCACTGTCAACTGATCACCATCATCTTCAGAAAAAAAAAAAGGTATGGACCAAAAGTACCATTCTTTCCAAGTGCACACCATACCATCATTTTTTTTTTTTTCCACTGACCCAAAAACTGAAGTTTTGCTTATTCACATGCCCACTCAAAATGGAAGTGCACCTCATTGCTGAAGAGAAGGCAGTCCAAAAGTTGAGGGTCGTTCTCAATACGCTTATCATCTGGCCAAAATTGTTTTGTCTTATTGGTTTGAGTTTGCTCTTGAAGAATCTGCACTTTGTAGGGAAAGTTTCAAATCACTGTGGATAATTTGGTGCACAGATCTCCTGTGACTGCAATCTGGTGGAGTTGCGGAGAAACTGTTCCAACTGGTCTCTGATGTCTTCGACGTGAGACAGCACCCTTGCTGTGAACTTTAGACCACAATGGCCTTAGTTATTGTAGTTTTTCTAAACTTTTCTACCAAACATGTGATCATTTGGTGATAGGGAATTTTTCTTCCAGGATATTTGCATCGAAATTGCCTCTAAACAAATGTAGATGATTTTGTCGCAAAATACAGTTCACAATCTTTGTCCTCTCTTCAACCGAAAACTGCTCATGGTGGTTCATCTTGGTATTGGATAAAACCTACAGGTATGCTATGCAATTCATCTAAAAAAGAAACAATTATTTCTTTAGAAAACCTGAGTCTCTACTTTTGTGCCCCACCCTTTATAAGCAGCCCCTGGGATCAAAGACCTGAGAAAATGGCAATCTAAAAAAAAAAAAAAAAAAAAAAAGGATACAGGGAAAGAAATTATCCAATGCCAAAAAGGAGAGCAAGAAGATGAAAGATTTTGTAATTTTTAAATAAATTTTAAGAATTAGTATCCCTTGAGGCCATTTCAGTCTACAGAAGCTAGGTTATTCTTGTCAAGTGATAGTGGCAGGGAGTGTAAGATTGTGTGTTGATGTGTACAATGCCTGCCAGATTCTTTCAACTGAAGTGAAATGGAAGGAACTTGGAGACAAAAGAATGCCAAAAACATGATACTTTCAGAGTCGTCCAATTATCGTATCAACTCTCTTACAGTGATTTGTTTGAGTGGCATATTGGAGACCTTGATGATACTAGCAAAAAGTTTGTCAATGTGTCATATTTTCAACATGCATCTGGAAATGCTATGCATTGGAACTTTCCTGACAACATCTAAAAAAAAAACTAGTCCTAATCAGATTTTATGTAAACTAGATAAAGTTCACTATTGAAGCAAGATCAATAATTAGATTTTTCATTTCTATGAAACCAGCCAAAGAGACAACTGAGAAACCACAGCAGTTTTTGAGAAATTTTTAGTAGCAAGAGAAATGGCATAGTCAGGAATTTGACAACAGCAACAACTACCAAAAGTAAAAAAAAAAAAAAAAAACTCTGTCAATTTTAATAACTCTGGAGAATTGGGCTGTTTTGAATTCACAATTAGAAATGGTCTCGTTTGCTTGGCATCTCTTGATTAAAAGAAAATCAGCTAAAAGGTCACCTGATACTAGTTTTCACTCTAATTTTTCCTCCAGTGAATCATAGTGTTAAAATATGAACTCTGGGTGATTCTTTATTTTAATCTGTTACCTATCCTGAGCCTCAGTTGTTGAACTGGAAAGAGGTGGGACCCACTTGGGTCGGTGCCACTTCTGTTTTCTTCTACCAAGCTTATACATTTTCTACTCTGAAATCTATCTAGAGGAAATGCTAAATAACTTTTTTAAAAAATGCTTTTTTTTTTTTTTTTTTTTTTTTTAACTTTAGTCTTTTTGTAAAAGTTAATCAGGCCTTAGTTTCCTTTAAATTGATATATCATATGGCCACTTTTTAGCTATGACCTAAAACATCCATCTCTATTTTTGGTAATTCACCTCATCATTACAATGTAAATGATATGAATTTTTAGCAACAAATATTTAACTGTTCAAAGTTGGTTTTACATTATCTAATTTTTGTAAGATGAGTGAACTTCATTGAACTTTTTTTTTTTTTTTTTATAGATTCCTTTACTATTTGATACTTTCTCTTGGATAGTTCTACTGAGGATTTCCACCAATTTTTTGTATATCTGTATCACAAATCCATCAAAATGAATTTACTTAACATACTCTTATTCAATTTGTTATTTTTGTGATAATCCTTCCCTAATGCCTTAGCAATTTTTTTTTGCTGAACATGGGTCAAAGTTCTATATGAATTTTTGGGATGAGGAGTTATTATTTACATGTGGACTATTGTTCTCATCTTTGTTGTTGTGGTTATCACTGTTTCAGTAACCTAGATCAACATATGCCTAATGAAGGTTGGAGGACACAATGACAGAAACAAGCATATGGATAATAGTCTATATAAATAATGGCTCAAATTGTTTTATTTACAAAATATCTGCAATAAACATCAATTTTGTATGACTTTACTATTTTAGTTCCTTTACAAACTCTCACCTCCCTCTATAATCTCCAACTATTCAAATGTAATGTCAATCGACATCTCCATTTGCCTTGATCTATCCACTATCCTTCTCCTCATCCTTTCCTCTATCACTTCTATCTAATCTTGCTCTAAATCTTCTGTAACCCCTTGCATCCTAGTGGCTTCCCGCCTTGCTTGGGGTGAAACGCTTAAAAAAACAAAAACAAAAAAAATTTTAAAATAAAAAGGAACTTGGAATGACTCTTCCAGTTTGTTTTGGAATCACATTTCTTGTGCTGAGTTGCAAACATTTTATACTTTTCGTCTAACACTTTTTTTTTATATCTAAATTTTGTTAATAGGGAAGTAGGAAATCTTACATGCAGGTTATTGTCAAAGCTGTCTTCTCCTGTAATTAGTGGGCCATTCCTTAAAGACTGCTTGTTTCCTTAATTCTTCAGAATATTGTTTATTATTCCAAATATTAATCATGATAATGTTTCTTCTATTTGATAAACTTGATAGGGACAGTTTATTAGTAGAGATAAATCAAGTGTTTATTGGTGTTGACAGTGTTTGTTACAATTTTTGAGCAGTAAAAAAAAAAAAAAATGAAACTTGTTTTTCTTTTGTTCTCGTCAAAATATCCGCTTTTAGCATTGATAGCTGCATCACAAATTTTTGGCATTTGTTGCAAAAGTTTCTCAGAGTAAATTTGATAATTTATTCCATTTTTTTTTTTTTTTTTTTTTTTTTTTTTTCAGTGGCACTAAGATCTCTCCTTTTATTTTTCTTTGTCAAGTTTATCCCATGCTAATTCAGGATTTGGCTTCAGTGTTTAAAATGTAGTGTGTGTAAAATATATTCTATTTAGAGTGACTTCTCTCCTGTTTGTATACAAATGTTTATTGCTTAGGGAAGGCAGAAAGAAAATGTTGCAGAGTGACTAAAATTAATTATATAACTTTGAATATAACTGACAATCTTAACAAAATTATAAAGTGCTGATGGAATGTAAAGTATTTTAGGGCATATATTGTGTTACAGCAGTGAATAAAGTTGCTAGGCCAAAGGATCACTAAACTGTAGTACATTTGTTTGGTTGTTAATGACTATATTATTGTTTTACTCTTTATATAACCTTTACTCAACATGGTGGCCATAGCAGAGCATTTGTATTTTTTTTTATACACATACACACACTACTGTCAGTATTACTTTGTTTATTAGCAATGTGGTGTGGAATTTAATTTCAAAAATATTCTATTTCACTCTTAATGAAGTCAACTCATTTTTTTTCGGTTCATATGAATTGATAAACATTTCCTTGCTTAGTTTGAGTGTATGCATTTTCTTTATATAAAGTGATAACATTTGTATGTGTTGGGAAGAGTTACATAAATAAAAAAAAAACTCTCTTGCATTTTTATACTTAAATTTTGTATTTCTTCCAAGGAAATTTTATTTTATAAAACTAAAGTTCTAGTTTTTGATTGATTTACAATTTAGGACATTTTAATGTTAAATTTTTTTTACATATTAACTTTGGTAATTTTTTTTTCTTCTTAGCAATGGAATGTGATTTGTGGTTTCCATAAAGCCACATTACTTTTTGTGTGTGATGTTTTTTTTTTTCTGTCTGTTTTTGTACTAAGGTGTGATTTTGACATTTCCTAGCTAAATTCTTCAATTAATTAAACAATTTTTTTGTGTGTCTGTCTCTGCTGTTTATAGACTTGTTTATAAAAGTTATTAATCCAGCAGCAATAAATGTCCAATTGGAATTGAATTGTGTATGCCTGTCTGGTACAAGCAAGTCTTTTTCTTTTTTTTTTAAATAATAGGATGCAAGTAGCCTAATACACAAACACCTGAATTGGGATATTGATTAAAAATCAATGCAGTCATTATAACTCACCACTCCCACTCACTGATTGCATATAATGAGCTTAGAAACTACAAGCAAGAGCTGATATCAACCATGTAAGAATGCTTCAAAGGTACAAACAAGAGCTCAACTCCTCTCCCCACTTCTCTCTGTCTCTCTGAACTTCTTTCTACATCATAATCCTGTTTCTGATATGGACTTAAATTATTCAGACTTGGTTCCAGTGAATGATTAACACACACACACATATATATATATATTTATATAAATATAAAATGACATTTATAGATTAAGTTTTTCTTAATTCTTCCATGTATATCTGTTTCTAGCATATAGTCTGTTTTGAAATTGCTTCATTTGTCATTAAAGCAAGCTCCAGACTCCCAAATAGTTGGGAAAACATTTATAGAAAAAGAATTTATTCAAAAAATAATACTTGATCATAGATTAGAATAAATGACTTTTTTTCTTAGTATTAATTAATTTTGATCACTCCTATATTTTGTATTTTATGGCACTGATACTCTTCTGGTGTTCAGGCATGTAATAATTCCTCTCAACTTCCTGCTTTTCTAATATTTTGGGCGTGTTCCAAAAAATGTTTTCAGTTTGTAGATATACAGTATTTAAACATGTATTAATTTTATTTGGATATTTTCACTCAAGGTTCCTGTTCCTCATAAAATACTTCAGTTTTTGTTGATAAAGGCTATTTTTTTCTCCCCCTAAACAGCATTTTGTTGTTTTGCAGACTTTCTGTTGAACTGACAAAACAAGCACAGCAGTTTTGTAGAATTGCTGTTTGCATATAAAATTGTTACTTCACACGTGCAAATCAACAAAATAATCTTATTCCCACTTTTGTTGGTTTATTTTTAATTTGGTGAATATTTTGCATTCACTTTTAAACAAATCTACAGAAACATGTATGCTTCTTGCTTTGAACTTGTCACCTCCTCCTCCTGTCTCATATATACACACACACATATATATATATATATATATATATATATATATATATATATATATATAAAATCTCCTTTTAATGCAGTCATAATTCTAGGGGATTTGTTATAAAAGGAATGGAAACTGTCCTTTATTACACTCTGAGATGGAAGTTTCTAAGCAATAAAGGATTTAAGAGGAACGTTTTAAACCCCCACCATGCACCTTGTTAGATATATTATTGGGAATTTGCCATTCACTGCTCTCCACTTTTGTTCTTTTAAGAGTTTTAATTTAAATTTTATAGATTTAAGTCAAGTGCTGTTAATTTCCTTGCTTCAGTGTGTGTCTGGATAGATTTCAAAGTTGTATTTGTGGCAACAGAAACTCCTGCTTTGTTGGTTTAACATTTTTTTTTTTCATCCTGTTTATGTTGCTTGCACTTTTATTCTCTTTCTCCATTTTGGAGACTTTAATTTTTTTTTTTTTTTTTTTGCTCCCCCCACCCTCCCCTTCTGTTCTCCAAACCAACAAGTACACTTTTGGGATTTCTCTTCATTGGTATGTTATTACTGCTAACAGTTCTTGTTTCGAGCGGTCACTTGTTAGCCGCACCTTTCAGTGCAGCCTCAACCAGTCAACAATTTCTGTAATCCTAATCAGTTGTAGAACCAACATAATGGACAATTTTGCTAGCAGTGAATTCTGATTTCTTCATGAGGCATAAATAATTTTGAAACTTTTCTCTTTGGCCTCAAACAGAAATTTTTATTATCATTATTATTAAGTGTAAACCTAATAATAGGGAAGGGTACCTCATTAATGATTGATATTTGTTGTTGTTGTTGTTGTCCCCCTCCCACTTCTTCAGCAGTATATTTTTCTTCTTTTACTTCATTTCAACAGTTCTTCTTTGTCCAGTGGCATTTGAGCATATGAGAAAATTATCTATTTTTTACTCTTAATAAATGCATTTTTCTCTCTCTCAATCTCCAACTATTACCCTCATTTCTTATATTGAGGCCCAGTGTGATTTGCTTATTCTGCCCTACCTATTTTTTTTGTTTTGTAAGAATAGGTGTGACAGGAAAAGGCAGATCTTAAGAGTTGTTTAAACTCAAAACCCACTCCCTGTTTAATGAAAGTTTCTCTGACTAAAAAAATGTAAAACTGACAGGCGTTTTTTTGGGGGGTTTTTTATAGTAAAAGGGTACTTTAGACGCTAAGTATTGTTAGATACCACATCCTGAATCAACATCAGACTGAAGTTTTTTTTATAACCAGTGGGAGTTAATAAATTCTTTTTTAGGGTGAGCAGGGGATAATATACTGTGCAGGAAAGAGACCTTCTATGCCAAGTTTTGCTAGTTTTGTCCTATGTTTGCTATATCATTGGTCACTAAACAACCCTTGGGGTGATAGCACCTGTTAAGGTCCCAGGTATGGGCAAATAGTTACCCCCTTCCCAAAATGAGGTCAAAACACTATGAAAGTATAAAAATAGATTTTATAGTAAAACTACCAGCAATACGTTTTTGGAAAAGCAAAATATTACTAGCTATACATTTGACTCTCAGCAAAAACCCTCTTTAAAGAATATGTCAACGAAACCTGATCTACAAACTGACTTCTTACAAAGAATACATATTTTATTCATACAAACTTATCCTAAAAATCTTGTTGGCATTAAATAATTCATCAAGGTTGATTATGCCATAAAACAAAATAAACCAAACCTAACAACCTTTTACTCCATCTGTTATCTTTTCTTATGTATCTTACATGCCTCTAATTTTGTTTTAATCACTTCTATATTTTCTCTACTGATACACATTGTCTTCTCTCTTAACATTATCGTTATTGTTCTTTCCATTATTTTTTTTTAATTTTTTTTTTTTCTGTGCCCCTTTTCTATTTTGTATCAAGTGACTGTTAATAGGCATGTTTTACACATATCATAGCTGGCATTATACAATTGTTATACAACAATGTTAAACATATTGGCAAGGTCCTTTTTATTTATTTATTTTTTATTTTTATTTTTTGCCTGAATATTTCCACATTTCATGGTGTCTTATTTAATTGATCAACATATTGTATATGGTTTAAACAATCTCAATTTGAGGTTTACTTCTATCCCTGCCTAGTTCATTTTCTAAAAGATATTTTCAAAGCCTTCCTTACCTCACTCTTTTGCTTGTCTTTAAAAGTCAAAATAATGACTACTAATATATATATATATATATATATATATATATATATATATATATATTTATATATATATATATATATATATATATATATATTTTTAAAGGTTATTTTTAGTATCTACTCATTTGAGTAGGCACTACATTTATTTATTAAATGGTCTATTTATTTTAGTCTACTGGCCTGAACATTGGGAAAGAGGATATTTTTCTTTACTGGGGTTTCTCAGATATTCTGACTGGTAGATGAAAATAAATATACTGTTTGATGAATAAATGGAACTTCTACTCAAATATGAGTATCCAGTAGAAATATTTCAAATGAGAAAATTCCATTACTCTCTCTCTCTCCCTCTCTCTCTCTCTCATCAATGATTGTCAGGCTCATTACAATCTTTTAATGTGACTGTCATGAGCAAGATAGGTGACATCATGCCTGAAAATGTCCACGCATTGCATGTGTATGGTGTCACAGAGCAGTTGGAAGAAGGGAGAATTAGCAGTGCTCCTAAGCATATGTAAATCTCTCCCACTAAACCGATCGACTGCTTTATCATGATCTATAAAATGAGTGCGTCTGAAGGCTTTGGCAGTTGGGGCCAAGGGAACTGACAATGACGACGAAAGATGACTGCCCTGTTCCAGCGGGTCTTTTTTGGCGTGATGGCTACAAGCTATTTCGGCAATTATGGCTTTTGATCATCAACTGATACTGCTATTTGATGGAAGTGATTCTGGTCGGTCAGTTATAGAGTGGATAGAGAAGGCAGGATTGATATGCCAGCTTAGTGGCATAAAAAATATTGAATGTGTGTTTCCTATATGTCTATCTGGTGGTTAATATGCAGTGTGTCAGCAGCTGAGTGAAGAAAAGAAAGACTTTACCTGCATCAAAAATTCTTTGTATATGGCATTTGCTCTGGACTCTGTTACAGCTTGGAAGCAATTTGTAGCATGCCACTTGCACCCGGGTGACACTGTCGATGTCTTTTTAGCCGAATTTCAGTTCAGGTCGGTGGAATGATGGATAGAAGTCTGATGTGTGTGTTTATCACATATCACAGAGCATGCACCATACTGAAGAAAAGTCCTGCAGATATGCAGCAAGTGGCAGGTGTCAACGCTAGCCTTATCCCCATATCCTCTTTAAATAGAGCGTTATCTACAGTGACTGTACAGATTGAGGGAATGAGGCACATGGCTCTTGTGGACATTGGTTGCACCCAAACACTCATACGCAAAGCATGCTACCAGGTGTGAGAGAGAAAGGAGATATACATTCTGACTGTAGGCGAGAATACCTTTAGGTGCTGTGGGGTCTGGCTTGGCATAAGCAACAGACCCTCTATTGACATAGAAGCTCTGGTAGTGGACGAGGAATTACTCAGATTTGACTTGTTGCTTGGGCTGGACGCAATCAAACAGCTGGGTAGGATGTCCATGGTAGCACTGGTGAGGTAAAAATTCCCCAATCTGAATTGCCATCACCGCCAACGAGCCAAATTTCCAAGCAGTTTGGCGCTAACAGATGGATATGGATCGCATCATGGAAGTGGTCTTGTGCCCAGCTGCCAGTTATGTTAAAAAAAACAAGCTGTCAGAATACTCTTGAGCACCTTTGGGCTGAGTACAACCGAGAGCTGCAAACTTGAATACAAAATGGCTGGCTGCTTCCATACCCTGAAGACAAGCTTGGGCCCCCAAAGGTCTGATTCCTCTAATGGCTGTCCTGCGAGAAAACAAACAAAAGGTTTGGCCTGTCATGGATTACCGCGAGCTCAATGAGCATGTAGATGCATACACTGCCACAAATTAAGAGAGTGGCGGCAGCAAGGTTCAGACGTTGCTGTGTTGGACTTGCGCCAGGCATATTTGCAAGTTCATGTTGAAGTCCTTGTGGCCATTCCAGACAGTAGGAATTAAGGGGAAAGATGCTGCCTCACTTACTTGGGGTTTGGGCTTAATGTGGCACCCCTGATAATGCAGTCCATCATTAACATCGTGGTTGCGCAGGATGAGAATATCAATGAAGCTACATCTTCATACATTGACGATGTATTCGTCAATGAGAACATATCCTGCATAAAAAGCGCACATTGAGAGGTTTGGGCTTATGTGCAAGGCCCCAGAGCAGTTATGGAGTGGCACACGCATGTTAGAATTGCATGTCTGGGAGGAGTGCTACAAGCTTCAGTGGAGTCATGGAAGTAAGCTGCTGATGTTACTCGATGTACTAACACTTCAAAATATTTTCTGTGTGTGGGGAAATTAATGGGACATTTTTCGGTGTGTGGCTGGCTACATATTGCAACCACGCTTATAAAGCATAGAGCAAATGCCGTGACAACTAGATGGGACAATAAAGTATGAGACCCCTTCCTGAGCCGGATGTTGGCAGACGTTTTGCCAGAGTGGTGCAAACGGATCTCGTGCATGGGGACTGGTGCATTGAGAGACAGGACATCACTGTATGGGTGAACGTGAGCTCATTAGCAACTGGTGTCATCATTGAGAGCAGTGGAGCCATGGCTGAAGATGCTAGTTGGCTGTGATCAATGAGTGAAGATAAGCACATCAACTTGGCAGAACTCGACACAGTGCTGCGGGGCCTCAACCTCACACTGCTGTGGAAAGCAAAGATGATTCACCTGAAGACACTCGGCATGCGTGCATCACTGGGTCTCGGACACGTTGTCTGGAAAGTCGAGGGTACAAACCAAGGCTGCCACTGAGATGCTGGTCAGGCACTGGCTCGGCATCGCTTCGACATCTGGCCTCAGAATATGAGCTGAAGATTGACATGGCATTGGTTAAGTCTCATGATAACTGGGCCGATCAGCTCACTAGAGTGCCGCAGCAATGGTTGGATAATATTCAGAAAGAGACAGAACCTGTAGAATGAGCATGCGCCGTGGCTGCAGAAGGTGAGGAGTCTGCTTGTATACAAGCCATTCATCAATCTAGTTGACACCCTGGTGTGAAACACACACTGTACTTTGCAAAATTAGTCATCCCCGGAGTTTCCAGAGTGGCTATTTGGGCGGTAGTCAGGGATTGTAGGGAATGTCATTCCATAGATCCTGCCCCGGTGCATTGGAAGCCAGGCAGGCTTTCTGTACATAACAGTTGGAGCAGAGTGGGAATGGATGTGACCCATTTTGGGGGCTAGCACTACCTAACGCTGATAGACTGTGGTCCTAGTCAGTTTGCGATTTGGGGGTCATTGCAATCTTTTTTGAAAGAGGACCACTGATTGAACTACTTGTCGATAATGCTGCAGTGTTTTGTGGGGAAAGATTCACAAGACTTGCAAAAGAATGGGGTGTCCAGATAAGATACTGATGCACCCATGTACCATTGGGGAATGGGGTAGTAGAAAGATCAAGCAAATTGCCACGAGAACACGATGCTCTCTTATGGAGGCAGTATACTGACATAATATGACACCACTGCTTCAACACCGCCAGCCAACTTACCGCACTTGCGTGAAGGGCATTGATACCACACCACTGCCTGACGTCGTAGGTTCTGGAATATACACTACAGGAGATGTTGTTTGGGTGAAGAGACTGCATAGGTGGTGTACAACAAGGTTCAAGAAGGGGAAAGTGGTGAAAGTCTATGGCCTTCATTCAGTCCTTGTAGATGGAGTACCACGCCATGTAAAAGATATTCACCCGGTGCGTGGGGTGGAAACTACCAGCAGCCATGATACCACCTCAGATGAAGAAACGTCTATGGTGTATGAGGGGCAGATGCAGGAAGGCAAAACTCCAATAGGAAGTCCAAGTGGCATCCTCAAATAAGATCAACTCTGTGATATGGCAGAGGAAAGTACAACTGAGAAAATGGCTGAGCCCGCTCCATTGAGACGAAGTAGCAGGATAAAACGACCCGCACTGCACTGCCATTTGTGTGATCCTCAGATCAGAGAGGAGTGTGGTTGTCGTGAGCAAGATACGCAACATCATGCCCCAAAACGCCCATGCATTGCATGCATATGGTGTTGCAGAGCAGTTGGAGGAAGGGAGAATTGGCACATTGCACCTATGCATATGTAAAACTTTCCCACTCCACCAATCAGCTGCTTCATCATGGGCTATAAGATGAGTGTGTCTGAAGGCTTTGGCAGTTGGGGCCGAGGGAGCCAACGAGAGACGACTGCCCTATTCCAGTGGGTCCTTTTTAGCGTGATGTCTACTTTTAAAAAAAATATACTATTGGTATAACTTAGATGCTAAAATGATTCCTTTACTCTAAAATATATGATTTTTAAAAATCTAAAAATCTCTAGCCAGATATGTTTGTTTTTTTATATGTGTATCTATCTCGGGTTTGTGTTTGCATATATGTGTATACACTATAATGTTTGTATTTCTCTTTGTAAATTTTATGTTTATGATCAGTATTGCTGACTGATATCATATTTCCTCAACATTACCCCAGTCAGTTCTCCAGTCCATGAGTTAAGGCTTTCTGTAATTTTTGCCAAATTTAGGTTGGGCTAAATTTAATTTGCCCTTTTTCAATTGATACATTCCACTAAAAACCTTGTACTCTATGGAATAAATTATTTAAAATGAACATTTGAAAACAATATGTTGAAATGAAAATGGGTTTTTTTCAAAAACAGGACATACAACTCATTAAATTTTTAAAAGATTATTTATAAAATTAAAGCAAGTAATAAATTGCCTATTAAGTGTGTCTCCAGCTTCATTCAGGCTCAGACCTATTCGGCCCAACAAGCCAAGTAGATTTTATTTCATTCTTTTTTACTTATGAAAAATATCAATGAAATGTATTTAATTTTGGATCCAGCTGAATCCAAGAATTAACACAATGCACTATGAAAGATTTCTGTTGCTTTGAAATGGATAAATTTCAATGTTGACTCACTTGGGCTAAGCCCAACAAGCCTAATCGCTGGCATTGCCACTGGCATTATATATATATATATATATATATATATATATATATATATACATACACACACACACACACACACACACACACACACACACACACACATACATACATACTTTTAAATCTTGCTTTTTAATAGTTGCAGTACTTGCATATCTGGGTGCATACTCTGTTTTGGGTGTGAATAATCAATAAAAAAGCATTCATTTTTTTAATTAACATAAGTTGATCTATTGAATATGCATTGCTAAAAGTTTGCTTTTTTTATTTTTGTTATTAACCCATCATTTTAAAGCAACTAGCATTTACTTTAAGTCTTTTGTCAAGTTGTGCTTGTATCTGCTTTAGGTCTCTCAAAGCAACTCCATTCTTACATACTTACATCTGGGAATGTCTTTTAAGTGGTGATAAGTAATTCTAATTCTGCACATTTTCATTGCTTCTGCTACAGTTTCTATTTTGACAACCATTTCATATTTAAAGCTCTTGATGTTAATTTTTTTAGATGACTTTCTTTTGATGTTTTACCAATCTTTATTATAGGTCTTAAGTCTAAGAACTCCAAAGTTTTAGAATTTGCTTTTTCTCAAATAGATCATCAAAATGTTGGCATTAACCACTTTTTTTTTTTTTTTTTTTTTTTTTTTTTTCCCCCAGCCATATTCGTCTATATTAAAATAAAATTAAAAAAAAAAAACCTGTAAAAACTCAATTTATCAAGTATTAATCTTTTTTTCTTAGATTTGCCAACCCTAGAAAGAGATGACAAAGAGTAACTTTCTCTTGTAATCTGAAAGATAGCAAAATATGCATTGTTTAGTTAAAATCTGCTGAAGATGGTATTCTGATGTGTCATTAACCCTATTTGCTTATTTAATGAAAAGAGCACTTATTGTATGCTAGTCTATAATAGTGAAGGTTTTGGTGGTTGGGATTGCTGTCATTCATGAGTTATTAAAAAATGTTTGCTTATTTAATGTTATAAAAAGAAAATCTGGGATATTGGTGGTGAGGTGAGGGTTGTATAATAATAATTATTATTAATAATAATTATTGTTATTATTATTGTTATAAAAAAAAAAAGCTGCTTTCTTAGTCCTGAAATGAGTATATCTAATTTTTGCTTTGTCTGTATATGCTGATCATTTTGGATATTGATTGATTGATTTTTCTATGGTTTAGCAACCCTTTGCAGGTTATTTAAAATATTTTTACATTGTGAGATTTTTAGATAATAACTGTCTAGTCAAACAAGTCTTACTAATTAACACTTAGTTGGTGGAGGGGGAGAAGAGGTGGTTTCATGCCTTTCCCCAGGGATATTTGCATGTGAGTGAATATAATGAACCCAATGGGAATTGGAACTCCACTTGCTGATTAACAATTCCGAGCCATTCTTATATCACCTGTACCTGGTATTTCCAAGCAGTCACCCATCTAGGTACTGACTAGGCTCAATGTTGTTTAACTCACTCTGACATCATTTTAAACTTCTATGCCAAACTAAAAAGATAAAAATTCAGTATCTTTAAGTATGTCAACTGTGTTGTTCTTTGCATAATTCTATTCAATCTTTTAACTCCAACCTGCTCTTCTCTTTACATCAAATACATAAAATGTGAATCTTTGCTTTCATAATAGCATCATTTACATCTTTTAGTCTTATTTCTTCTTCAGCTGTTTTCATTTATCTACTTAATCACTTGAAATCAAAAATGCCAACAACCTAAAAGCTTGGTGGCATACAAATGTATAATCTTTGTTATAAAAACAATTTGTTTTTATATCAAACATTTATTCATATTGGTAATTAGTATCTATTTGGAAAAAATGGCTTTCAGCTTTGTAATACAAATGCATGTAATGTCATAATTTTGTAATTTTTTTTTTTTTTTTCTTGCATTGTTAATTTGTATTTCCCATCTTCAATTTCTGCTGAGCTTTTGCATTCAATTTTCCTATGCTAGTGTTCTGCTAAGGCTAGAGAGCTTAGTCTACCTAGTTTTAAGTTGTAACTGGGGAGGTGGATTCATACTTTTCCCCAACAGCATTTTTCATGCTGACTGTTGTCATTGGTTTTTACATTATCTAAAACATAGCTGTCAACTGGATGTTTACTCAAAAGTTGAGGAAGAGAATGCTATTCAATTTTCCTTGCAATTTTTTAACATAATTTTCAAAGGTACCTAAAACCCATATTTGCTATATATTTAAATTTATTAAAGTTCTGCACCCTCACACATTCTTTTTGTGAATATAAACTTTTTGTAACTTCAAAATCTTAAAATTCTACCATATTTTCTTAGTTTATATTCTGTGTGCATTTTTATTTTTCAAAATAAAAAATACATTTGGAATTCTCTATAATTTTAAAGAGTACAGCATAGTGCTGTAATATCTTGCAGAGCAAAACACACCTCTTCCAACAAATCAGAGAATAAATTCTGGCTTAAATATTTGGCAGTTAAATGTTTTGTATGTTCTGCTAATTGCCCCTTTCTTTTCTTTTTTTTTTTTTTCTTTTTCCCTTTATAAACTTCAAATGCCTTAGTAAATAACATGTAGCCAGGTTTATTTATATTGTTGGAAAACACTTTACTTAAAATATTATCATCTTGTAGTTATTTAAGCTCCTAATGTGTTAAAATATCTAAACCAGAATCCTCATCTCTGTTGTGATAATAACAACAAAGATGAGGACATTATCCCGGATGTAAATGATAACTCCACATCTCGGAAATTATCCAAACTGAAGATTTTCATCTTAATGGTATCTTATTTCCTATTCGATAGGTTTTCAATATTCATGTTTATTTCTGGAAGATGTCTGTTAAAGATTAGTCTGCTTGCAAATCACCATCCCATTGGTCAGATTCAATGAACAAACTCCAAATATGTAAAAAGTGATGTAGGGTTCAGAAGATTCTGATAAAAAGATAGTCATAATGTTAACATAAGTAGCTTGTCTGATTTATGGGATTTTACTAGTATTGTGGGGGAAAGATGATACACCTTATGAAATGGTAAGGAATTATTAAAGGAATTCAACAATTTCTTTATTCTTTATAGCTTCGAATTTATACATGAAAAGACAAAACCTTTTTATTCTTCTAAATACTATGTCTCTTCAGGACACTGGTGATCATGGCTCTCCACAATGTCCTGTCCTTTGTAGCTCTTAACAGTGTTTGTCTTGTTGCTATCTCTCTTAATCCCTGGTCTGCCAACCATTTTACACAGACTCATTATGTATGAAATTTTCTACTTTCCTATCTCCCTTTTGCCATCAACATTTCCTGGATAAAGTTGTTTCAGCCATGTTTCCTCAGTATGTGCCCTGGAAATGTCCATTATCTCTTTCTGGGGTTAAGTTTTAAGTGTTCTTTTTGTGTCCATCTTCTGAAAACTTTTTTGTTACTCACATGTTCAAACCATGGATGATCTCAGCATTCTTCTCAAGATCATTATCTTTTTGCCTCTAGTTTCTTCATTTGGGATATCATTGTCCAGCATTCACTGTCATGTAAGAGGACTGATATTACATAAGTTCAGTAATGTTTTTCTTTGTTTCTAATGAAATTTTCCTATTAATACTTTGCTTAGCTTTTGGAAAGCACTTTTCACTATCCCAATGCGCTTTTGGATTTTGGTGTCACATTTTCCATCCTGTAAAAACACTTCCTATATATTCAAATGGTTGTATCTGGGATTTTGGTATCTCCAATTTGTAATTTTCATGTTGGCTGACAACCATACATTTTATCTTGTTGATGTTTAGTCCTTTCTTCTTGCTTTCCTTTACTACCTTCTCTAGGAGTTCCTGTTGTTTCCTTACTGTGTCAGTTATCAACACTCATCAGCATTGTGACCATCAATAATGAATCCTGGTAGGACTTCTAATTGTCTTGGGATTGCTTTACTGTAAAGGTTGGATAAGTCTGATGAGAAGACCCAGCCTTGTCTTACGATCCCTCCTTTCTATTTTTTGTAGAAACTATCTAAAGCCGCCAGCATCTCTATTACAATTCTGTATGGTCCTAGTGCTTTGTTTTTGTCCAATTTGACCAGTGCTGATATCCTTTGGTCCTGATGGCCCTTCGATATTTCTGTGTATTGCAGGTCATCCTTTTGCATCATAGAATTTGTTTTCAAATGTATTCGTTCCAGGTATTTTTCTTTCTCTCTTATAAGTGTTTTGTCCTTGGATTTTATGCATCCTGTATAGATAAAGTAAAAATGACTTCTGTTTTGTCTATCTTCATCACAAAAGCAATCTTTCACATTGTTGATTTGTATTCAGTTATTAATTGATTGATTAATGAGAATAATCTTTCTTTTAATAGAACACAGTCCAAGACAAGATAAATATTGCTGATAGTTATCTGCTTTCTCTGAAGGCATGTCTGACACAAGATCCATTTAAAGGAGACCTATCATTCACATATGTGGGCAGGGAGGAGAAAAATTATTCAATTTCCTTGGCATCAGGGACTGATCCAACTCCATTAAGGTGCAAGGATGAAGTGTAGCCTGGGAGTGAGGAGCAGTCCCCTGGAACTACACCTTGAACTTCTCTATCTCTCTTCTCCTCCCCTCTCGACACTTCTGCGCTAGAAGGAAACGCAGAGTCATTGTTACTTATCTTGAAAAGCATAAAATTTTCTTTTTGGATTTAATGGTTCAATTTTATTTTTTTTTTTAAGATCAACTATTCCCAACTTGAATATAATTGGATAAATGGCTAAAATTTGAGCTTCATTTGGTTAGCATAGAAAATAGTTGGCAAGCTGCAGTCACTTTTAGCTTTTGTTTTCACAATGAAATATTAGATTCAACTGAGTCGAGTTTCTTTTGTTGAACTCTCTCTCATACACACACACACACACACAGGCTTTTAAAGAACAGGAGGATTGAGGTGTTACTTGAATCTCTCTCACACACACATTTATGTATTTTATGTTGTAAAATGTGGCTATTTCATTATCATGGCAGTTTTCTTAAATTCTGCTTGAAATTTCTTTGTTTTAATGTTCTATACATTTAAAACCAAAACCACCTTTTTAAATGAATTTTGTTATATTTAACTTGTAGAAAGTCTTTTCTTTCTTAATTTATTTTTACTTGTTTTATTTTTCATTAAGTGGGGAAGTGACATGAATAGAAACATTGTTGAAATGGATGGAGTTTTACTTTCCTTTGTCTGGGGGGGGGGGTCAGTATTCTTAAGCCTTTAGCATTATTGTTCATGGTATAGGTTTAATAGTAAACTCTTAGGAAAAAAAAAATGTAGTAAAGATGGTTCAGAATACTCTTGCATAATAGCAATTCACTTAAATGCTTTATTCAGTATTACTCACTAACTACAATTGTTTTTAATGAACTGTGAGCATCTCTTTTTAGAGTCTGAAATGTGTGCAATATGTCGGAAATAAGCTAAAGAATTTCTTTCTCAAATTTTAACTTTTTAGAAAAACTTTAAATATTTCAAATATTAGAACTTATTTTACGCTTTACCTTTTAATCAATACAAAGAAAACTTTATTATTCTTCCGTTCTTCATTTTGATCTGTTTAATAGACCATAGATTTTCTTAGATCTTTTTTGTGACAATACTAAACACTTCAAGGAATAAATTGAAATGCTATTATGTACAAGCAATGATAAATATGAAGTAATGTGTACAAAGTTAATTTGTAGCCATCAAAAGACTTTTTTTCTTTCCAGGCTTTAATTATTCCTGTTGCTTTCATTATTTCAAATTTTAAATTCTTGTCAAAAGACTAAAAAATTTGTTTACTGATTCTGTATATTTTCTGTTTAATAAACTTTTATTGCCTATTGGATTAAATACTGGAAATTTTGATAAAGCTAAACCTTTAAAATGCACAATGTCCTGTGCTGCTTGCTGATTTAACTAATTTTTTTTTTTTTTTTGTATTTACAGTTGTGTTCTTAGGTTTCCTAGCACCAACATCAAAATAGTTTTCCAATCAATGTTAAATGATGATGAAAGTTCCCCTCCTAGTCCTAAAAAGAAGAATCTACCTCCACTGAAGCTCAACATTCCTGAAGTTGGAGATGGCATTTTCAACAGTCCATGTCCTTCCCCTACAGGAACGATTAGGTAAGTATGAATATTTTTACATTCCAATTTGATTAATACTGTTTTCTCATGCACAATAATGGTCTGCTTTCCTGTGTACAATATAATAGCTAATGAAATTGACTACAGAACATAACTATTTACTTTGACTGTTAGTATCACTGAAGGTTTTGATTCTGGCAAGTGTTATATCTATCTCCTCTCACAAGATAAATCTATTCATCCTTTTAGGCATTCTCTGCCACCCAAATATCTTTTAATTTTACTCTTATCAGAAACTTATTTCTGTCATGTTAATTTGTATGTTATCTTTCATGTCAAGAGAACATTCTGGCTATTATATTGATAGTGAATGCAATAAGTCAAAATCTTGTTTAAAATTAATCCTACAACAGAATACTGCTGTAAATGGCTTACTCACACTTGTCTTTTTTCGTAATTATCTAAGTTTTTTTTTGTTTTTTTTTTTCTAGGTTCAAATATTGCTTTCTGTAAAGAGTTATGATTTGAACTCAAGTTTCTGATATGCTTTGAAATCTTAAGTCTTTTAGTCGCAATGAATATATGACATTTCATTTTTTTTTTTTTTTTTTTTTTTTTTTTTTTGTATGAAATTTAAGTTAAAAATTAAAACACACACAAGTACTTAAAATATTGAAAGTATCCTAAGCAAAATAGCTTAGGATACTTTCAATATTTTAAGTACTTGTGTGTGTTTTAATTTTTAACTTAAATTTCATACAAAAAATATATTCCCATTGAACTTGTAAAGATTATTCACTATCATAATTCCCACTTTCTATCTGCAAAATGCTAATATAAGACATCAGGTGGTAAATGTATTAAAATCTGTTTTTTACATTTTATCTTCAGTGGATTGAAAGAGTTAAAATTTACTGTTTCTTGTTCCTGTTTAATTATCTTCAATGTTGATTGTTGTAAGATGAAACTTGTTTTGTGAGATTCTAATGTTATTCTATAGATATTTAGATCATTGTATCAGGTGACTTGATAATTTTGAAAATTACAGCCAAAACAAATGTGCAAATATATTTTATTTAAACACTTGGTCAGTAAATTACTTAGTAAGCATCTTTACACTAACTTTATTTTAATTTGAGAGTTTAAGAAACTAGCTTACAAAATACTGTATATTAGGAGTCATGCAAACAGATCTTTATATTTCAAAATGAATTTGCATTTTAATAAGTGATTGCTTTCTTTTTGTCGTGTGTAACTAGTGCATAATTTTATTCTTGTTATACAGTGCTGCAAATTCTTGCCCCAATAGTCCTCGAGGTGGTTCCAGTCACCGTACACTGGTACCTGACCTTGGGGAAGCAGTTTATGCTGCACATGTTGGAGGTGACAACAATGGCCAACAGATCTCCGGTGAAAACTCCAAGGATGAGTCCAAACCTCCATACTCTTATGCCCAGCTTATTGTCCAGGCGATATCTTCGGCCACAGATAAACAGCTCACATTGAGTGGAATTTATGCTTACATTACTAAAAATTACCCCTACTATAGGACAGCTGATAAAGGATGGCAGGTAAGACACTGTGTGTGTGTGTGTGTGTGTGTCTCTCTCTCTCTCTCATTCACTCACTCACAACACCAACCAAAAAGACCTGACTTTTTTTATTTTATTTTTTTTTATCTTTTTGGTTATAAATTTCTTAATGCTCAATTAATTCATAGTCTCTAAAAATGTGAGATAAAAAAAGCAATCATTCAGATTGATGGTTCCTCCACCTAATTATCAACATGGATAATAATCTATATACAAAGATGAAATAGAAAAATGGTTTGTCAAGAATGAATCTCTTAGCAGATTTTAATTTAACCTCTCATTTTTCTTCTTTCGCAATCTTAAGAAATTAGAGAAATTAATATTTTAAGTAAAGTCAATGACTTAAATTTATTTTTCTTCTCCAAATTTACTGTTGAATTGTACAGTGTGTTCTAAAAGTCATGTAACAATTGGCAGAAAATGTACACTTGTGAAATAGCAATCAGGGAAAATTTCCATAACTTGGCTAATAAAATGTCTTAATATATTATCACATAGAAAAACATGATTCCATTTGGTAAATAAATATAAAATTTACAAGGTAATGTGACATTTGGAACATCCTGTACATAAATTAACTCCTGCAAATAAATATGGAGAATGAATCTTTGTGCTAAGTTTCAGTTCCCAAAGCCAAAATACATCCACTTGTGCCAGTAGCTGATGTTGTATAAATAACTATTATTGCTGGCATTGTAATTTTTTTTTTTATTTCTGATTTGTCATATAATTGAGGGTTTCTGTAGGATTGGTCCGATATGACTGCAAGAAAAATACCTTAAATATTTTTGTTATTTAATTGTATTTCCTCCTTTTCTGGATAACTTTAGAATATTTCTGCATTAATAGGGCAAGTGAATTCTTGTAAATATTAAAATCCATTTTAAAATCTTGTTCTCCTTGTATCTTTTGAAAGAGAACTGGGCATTTTATAGTCTGAACATGTTTTCTTTCTCTCCTTATTTTTAAACACAATTGGAATCAGCTTATGGCTACATTATGTTGAAAAGCTAGTTCCTGTATGATCACTAAAGTTAAGCAACCTTGAGCCTTGTCACTACTTAGATGGGTGACTATTTGGGAATACCAGGTGCTGTAAGCTTGGATGTGCAGGTGGTGTAGTGGATAATGGCTCGGAATTGTTAATCAGAGAACCAGTTCCAATTCCTGTTGGATTCATTGTATTCACTTTTGTGCAAATACATTTGAGTAAGATATGAATCCACCTCTTCTACCCACAGCTATAGGTCAATTAGTAAGATGTATAACTGAAACTATTATCTCAAAAAATAAAAAGAAATTGCATAGAAAATACTTAGATTTTTGGCATTAAATAACCCATAGAGTTGTTGATAAGCCACTACACCAAAACAATCAACTAACCCAATTGGACTCAAACAATCAAAACTGTTATCTTGGCAGTTAATGTACACTTTGAACTTTGAAATTTTTCTCTCCTCCAATTTTCTAAAACTTCAAAAAGCTAATTCTGTCTGAATTTCTGGGATGAGCAGTTATTATTTACACTCAAGATATTGTCCTCATCCTTTTGGCTCTACTGCCATCCAGCCTTCATTATATGCTTGTTGATTCAGGTAACCTTTGGGGAATTTCAAAATTTAATTCTTTTTTTTCAATCTACAGGTTGTAGATTATTCTCATTCCATGTCCGGGGATATCTTGTCTAGTTCTTATTTTTAATACTATTTGGTAATAAAATATTTTCAAATGTTAAAATATATAAATACTGCTCCACCTAGATCTTGTTTTCTAAACACATTCTAATTTTTAATAAAATTAGAATGTCAACAAATGTATGCACTGACATAATTAGTGTTTATATTTGCCTTTTGGTTTTTTGGGTTTTGTTTTTTTTAACCTATTCCAATTTTTTTTTCAGAACTCTATCAGACACAATCTTTCTTTGAATCGGTATTTTGTAAAAGTTCCTCGTTCTCAAGAAGAACCTGGCAAAGGCTCTTTCTGGAGGATTGATCCTGCCTCAGAAAGTAAACTCACAGCTCAGGCATTTAGAAGAAGGCGCCAAAGAGGAGTACCATGTTTCAGAACTCCTTATGGTGGGCTTTCCACCAGGTGAGTAACTTTCTGCTATCATCATCATCATCATCATCATATACTCTCTTTATCATACTTCTTGCTCTCTATTGTCCTTGTTTATTAACAATTAAATGAATTGGTTGTTTATTTTATCTTCTGCAAACACCATTTCCAGGACATTGTGATAGATACTTTTAAGAAATGCTAAATATTTGTTCTCTGAGAATTAAAATTATTTTATAAGCTTTGCTGACTCTCTCTCTCTCAAAATTGCTGACTCTCTCTCTCTCTCTCTCAAATTGCTGACTCTCTCTCTCAAATTGAAACTTGACTCTCTCTCTCAAATTCTCAAATTGCTGACTCTCTCTCTCTCTCTCAAATTGCTGACTCTCTCTCTCTCTCTCTCTCAAATTGCTGACTCTCTCTCTCTCTCTCTCTCAAATTGCTGACTCTCTCTCTCTCAAATTGCTGACTCTCTCTCTCTCAAATTGACTCTCTCTCTCTCAAATTTGACTCTCTTCTCTCTCTCTCTCAAATTGCTGACTCTCTCTCTCAAATTGCTGACTCTCTCTCTCTCAATTGACTGACTCTCTCTCTCTCAAATTGCTGACTCTCTCTCTCTCTCTCTCAAATTGCTGACTCTCTCTCTCTCTCTCAAATTGCTGACTCTCTCTCTCTCTCTCAAATTGCTGACTCTCTCTCTCTCTCTCTCTCTCTCTGCAGCATTGAAAAAAACTCTCTCTCTCTCAACAAACATCTCTCTCTCTCTCTCTCAAGTGCTAAACATCTGATAAAAATTGAAAATGCAGCAAAACAAACCCATTTAAAAGAAAATTAAATTGATAAATTGCTTTTTTAATGAATTGTCTCTTAGTAAATTTCAAGAAGAAATGATGAATTTGGACTTGTTTGTTTTAATGGCTTGCATCTCAGATTGAGGAATCAGAGAGCAGAGTTCAAATTCCAATCGAATCCATTACATTCACTGGTTAAGTAGCAAGACAAACCCGATTCTATAGCTTTGGATGGCAACTGGTCTACCGCAGAAAGAAATGGCAACTTACTGTGAAATGAAATCTGCCTCGTCAGTCATGTATCAAGATACATGATTGCCTAAGCATGTATCATGCATGGCACATAATTGACACACACACACACACACACATACACACCAGCTGTGCTGGATTCTTAATGTAAATGAATTCAACATGAATTGGTGAAATTTGTCAAAAAAAAAAAAATTAAGAAAATTCAGTCTGAAGAGGGATGGGCATGGTCAGTTTTCCTTGCCTTAGGCACACCACTGTTGCTATGGCAGCAGGGTTATGACCTTTTATGTTACAGTTTTTGATACATAAGGTTTATACTAAACCAGCAGATCTTGACTTACGGGAGCATGAGAATGTGAATATTAAACAAAAGCAAATTATATTCATTCCCTCCTCCTCCTCTTTTTTTTTTTTTTTTTTTTTTTTTTTTTTTTCTAGCAAAAAGTTAAAATTTTGTGTGTGCACATTACTACTACTTGTACTTGTTCTGGCATTGACCCAGGAATTTGCTGCATCTCAAAGGAAAGCTGGCCAAGTGTAGCAGATGTTTTATTCATTTGAATATGCAAATTCATAGGAGTTTCAGTAGGAATTTAGAATTGCAGGTAGCTCCCAGCTGCATTTATAAACACTTTAGGGTTGTGCAATCTGAATGATTCCTGGCTGGTTTTATTCTCCTAGACTGGTTGCAACACACTATTTTACCCACAGCTTGGAGGGGGAATATAATGGACTCAACTGGCATTTAAACTCTGCTCTCCAATTCTTCAATTCAAACTACTAACCATTCCTCAACATGCATATGTATTGGTGTGTACGGCAGTTCCCTCTGCCCAGGGGAACATAGGTTCAAATCCTGCTGAAAAGCATATATTTTTCTTTAGTAAGATTTCTTGAATATTCAGGCCAGTAGACAGAAATAAATATATTGTTTAATAAATAAATAGGGCATCTACTTGAAAATGAGTATCTACTAAAAATAACATTTAAAGTCTGTTTAATAAATAGGAATCCATTACTACTTTAGAAAATTGTTATATTTCTCATTTTCACATATATAACACATACATACAGACTCGCTCTCTTCTGCTAAAAAAGATGATTGAAACATTTGAATGATTCCAAAAGAAGCTACAATTAATTTTCTTCAATCTAATTAATATTACAATTGCATTTGTTAATCTGAATTTGTGGGTTGGTTTATTCCATCACTTTCTTTTTAGTTTTAAGTCATCTGATACGTGTTAGAATTTTAGAAATAATGGCAAAACAGTAACAGACTAAAACCAGGGGGAAGAGGGAGCCAGCATGGTTTTGTTGTGTGTATAATATACTTCCAAATGCGAGAAAGAACAAATTGATTAAAAATCCACAGTTCGAAGCATTTACTTTTTTTTTTTTTTTTTTTTTTTTTTTTTTTTTTTTTTTTTTGCTCAATACAAAGTAGACCACTCCTCCCCACTGAAAATTTTTTCCTTTTGATTTAATTTAAATTTGAACAAGGGAATGACTCCTATCCAAAATATAGAAGAAAGCCAGAAGATGGTCACATCAGCAGAAAATCAAAATGAGACAATATGGACATCAAGTTGAGTCAGTGGATATTACCTTAGAATACATATTTGTTGCGACAATTCAACTGTCATATCAATGTTGAAACTGCTCATCAATTCATTCAAATACATATCAAAGGGGTCAAATCCAGCTGTTTTTGCACAAAACTGAAAATTTCCTCTTTGACTTGATTTAAATTTGAACAAGGGAATGACTTCTATCCAAAATATAGAAAGAGAAAGCCAGAAGATGGAGGTCACATCGGCAAGGTCATTGAGTAATATTGAAATGCATCCATTTTTCTCCTCAAATCATAACAATGATTTAAAATCATTTTCTTACAAAAAAAAAAGTGACACGCTGCAAGGCCTGGGTAATTTGGCTAGTATTATATAGGGCTCAATGCAAACAGACTTAAAATCCTGGAAGCCGTTGTAATACAAAAGAAGCAGACAAATTTTAAACAGGATATCTTTCTCCATAAGAGATCATATATGAAACCATTTTAAATTTTTTTTTTATTGATGAGGAAACTATACATAAAGTAAGATTCAGTTTTGTAGGAATCATAGGAAATTTGAAACATGAATTCTTGTTCAGAATGAAATGCTATGAATTGTTGAATTATTGAATTATTAAAGTTACTCTCCCATGGTTTTTCTGTTTTATCCTAATACTCAAGGAATGTAGTCAATGTTTAAAGCCTGAACTTTGGTCATATAAAATGATTGCAGTCTATAATTGGTTTCACCAGATTTAAATAATCAACTCTTGTCAAAAAAATAAAAATAAATTTGAACAGTAACAACTGAGGACTGCTGGTGTGGTAGATAGCTTAGTATTAAATACTTCTTTTTTTTTTTTTTTTTCCAGGGAAATTTCAATTCCATAATTACATTTGGGAAAGTAAATATGATTGCTGATGAAAAAAGAAAATATATATTAAATATATTTGTTTAAACGTTTTTCTGATTACACTTCTTATGAAATATCTTGAAGAGCTTATTTTAGATTTCAAACCTATCATTGCTTAAAATCGTTAAGTTTTGTACAATTTTTTTCTTTTTTCTTCTGCTAATTATAAATTCATATTCCTTTTAAGTCTATTTTACTTCCAGTCAGAAATTCTTTCCTTCATATTAAATTATTTTAAAGTTTCTTTTGTGGATATTTTAGACTTCTTTTTCTTTTTCTTTTTTTTTTTTTTTTTTTTTTTTTTTTTTTTTCAAGAGACCTCTCTTGTATGTATCTTGATAAAATTGCTTTTTGAAATTTCCTCCTCCCTTCCCACCTCATTTTGTGTGCATGTATGTCCAAATGACAATACATTTGAATCTTAAACATGGAATTCACCCCAAATATTTTGGGCTCATTAATGAAAGTGATCCTGTGTTGTTAAAAATGAAATTCACAGGTCTTAACCAAAATTTTGATTGATAAAGGGATGGACAGTGGATGAGGCTTGTTGTTTGGGCATATTCCAAAACTATTTTGCACATCCTAACAATATTGGAGTTATTGACTAAATTGTTCAACTTGTATTGTTTTACTAAATTCTACTGTGAAGGATGTCAATTGAATGAAGTAAGGGTGACATTTTGAAGTAGGGATGCTTTTTTTCTAAGGCATGTTTAATAGTTATAAATGTTACTGATATATTTATACCATAGGGAAATTTGGACAGGATATTAACATTTTTCCTGGTATAAATATATCTACATATTTCCTTCCTTTCTTTGTTTTCCTCTTTCTTTCTCCCCCCCCCACACACACACATTGAAATAATTGCATTAAATTTTAATGTTTCTTACTGTATTTCTTGACTTGTTTTGATATGAAATAATCATTAAAAATAGTTCTGATTAGATGACACACTTATAAGTGACTTAAATGATTGTGTGCTAGATTTGATTCTAACATTTCCTTTACAAAGATTTTCATACTGTCTTTTGTGCATAAGAATTAAAAATTACTCATTTTTCCACAAATGTTTGTTAGCCTTGTTTTGTATACTCTATTTCTATCTTTGTACACTTTATGTTGACTTTTTAAGCAATTCTTGAATAAGTAACAATTGTATCCTTATTTTTATATATATATATATATATATATATATATATATATATATATAAATGGATTAATTCCAATATATTGTTATTTTTAATTTTTGTTTAAATGTTATTTTTTGATGGATACTAATATTCAAGTAGAAGCTCTGTCTTTTAATTAAACAGTATTTTTTATCCAACTACATTTATCAGCCTTGAATATTCAAGAAATCTTGTCAGAAAAATATGCATCCATCTGGCATCATTTGAACCCACATCCACTATAGGGAACCATCATTGGATCTGACGTGCTTGAAAGCTCAGTCACATAGGGCCTAAAGAAACGGAGCTTCTACTCGAATATGAGTATCCATTAAAAATAACGTGTGTGTGTGTGAAATGTCTCAAAAGGGAGAAGAAAATACTGTGTAGCTTTTGAATGTTATCCTTCTCTAAGTTGACAATGATGATTAAATCTAATTTCAAGATGTTTCTTCTCTTAATTTCAGCATGTATATATTAATAGGAATTCCTTGATTTTGTAAAACTCTACTGGGCACAATTTGCAGTTGGTTAATGAGAGCCATTCAAACTGTATTTACCCGTTCAGCACACACACACACCCGGCTGAATTTCTAAATCCATCTGAGCTTTTCTTTGCCTTCTCGAATTAAGACTTCACATAGAGTATGTAAACAGGAAATATTTATTGATATGGGTTTATTTGATATTTAACTTGATTCATAGGTAAGCGTTTTCATCTTTAGAACACTATATTCATTGATCAAGCAATTCTAATGAATCTGGAACAAGTAAAATTCTTAGGGATTCAAAGATTTTATTCCTCAATTGCACTCTTGATATGGTAGTTATAACCCCCCCCTTTTATACAACTAAGACCAAATCTACCTTGAGTAACTCTCATGTATTGTATTCGATGAAATTTAGTGCTATCCAGCTAAATGCAATATGCTTGATGCCTCCACCACCAAAAAAAAAAATAAAAGCAGATTGAATTTTTAAGGTTTGTATTTGTATCAAAACAGATATTAATCTTTAATCAATAGTTTTGTTACTGTTAATTTTTTTTTTTTTCTTTCTTTGCAGGTCAGCCCCAGCCTCTCCAAGTCATATAAGTGGGGTGTTTACTCCTGAAAGTCTGTCTCGGGACAGTAGTCCTATCCCAGAGGCAGCCCCAGAAACAGAAGTTGTCAGCACTGCAATTGTCAGCAACAACATGACGACTACCACCACCACTAACAACAATAACACTCAACATCAGGCCACCAATCGCATCGCTTCAGAGTTACGTGTAAGCCAGTCAGCACCTGGATCACCGTCAGGTACCTACTTGAGATAAATATATCTGTTAAACTCTTGCACATCTCACCTGCTTGTTGGCAAAACTCTTGCTTTCACTGAAACATTCCATTTTTTTTTTTTTTTTTTTTTAATTTAGACCAAACCAAAATATTCTTTTTTATTTTTAAAATTTACATTAAAAAGGAAAAAGAAAATCCCAACCCTGATTGTTGCATGTTGGCTGTTGATGTAATGTCTCCTCTTTCCCTGTTTGAAATTTAAAAAAAAAAAAATGTAAATTTGACATGTGTATTTTGTAGCTGAACTGAAATTAGTTTCTTTAATTAAGAATATACATTCAAATCATTTTTTTTTCTTTGCTTTGCTAAATCCTTTACTTTTGCTACATTTTTTTTTATTGCTTGTCGCACAATTTGCTTTAAAATGACTTACATGGTTGTATTTGAGATATTGGCAATTTTTAGTATTTTTCCATTTAAAATGTTATCACATCAGATTTTCTGACCATCTTCAGGTAAATGTAACATCTGCATTATATACAGCTAGTATCCAGAAACATTTAAAAGCATTTTCTTAAAGGATCAGATGTATTAAATTGTTTCTGGTGAGGAAAAAAAATTTTTATGTAACAAATGGCAATACTCTCTCTCTCTTCCCCCCCCAATTCATCAGTCTTAGTTTATTAAGTATTAGTTGATGTGAGCTAAGGGTATACGTTTTCATTTTAAGTTTTTATGTATCTACTCTTTCTTTTTTTTTTTTTTTTTTTTTTTTTTTTTTTTTCATCTCCCCCCTTCTATTTTTCTCTTTAGCAACACCCTTCATCTAGACTCTTATAAATTTGTTGTAATCAGCCACTATCTCAGTATTTCATCCCCACTTTGTTAATAAGTCTGTCAATATTAAATTTCTGCTACTTTTTGTGCTCTTATTTGATTTTTGAACACCAATTTTTTTTACCTCTGGACACACTTTAAATTGGTTTCTTGTTAAAGGAAAATTCTTGTCAAAGGCTGATAAATTATTTTTATCTTCATTCTCTAACTCAAAATGATCATGTCTTTATTTTCTCTTTTCTCTCTCCAGTTTTAAGTTAATTTTTAAATTTTCTTTAAGTTTCATTTAAAGCATTTATCAGTGGAGCCAACGTGGCCAAAATATTAACCATTTACCCCTCCTCCTCCTGCTAAATTTGAGCTTTATCTAAATAAACCTGAAATAAAACAACTATAATGTGCTGATGTTTTCTGTTTATTTATTTAAAAAACAGGGTATTTAACAAATATTAACATTTTATTTTTGAAGGTTTCAATAAAATTTTGCTCAACTATGTAGATTTTTGAAGAATTTTAATTTAAAGATTTTGCTTTTGAAATAATTTTTCCTATCATAAAAGCTTTCAAATTTTATTTCTTGTTATACTTTTGATAAATGTTTTTAAAAAAAAAAAAAATGACTGAATCTTCAAAACCAAAGCAATAACAATGAACTCATTGAAAATATGAGAAAAACCAAAGATCTACACTGGAATCAATCGGTGGTCTCCTATAACAATTCTTATAAAACTATTTTAATTTTGATGCCAACAGATTCAATATACAGTCATAATTCATCCATTTTTAAATTTGATATGTTAAATAGTGATATCTCTTTAGTTTCAAATTTTATTTTGTTCAAATGTAAAATGTTATATCACAAATAAGTCACCTTAATAGAATATTTTATCCATCCCTTTTTTTAAAAAAAAAAAAAAAAAAAATTAAAAATGCACTAAAAATGAGATCGGCTTAATGTTACAGTTGGGCTTTGTCTTGTGTTGTTTTTTTGTTTTTCTGAGGTCCAAGGAAGTAAAAATAGTTTTAACTACTAATAAAATTTCCTTGTTCTAAAAACCTTATTCTTTTGTCTGCTTTAATGTTTTGTTAAAATTAATTTCAAGTTTAGATTTATAGATTTTATGTTAATGGCTAAATGTCTACATGTTGAAATTTAAAAGATGTATTTGACTTTTTTCTTTTTTCTTTTCTTTTCTTTTTTTTTTTCCTAACAAAACAATTTGTTGTGCACAAAGACATTTAAGATGATTCTCAGTTGTGATTTATTTGTCTGCCAATCATTTCCTCTCAATCTCCTCGGCAAAAAGATTGGCTCATTCATTTTCTATTTCTGTACAAAATTCTCATAAAATTATGAAAGCTTTCTTATCATTTATATCCTTTTACAAATATTTTAAACACTTGTCTGCATTTTTAGATGATGATGGTGGCCGGGGGGGGGTACATTTATGCAGATAAGTAAAAATTTCTGATATCTGGAATTATAAAATGTGGAACAGGTGTCCTTCACATTGTTAATGATTTAAAAAGAAGAAAAATCCGATGAGACCCTAAACTATCAATTACATAGTCTTTTTTTCTTTCTTCCTCCTTTTTTTTTTTTTTTTTTTTTTTTTTTTTAATTTAAAGAATGTTAGGATAGAAACCCATTTGTCCTGTTCCTCTAGTTCTTTTCATTGTTTATAAATATTTTTCTCTAAGGATTACTTCTGGATCATGTGGACTAGGATGCTTTAATAAAATAATCTCCTTGTTACAATGGGAAGTATTTATATCCCTGATAAACAAATGGGTAGGAAGGTGATAAATTGAAGTAGTCACAACTGGGTATTTTATTAGCCCACATCCCCCCCACACACACACACACTTACTATTAGATTTCATATCCGTATCTTCTCTCTGTATTTTTGAGTTTTTCTAATTTCTACTATTTCTTATAATTTATATAAATTAGTAAGAGATAACTTGCTACCCATAATGCACCATTGACCAGCATATATAAATAGTTGAGTCAAAACACAACACATGGCCTGAAGATTGCATTTAGGCATGGAACACTGTCACTGTTTCCTGACCTCAATTCAGTTTTAAATTTGCAAACATTCTATCCCAATATTGAGCACTTTCATCCATACATATAGCATACCTTAAAACTGTATTTTTCTTAGGTACTTCCAATAATTCAGTATACTTAATGTTTAAATGTCTTTTCATAAATGAAAAATCTTTTTCAAAACTTTTATTTTAGCTTTAATTGAAAGCTACAGAATTAAATTTATTTAATTTCCAATAAGCAAAATACTCTGTAGTGTATTTCAAACAGAAATTCTCTTGGTTGGTTCATTTTTGGGAGCTAAAAATAGCTGATTAGTGCCCCTTTTTTAGCAATCATTAAAAAATCTTCCAAAAATAAAATATACTTTCCTGAAACTTTATTTGAGGAATATTAGCTGATTTAAAGTATAATTAATCTGATTTGAAACCAATATTTTTTACTTTAAGTTGAGAATAAGAGAAATGGATTTTTAAAACGAGTGTCATTAAGTCCTTGTCAAAACCTCATAAATCACTTGAGTGGTTTATAAGATTTATTTGACACTTTTATTCTTATTGTTCTATAGAGAAACCTTATCTGTTAAAACATAATTTAAGAAAATAAGATATTTAAGTGCGCAGTAATCTTAAAAATGTTGGAAGTTTTCTTCATAATTAATTTTAAGACTGTTGCTTTAAATTTACTATCATGATTGATCTTATGTTCTGATAATATTGTGTATGGTCACTCATACTTTCAAAATCAACAAGTTTGTATGCATAAAAATGAAAACAATTAAAAATTATTTTAAAGATATATGGACTTTATAATTTATAATAAGCTTTTTAATTTTCACTTAGTAAATATGGTCTTCACTTAATCACCTAACAAGTTCAGTGCTTGGAAGAATTTAAAAAACATTTTTGAAACTTTATAAATTATAATTTTAAAAAAAAGAAAATTCTTGTAAAAATTCATTATTCATTGAAAAAAATTCTTTTTTCAGACTGTAATGTCCTTAATTACTTTTATAAATGATATATTTTAAAAACTTAAAAGCTTATCTAATTGAATGATTTTATTGTAGATTTTAGGGAATTTAGTAATAGTTTGGGGTGGGGGTGATTTACATTGTCCAAAGACTCCTGCATTTAACTAATAAAACAAATTTAGAAATTTCATGAAATTAAGTAGTTGGGTGTAACAGATATATATATATATATATATATATATATATATATATATATACACACACACACACCAAGGTTTTAAAATTATTTGATTTCTGCAAGAATTTCCAAATTAATGTTCTTTTACCAGAAAAGAAGGCATGAAAATGTCCATTATCAGCTCTGTTACATCAATGAGGGATAAAAAAAAAAGATTTTTAGACCAAATTTCAAACATGCTAGAAAGGAGTTTTTAATTAAATACTTTGGTCTTTCCTCTTAATGATAACATAAACATTTAGATAAAACTTTGTTTGGGGCCTCTTTTTCATTTTTTGCGAAAAGTGGAGGTACCTTAATTTTATCATGTGTGTAATATATATATATATATATATATATATAGCCATCCACAGACAGACTTTTGCTGAATCACAGCTCATCAGTGTGGCTAGACGTCCAGTTGCCTCTAGCTAGGATTGAAACCCAGCTGAATTGATGTCAGTCGGAGATGTTACCTGCTAATTTTTAACAAAATCCGTTCATACTTGTGAATAACCTTCTGTGTATTGATGTTAAAGGATGAGAGAAATGTACTATAGCTGTTTAAATTTCTTTTTCATTTTCCAAGTACTTTCGATCTTTTCCCAAGATCATCTTCAGGGGTGCAAGTAATACAAAACTATATGTCATTCATTAATATAAGTATTTATACAAAGTTGTGCATGTTATCCATCACTGTAATTTTTCATTATGCTTTTAAATACAAAATGTTTGACAATGTGCTTTAGTGTTCATTAGAATGTGAAAAAAATTTATCCATTATGGATTTTTTTCTCTCTCTAGGTTATAATGTCCTTGTCACACATGCATTAAAGTGTGAAAAAAAAAAAACTATTCCTTTACAGGCATTTCAGAACATTATTGCAGTATTCAATCAGACATGCCTAAAAGAGAATTTGCTGCCTAAATACACAAATATATATAATGTGTGTGTGGTTTGTACAGGGCCTTTTCCAGGGCTTGAAAAGTCCTAGAAAAACGGCAATAGCCCCAGAGCTCCTTGAAAATCTTGTAATTTTCTAAATTGTACTGTCCATTCCTCAATGAAAATCAAAATGCCAAATCCCAGAAATCTGGCTTTTTTTACACCTAAAATTGTCCTTTATGACAAATGTTTTTTAGTCATCAATAATATTTGGCAATTGAGAACAGTGGTTTGTTTCCTAGATTAGAATGAGTTCATGACCACTAGTTGCTTCTGTATTTTCTCATCTAGGTGACTAGAAAGAAAGGGAGAAATAATATGAAGGTGTGTCTTCTTAGCTGCTACCCTCACTCAACAAGAAAAGAAGAAAAGCAAAGATAAAAGGCATCAAAGACAAACCTCTCCATCAAAGATAATTCACACTCATTGAATTTAAAAAGTTAAAAGGAAAATAATTACTTTACAGTAATAAAATACATTTTAGTAGAATCTCAAGATTTACCAGTGTTTTTTAAAAATTTAAACAATTGAAGAAATTTTATTCACATGTCAATTTCAAAAGTAAAAAGTCCTTTTAATCTCTTGTCAGCGATAGGTGAATTCATGCTGAAAAAAATAGATATTTATCCCGTGTCATTGTGTATCTATATTTGTCTAAATTGTTGCCAAATGTAACTAGTTTAAGAATCAAATTTGACTCAAAGAAAATTTAGATGGGAAGGATGATAGAATAGAAAATGTGCCTTTGATGTACCTTAGGATAGAAAATGCATCTTTGAAAAAATAAGAAGTATGTTATTTTTAAAGTCTGCAGGCTAATAATGACCTGTACCTCTAGCTTTTGTTGTAAGTATGAAAAAATGTTGAAATTTATTTGGCTTTTAATGCTTGGCTTGCTATTTAAAAGTTCAATCTGGCAACCCTATCATTTTACTTTTGTATTTCTGCCATAGATGGCTAGAAAATGTACAAACATGTGAATGACTCCTAGACATTTGGCTAGACGTCATCAAATTTGTGAACTTTAAAAAAAAAAATATCCCCAGACCAAGTCTTCCTCTGCAGTGCTGTCAAATGTGAATGAGACTTTATTTCAGGTAAAACTGCAGATTTTTGTGCCTGTTTCAAAAGACATTGAACCATTTCTGATAAAATATCGGAGCAATAAATTTAGGGTCATTCAATACTTCACTAAAGAAGAGCATACCTTGATGAAAAAAAGGCCCCGAACTTGAATAAACGACTTTTTTAGCGTCTAAATGTTTATTATTAAGAGGAAAGATCAAAGTATTTTTTGAATATTTTTAACATTTTTTAATTCTTTCTAGTACGTCCGAAATTTTAGCTGAATTTTTTTTTTTTTTTTTCTGAGTAATCAAAATTGATATAAAATCACTTGTGTCAGCCATTATTAACAGTTTTATAAACAAAAGTGAAATTCTCCATTTAAAAATCTTGAAAAATTCAATTATACTTTTTCAAGTTATTTTAGGAAAATTAGAAAATTTAAAGTATACTTAATGTAATTTGAAACAAACATTACTTAATTTTTTAGTAGAAAAAATTTAGTTGGAAATAAGAGAAGCATGTCTAACAGTGGTGATTGGTTTTTGGAGGTGTGAGTTGATGTTTGCATTAACCAGCAATTTATTGGACAGAGGGGCAGAAGTGACAATATTTTTATGTGAACCAGCTTTTTTAACTAAAGTAATTCTTATAAATTAAATACTTTCAAAAGTCTAGTATTTTATTGATTTCTTTTAGGTACTTTGTTTTTTTTTTAAGAAAATTTCCAAAGCCTGCACTGTTTCCATCACTAAAATTGAATCTGAAAAAGAAAAATTATATTTAAAAAATCAAAAAATATTAAGTGAAATTGTGTGTGTGTATAAAAAAGAAAAGAAAATGGAACAGTGATGATCAGTCAGAATTTGATAATAAATCAAAGCAATTTAGAGAAACAACTCAAGCATACATGAAGTTCTTTCAGAATTGTGCTTCCATAGCTTTGTCAGACGATTTTAATACATTTTTTTTAGCATGATATTTACTAATCTAAAATTAAAATGCTTAATACAAATCATTTTGTAACAAGATTTTTAAAATAAATTTTTTAACTTTTTTATGTATATAAAATATTATGTAACCTGCTCATTATTAAAAGTATGGTCGACCATATACGACATCAGAAAATGAGTGACATCTATAGTAAATTTAAAGTCAACATTTCCTAAAATTTAGATTACAGAGAATATTTTCAAACATTTTTGAGATCATTAAGTACTTAAAAAATATTTTTTTTAAAAAGGAGCCCGTTCTTGTCATTTTCTTAAATCATGTTTTACAGATGGTGTGATCTCAGCTAATATTCCTCAAAGTTTCAGAATAAATTTGTAAGAATTTTGTCAAACCCAAACAGGCATAAAGATGCTGCAAAGATCAAGTGTGGATTTCTGGCAGATAGGGCAACACAAAATTTATCCAAAAAAGGAAATGTGTCAACAAAAGATCTGTTTGTATGCAGAATTGCACCATTGAGAAAACTTGCGGCCAAGTTCCCCTTACATAACCTCTTGTAAGGTCACTTGCATGGCTGAACCCAGGATCCATCTGTGAAAAAGGAAAATAAAAAAGAGAAAAAAAAAATCTACCACATAAGACAGTCTAAAAATGTCTTTGCCACATGGACAGAAAACGAGTCAAGTCTGATTGTGATGACATCATCAGTCAGTACAAAGAGTTAAGGAGGAGGCTGCTGGAAATATTGCTTTGAAAAATTTCAGCATGCATGAAGACTGTCTGGACACTTTGTTCTACTCTTCTTTATGGATTGCTGGTACTCTTTCATGAACAGGTCTCAGTGGAGAGAGGTTTCTCGGTCAATAAGGAAATTTCCATTGACAATATGAAACGGCAGACTCTGGTTCCACAGTGCATTATCATGGACAATTTTTTGCCACAGTTGGAGGTGCTGGGAATATTCCCATGACTAAGGCTCTTTTCTGCAATGCTTCCAATACCAGAACAGCATACAACCAATACCTTGAGGCTAAAAAGAAAAAAAGGCCGGAAGAAGCAGCTGAACAAAAACAGCAATCCATGCTTATGGAAATTGAAGAAGAGAAGACCAAAAAACACAAACTTGAAGGTTGCACACAAGATTTACTCAAGTCCGTTGACAGCTATGTAGAGAAACCTGAATGGACTTGGAACTTCACTTTTATTGCAAAGTCCAATGCCATGCAAAGATCTGCAAGAGACAAATCCATAGTGCATATCCAAATTGGAAGAACAGAATACCAAACATGATGAACTGAAAAAAATGTTAACATTGTGTTCTGTGCCATGTACAACGAAAGCCATGTGTAGTAGGGGTAGCTAAAATGTATAGTCTTTTTTGTGAAAGTTTCTATTTGTAGTTCTGTTCATTAAAACCACTATAGTTAACTTCACAGGAAATGTGCAGCAATCAAGAATTTTTGTGACATTCACAAACCATTCAAAATTTGCAAGTGTTGTAGAACTCCAACCTGTGTAGAATGCTACACAAAATGTGTAACAGAACCAGGTCTGCATTCAATTGTGTTTTAGCCTTCAACACTTTGATTTCTTCACTGATTTCAACTGATCCATTTGACATGAATTATTGGAACCAGCTGTAGCTTTTCTTTGAATATCTCATCTGTCAAACTATTAAAAGATAAATCACAAAGTGTGTGTGTGTGTGTGCGTGCGCGCGCACACACACACACACACACCCTTGAAATTGTTAACATAATCCTGGAATTTTTTTTTACACAGATCTGTGGGAACTCATATATAAGTAATTTTATATCTAGTTACCTATGCAACTTGTTTCATGTGTAGCAATTTTTCTTTTTTTTTTTTTTTTTTTTTTTTTTTTTTTTTTTTTTTTTTTTTTTAAACTCTTAAGTACTTTTATCTTAAGGAGTATGCAAATAATAGCAATAAGTTTGTTTATTTTAAAAATGATAAATATAAAATAAGGTTTGTACTTTGTTAGAAAATTCAAAACTGGTGAAATTCTGTTCCTTTGTATACTGGTTTATCCATTTAGTTGTATGGAGAAGAAAGACGAGATTGTCCATTGTTTAAAATCAATGCTTTGTAATGCTTATAACAGCAAATATGATATTCAAGCCTGCAAAATAATGGCACCTAGAACTAGATTCTTTTCTTTTATGATCTCTATAATCTGAGAAACACAGCATCAATTAAAAACTATTTTGATGAGAAAAAATATTGGCATTTAATCTAGAAATGTATGAATGTCTTATTTTTACTAATTGTAAAAAATGGATAGACAATACTCAAAAACAGGATCCACACTGTAAATTGGCATCAGTTCGTCCATGAAGAAACTATCACAGCATCTCTTTAGTAAGTAGTAATTTACAAATAGCCATTTGATTGTCATCATAGTCTTTTTTGCTTCACTTTGTTGTCATTAGCAGTGATTTTTTTTTTTTTTTTTTTTTTTTTTTTTTTCCTCTTACCCATGTTTTAATGAAAGGCGTGGCATTCCACAAATCTAATAGGAGACAATAAGATTATCATCAAGTTTGCTGCATTTTCCACTGTAAAGTGGCAGCTTTTATCTCCGTGTATAATATTTGTTCTTGAAAAACCCCTTTCTGTCTCGGAAGAACTGATAGCAATTGTCTTGATAATAGTTTTCACTTTTTGTACACTTTGACAAATTACAGAATTGTGAAAGTTTTTCAGGACATTTTTCACATAGTCACAAAAATCATTAATGGGAATGTCGTGATGAAAAATTTTCCTGAAGCCATTCAGCTTTTCTTCTGCAGCTTTCCAGGGAATAACTATTTCTTGAATATTCCAAATATCTGGCTCTAGCAAGTTCAGCAGTTCATTAAATTTGTATTAACCTTTATTCGATCACTTGAATTTACATCCTCAACTGATTATGTGACTATGATTTGTAGAAAGTCTAAAATTAGCAGTTTGTTTGTTCAGGTTGTAGCTAGCAACGGGTTTGCTGAGCTCATAAAATTCTAAGAGGTTTGTGTGAATCTACTGAATCTCTCTCTCACATACACTTTAGAACTATAAACAAATCAGACTTATATAATTAATATACCAGTAAAAAATAAAATAACTAATAACAATGTAATACAACTAATTTTAATACTGCAAAAGGCATTTGGTTTCAAACAATTGTAGTTCACAAATATTAGTTTCTTCAGTTGTGTAACTGTTGATAAAATATAACTACTTTAAGTTTTAGTGACTTTTTTCTTTACCTAACAGCATCTTATTAATAATCTGTAACATTTTATTTTTATTTTTCTTATTTTACATAGGATTCCAATGTAACTAAAATGTTTAATAAATGACTTCAGTTTGATATTTCATATACAACAAACATTTATATCCCTTACATATACTCAAGAATTTGATAGTTAAACCCCAAAAAGATAGCCTGTAAGTTCTTTTAAGTTTAAAATCTTAACAAGATACTTTCTTAAACACCTGAAAGCACATTTCACTTCTGCTACTCATGGATTGTTTATCATTTTTCAATTTACTCTGTCAATTTCTCAATGGTTGCATTGCTTGTTCCAGTTGAACCTCGAACTGAGTACATCTCTTCCTCCTCTTAACAACATCAGTTTAACAAATTAAAACTTAATAGTGGTGCCTTAATTTAGTATTGTGAATAGTTATCACTATTTTCTCTTTGCAGAGTAATTGGGATTTCTTTTAGGTTGTCATAAATTTCAATGGTATGCCAGCATTAGTGCTTCTGCTGTACTGTAAACTAAGCCCTTAATTTAATCTTAATTCTTTATAGACAATTATTTTTCTTAACTGTTTTCATAATCAGCTGCTGAGCATTGGCAATCAAAACTTAAAAATGAATTTTGGAAATAATGAATATACTATATTCATTAATATGTAAAAAAACAAGTTGTAGAATTTTTTTTTCCTTCCCCACTGGGTACTTTAAAATACTCTTAATTTTGACACTGAAACATTCTTTTTCTAAAGTCTATTGACAAAGGCTCCTTAAATGTTCATTACCCCCCCCACACACACACACTCCACATACTCTTGAGAGGAAGTTTTTTTCTTTTTATACAAATGTAAGTATTTTAGTGCTGTAATTGATTTTGAGTTGGTTGTGCTTCTTTACTAAAACTGTTTCTCTTGTGTGCTTACTTTGAAATTTGGCTACAAGGTTTGTTTGTTTGGGTGTCCCAGCTGCTGCACTTAGAGGATTTTTTTTTTATTATTTTCCTCCTTCTTCCAAGGCTGCAATTGCTTTTTCTTCTTCTTTTTACCCTCACACATTGGCCTCATTCTTCTTCTGCTACTACCACAGTTATCAGCTTCATAAGAGCCATTTTTGTTCCTGCTTTACACCTTCCTCTTCCCTTGACAATCCTCTTTTATATTCTTCAGCCTGAGAAGCAGCACCTGATCTTGGTTCTACTTCTCAAGTCTCTTCATTCACTAGATTACAGAAATGCCTTTTTCTTTTCTTTTTTTTATTCCTCGTTCACCCCCCACACACACACACCACCACCACCACACACACCCAATCTCTTGCAGCTTATCTATCTTATTTCTCTCACCCCTAATGCAATAGCCAGGCTTCATCAGTTTCTATTTTGGATGGATCATTCTTTCTCTCTCTCTCATATTTTTGTATGTCTTTTGTCTATCATTTGGAATCCACAAAACTGTCAACAGATAGATTTTAATCCACGTGATGAAATCAACTAAAAATATTTCTAAGTAATCTATGACTTAAGTAAAAGTATTGATTTCATCCTCAATACAACACGCTTTGTAGGTATTTTTGCTATCGTCATCTTTGTCTTAATAGAATCTGATACAGTTTCTTTTTCAACCATACCAGTATCATACATTTTCCACATGCTTGATTTTGCAGTTGGGGAGGGGAACCGTCCAGGGTCATCCTCCCACCTCCTAAATCGGTTAATAAGAGTAATGAGTACATCTTTACTATGTAGCTAGAGTGAGTACTTTGACCAAGATAGATTGGAACTGAATTTGTCACCTAAAGAATGTGACATCCTAACAATACTCATTTTTCTGCTTGAATTTGGGCAACAGTTTGACTTTTGTAATCATATTATAAGTCTGTCTGTTCATTCATTCCTTAGTTAGCACATAGATTTTGCCCAGCCAACACTTCATAAATAACGGACTATTCCATTTTTATCGCAACAAAAGATGGAAAGGACTTGTCAGGCATTGTTTGGTTTCAGTGAGCAAAATAAGATTGAGGCAGCGATAATGCTCTCATCTATATCTGCTTTAAGTAACGACCTGCATTCACACTCAAGATTGTTATTGCAATATTTTGTTAAAGATGTTAAGCTCAAATATTGAACATTGTAATAGAGGAATTTCTGTAGCTGTGGAACTAGCAAGGAGCTTATTCGATCATTAGCTTAAGAATTTAAGATTCATCAGAAAATTCAAATTGAAAAACTGAAATTTTTTTCAGATACAAGTTAATAATATTCTGCTAATTTGTAAAGAAGATATACATACACGGTGAAAGGTTCTCAGTCTGACCAAGGAGAGATGACCTGGAGATATGAAATGTAGCTGTTAATCCACATATACATCCTGCAGTTGAACATACTTGGTACATTATTTCGCAAGTTTTAGATCTTTTCTCACCAGAGTTCTACTGCTCTTGTCATCGTTTACTTCTCTGTGACAAAAGATTAAAAAAGAACCTCTTCCATTGCCATTTTTCTTTTAATGCCTCTTTTAAATGACAGTGTGTTGTTTTCTGCTTGTAACTATTTGACCCTTCTGAAGATCAATCATCCATATTCCTTTCTCTGTGCAATAAATTTTGAATTTGCTTGCTGACTTTTGACTCTTTAATTTTATTGGCCATAAAGATGCCATGTGGCTGTCAAAGGCTGGCACCCTTTTTTTTTTTCTTTTTTTTCTTTTTTTTTTTCTTTGATTTTTCTCTCAATTATAATTGCATAATCATACTTTGTCAGTATGAACAAGTCATTTCAAAAACTGATCACAAGTTGGAGATGTCAACTTAATATTGTTTCTGGTTAGCATTCAGATATTTTTGACATTAATTTAGATGACAGCCTCTGCATCTCTAACTGCTCATCAATTATAAACTCCATACATTTTCTGGATATCTCTAATGTCTTGATAATTGTGCATGATCTGATATTTTAAGAGTTGATGCCACTGAAAGCTTCCAAGACCTTGTTAGATATTTGGTCTTAAAATCTCGATACTGGAAGTTGGCACACCATTTGTTCAAGAATGATGAGGGAAGGGCATTTGTCACTCCATGTTTGCATAATTTTCCGTTATACACTTGTGGATTTTCTTATCCACCCATGAACATTTATGACAAGTTGAAGACTTGAAAAATATCCACCCCTTTTTCTCTTTGGCCTTATTCCATCTCAGTGTTTGGAATTGAATTCTGATAGAAGCACATAAAATTATCTTTGCAAACAGGCATCTTTACCTAAGTGAAAAAGAGTGGAGTCTTTTCCAGCTAAAATGACTAAATAACGTTTAATTCTGTAGCCACCGAGATATATCGTCAGTTTAATTTCTTTCTTTACTCTTTCACTTTACATCTTCGCTTACTGCATGACGAGCACACACACACACACATGCAGCAAATCTTTTCAGCACTGTTTATAGTTGTAACTATTCATTTTTTTTATCAAATAAAGAAAAGTATGTTTATAAAAAAAAAACTAAAAAACAACTATTGCTTGTTGAGCAGGATTAGAACAAATTTTGATTCCATTTTTGCTCTTGGAAGTCTATCTCAATTTGCATGATGTCTGGATTTGTCTTAATGTGTAAGCAGTACATCTTCTTTTCCCTTATTTTATTTCTTAAATCACCAACTACTTATGTTAAATTTATTGTATTAATGTGTTGGGTTGTCTTATAAATCTACTGGCTACTTTTGTTGTTGTGATACCACCTGTTACATCTCTCACTATTTCTTTCTCTGCCTTTGTGTGTTTATTTATTTTTATTTTTTTTTTTTTTTTTCATTTCTTGATACAGGTAGGAAATCAAATATTTAGTACCTTTTTTTTTTTTTTTTTTTTTTTTTTTTGCGGTGACTTGGAAATAGTTGAAGTGTTTAGCAAAATTTAACAAATGTATCCACACATACACAAAAAAAAAAAAAAAATCTAGTGCCAAAAGAGCATTTTTTTTTCTTTCTCTTGACACTGCTATTATTGTGTACTTTCTCTTTTTGCAGATATGTTTGTTTATTTACAAGAATAATTTGAAGTTTAATTATATAATGAATAATTATATAGTATTTAATTTTTTTGTCAATTCTCAAAAAAAAAAAGTAATATATTTTTAGATTGCAGTAAGATAAAATGAAGGAAATGGCAAGATTTTTTTTTTTTTTAATTTTCTATTTAAAATAGAAATAAAGTTGCTTGTCATTAAGTGTTTATTTAAATTTTCTTATTGTTCAGACATTTTTATAAATTTGACTAAAAATTTTCATTTCTTTAATATAGTAATTAATAAATCTTGCTAATATAAAATTATTCTTTTAAATAATGTAATAAACTGTAAATAAATGTATAAATTCAGTTTTATGCTTGGGTTTTATTAAAATAAAAAAATTAATGGTGCAGTATCTGATAATAGCTTTGTCAAAAAAAAAAATCTTTAGACTTTTTTTTTTTTTTTTTTTTTTCTTCTTCTGTGGGTATATTTAAAGTTTACCAAGTGTTTATTTTTAAAACAATTACATTTACTTAAAATGACTATGAAAAATGGATTTTCATCTTTTTAGTAATCTATAATCTCTGCTTAATGCTCTGTGATTATGTGTGCAAAATAAGCTCTACTTTGTTTTCAGCATCAACTATTTTGTTTTACTTGTGCAAAAGTGAAGAAGTATTTTCTGTGTGTGTGTTTGTAAAATAAAAAAAATACTCAATATTTAACTTTTGGTGAAGCTTTTAACGGATTTTAATCTTTTGAGTAGTTAGTACTTATTTGTATAAATTATAATCACTTACAGCAATGTAGCAAATTTAATTCTCTTTTGCACATTGAGATGCAGAGAGTGCAGTTTTTGGCATATACTAACCCTGTCAAATGACCAATGGTCAGGATCTCATCACCCACTCATCAACAATCTACTTCAATTTCAATCTTTTTAGGCCAATTCCTAAATGACCTTATCCTTCTTTAATCTTGGTAAATCAACCTTTTTTCATACTGAGTATTAATTGACCTTTTCTTTCTACTAAGGTATTTTATGACTTAAATGGTATTTTTAATGGATACTTATATTTGAGTAGAAACTTAGTTTATTTATTAAGCAGTAAATAAATGGGGCATCTACTCATATAGGTACCCACTAAAAATAATGTTTAAGTAATAAAATCTGTTGAATAATTAATAAAAAAAAAAATAAAAAATAAAAAAAATATCACTTTAGAAATACACAGAGGTATATAAATTGTATTTGGATGGACATAAAAATAAAGTTGCTTCATTTTGACTAAATATTCAATATTCCAAAATCTGATACTGCAATATCAGTTTGTTAAAATTTACTAATTACAACTTTAGAAATATTGATGAAAAATAAACAGTGGCTATTTTTTTTTTTTATCAGCCAAATATTAAAGAGAATGAAACTTGTTCCTTGTAGCTTCACTTAAGATCATTAATATTGCTTTTGTTTCTCAAAATTTTTACCATGATCATCTTTTGTGAAGCCTAAGCTCATAGGACTTAATTTCTCCTAATCAGTAATCAGATTTCTCTCTCTCTCTCTCTCTCTGTTTTAAATATCAATGCTAAACCCATTGAACTTTAGAAATTGTTTAGGATTATAAAAAAAAAAAAAAGTGTCAAAAATCTTTGCACTACTATTTGTAAATGTCTTAATTAAGCTGCATTTAAAATTGATCTTCTGTCAATACTTGCACACAAATGTGCCTGTCTTAATGGAACGTTAACCTTTGACTTCATGTAGGTTGTATACAACTAGAAATTCATACACCTGTGTGTGATACAGGCAAGCAGATCTTGTGGGGGAAGTTTTGGGAATGTCGGTTTGTTGGCATTTCTGATTTTCCTTCACTGTTTTATACGAATGGAGCAATGCTAGTGTTGAGACAATTACAAGAAGTAGTGATTGGAGTTGACCCAACAACAATTAATTTATCTGCAATGGCGGAACCCATAAAAATGAGGCATGTGCATATTTGACGGTTGTTATATCAGACACAGGTTGCATAACAGCACGAGTAGCGCTGATAAACATTTCCAGTTCTCAGCTTATTTTTTCTTAAGTGACATGACAAGCCTCAAATAAGATTTAAAATATTTCATTACTTTTACCCTTAGACTCCCCCCCTTTCTCCCTCAGTCTGGCAATCACATCATTAACCTTGCATTATAATAGCCTAATTGTATCATGATGTTTGACTTTTAATGAAATTCACCTGGTGTCTTAATGTGCTAGAAGTCATATTGATTATTACCTGCCTGTGATAAAATTCATTCTTCTGAAATGTTTTCAGCAGATTAATATTTTTTTCTTTGCATTGCAAGAAGGATAGGTGTATTGAATGTTCAAGCCTTTATATATATATATATATATATATATAAAATGTGTGTGTGTGTCTACTAAAATGATTTCAGTATATTTAAATAAATTTTTTGTCTTTTTTAAAGTTAATGTAGAATTGGTGACTTATTTGTTGTAACTTGGAAGAAGAATGAGAATTGCAATCAGAATTGTCTTGGTGATAAAATATCAATAAATAAAAGATAATCTTAAACTGAATTCTGCAACCCGGATGGTCAAAACTGCAATGTCTTTGATTGTTAACAATAATCTTAAAACAGTTTTAAAAAAAAAAAAAAAATAGGATTAAAAAATTTAAAAAAATAGAATTTTAAACTTTTATTAAATATTTCCTAAAAAAATTAATACTGAACTGAACTTTTTAATGTTTCCTTTGGGCAATAGATCTAAACAATTTGTAACAAAGCATACTCTAAATTTGTATAAATTTGGATTTGACTGGCTCTGATAAATGAGGTGTCTAATAAAATCTGACATACTTTCAGTACTAAATTCAACCTGATGGTTTGTGATATTGTTTGTTCTACAGGAGAAATATTCTGACTTGCAATTTGATTAATAATTATCAGTAAAGCATCAATTAGCAAAATACATTGTCATTTCTCATTGTTCTTTTCTGTAAGTGAAAAACAAAACAAATTATCTGACAATTTGGTTATCAGAACTTCTCATTTTCTGAATTAAAATTGCTGATCATTTAATTTTTCTGCCTGAAATTCAAGTTTTAATAACTTGTTCATTTCTCTTGTCTGATTTTATCAAGTAAAAAAAATTCATTGCTCTCTGATAATTCTTCATAAATTTTCATAGGGACCTGTTGGCCAATAGATACCATTATATTGTAGATTTATTTTGACATCTCAATAGTCCTTATTCTATTTTAAATTACATGTTACTGACAGACTAAATTTCATCAAACAAAAGAAAGGTCCTAAATATATAAGATAAGTTTTTGACTCTTTCTTTATGGCAGCATAAAAAAAGCTTGCCCAGTATAAAATGGTTTTCAGCTGCTGCTCTTGTTCTTTGAATTACATTTCCAATGTAATTTGGATTAAATTTTTAGGTAAAATTGTGCATCTGATTTCACTTTTTTCTTTCTTTTTCTTTTACTTTTTTTTGCTATTATTGTTACTGATTAATAGTTAGTTATTTTTTCTTTAATATTTTTTTTATTATTTAAAGAAAACTTGTTATCTTTATATATGAGATAGAAATTCATTTTCTCATTTTTATATATATATATATATATATATATATATATATATATATATTCCATGATTAGTGTTAATAGTAAATTTACAATAAAATGTAAACATCTTTTGGGTTTATTTAATAAAAAAAGATTCTCCTGTTTGCAGAAAATGAGAAAAATCTTGAAAGCCTCATTAAGGAGGATTAGTCCTCTCTTTACTCTCTATCTGGTCTTTAAGACGTATTTGTGGGAGGAAAGTGATTTTATTTGATTTGGAATTTGTACATGTGGCACTGTTTAATTTCTGCATTTAATTTGGGAGTTAAAAACAAAAAATGAAACTTATGGCAAGTACCTGTCTGAGAATAGTTTGTGGATTCCATTTAAACTTCAATGACAAAAGAGAACTGAGAAATTGAAGTGAAAGCATTTTGGAATAACAATGCAACATTAACAATATATAAAGACTTGTCAGAATAAGTGAATCATTTGACAACAGGAAGTGGGGGGCTGACATTGCCAACCCTAGTCAGTATATAAACAGCTGTCTTTCTCTTTCTGTTTGAGACAGAAACACAAATAAAATTATTGCAATACTTAGGGAAGCCTTTAATATCTTAATCTAAATGGAATATTGATGCTGTGGTCTGATATGATTGAAAGGGAATTCTTTATTCTGTTCTATTCAAATTGCTAGATCCTGAACAACAAAAGTTACTCTGCTGGTACTTATGATACAGTGGAAGAGAAAAGATCTCTTTTTCTTTTTTCTTTTTTTTCTTTTTTTTTCTCTTCTAGGCAAAGAAATTGATTAATGATTTTTGCTTTGTCGAAATGCCTGTTTATCATGTAAATAATTTGATGATAAATTCTTCCATATGCAGCATCTGTACAAAATGATTAAATCAAAACTTGGAATTTTTTTTTGTAATAGAATACATTTTAGCTGAAAGGTAGTGCATGGTCAAAGAAAATGAAGATAAATACATTAATGACTGAATTATGGGGCTGCAAATATATATATATATATATATATATATATATATATATATTTTACACACAGTGCTGTGTAAAAGTAAGTGAACCCCTAAGATAAATATAAAAAATATTCTTTTTCCTAGATAATCAACAAATCTTAAACTATATATTCATCTTAATTAAGACCTTCTATTAAACAAATTACAACCACTTTCAAAAATTTTTTTATCAAACTGGAATAAAAACATTAATTAAAAATTAAGATATGCAAAAGTAATTGAACCCTTAAATTTAATATTTGGTGGCAGATCCTTTTGATGTGTTTTAAGAAGTTTCTGACAGCAGTAAGCATGAATTTTTGACCATTTTTCTTAAAAAAAAAAACTCACACACATTACCTAGGTCATTCCAAGACTTGAAATTTCAAACCCATTCTTTTATGGATTTGCTTTGGTGATTCTGATCATTGTCTTGTTGGCAGATTCAGCCTCAACCTAAACCCAATTTTCAAACCAAGAGCAAGATGCTTTCGTTCAAAATTGCTTGGTATCTTGCAGAGTCCATTGTGCTGTCAATGTGTACTTCCTGTTCAGCTACAGCAAAGCACCCCACAAATCATAATGCTGCTGGTGCTGCTATGTTTAACTGTTGGCACCAAATTCTTCTCTTTAAAAGCTGTATCAGGAACTCGCCAGAGATACTGCCTATGGTTCCTCCCAAAAACTCTGGTTTTGTCTCATCCCAATATAAAATCTTCTTGCCAGAACGTTTCTAGCTTATTAATATGAGCTTTGGCATAAATGAACCGAGCTTGTTTTGTGCCTTTTGTAAGCAGTGTCTTTTTTCTAGGCGTTCTGCCATGAAGACTGGCATCATTCAGATTTTGTCGCACTGTAGATGTATGCACATTGATTCCCACATTGGCCAGCCTTGGAGAACCGCAGAAATCAAAACAAGATTTGCCTCTGTCTTGCTGAACTAGATGTCTACTTGGCAGTTATTTTTCATGGACGACCACTTCTTGATCGTGATAGCCATACCAAAAAGGCCTTCTGATTATAAATAATTTGTCACCCGATGGATATGTGAACTCCAAATTATTTTGCTAGTTTTTTGTAGCTTTCTATGACTTTTTTTTTTAACTACAGGAAGTTCTTTCAATCTTGGCATTTTTATTTTTTTTTTATTTAGTCTCTAACTGCACCCTTTTGCATACACAATGATTTCTTTTGGTTGACTGCACTATACAAAGGTTACAAAAAAGAAAAGAGAAAATGTCATTTTAATTTTTACACGTGCATAAAATATTTGCACTAGCAATCATGTAAACTAAAAGTACAGTGTGTAAATGTAAGGGTTCACTTACTTGTGTACATCTTAATTTTTAATTAATATTTTTACTCCAGCTTAAAAAAAAAAAAGCATTTTGAAAGTGGTTGTAATTTGTTTAATGAAGATTTTTCTCAATGAATTATAGTTTGAGATTTATCAGGTGGTTTATATTAGGGGTTCACTTACTTTTGCACTGTGCATGCATATATATATATATATATATATATATATATATATAGTCATAAGATGTGCTATATTTATAGGATAAAGTGCTCGATATCAGAAATAGAGCATATGTAAATATAAAAATATGTTCTCTTATATATATTCAATCTGATTAACTCGACTATAGTCTTTTTTGATGTATAAGGGTTTAGCAGTTCAGCTCTTAGAATCAATAGGTAGACTACTTGCACATATCATTTGATCATAGTGGTAAACACTTGTACAGAACTGACCACACTTTTTAGAAGATTTGAATGCAGATAATTGGTGCACACTATTCCACTAGGTCCCCAAACAACACTATGTAGGTTTTCTATTCAGAGTTGTCCTTCTCATAGACTGGTTGCCTACCCAGGGATATAGAACCCAAACTTTCTTAATGGTGTGAGATGAAATGGATTCACACCTTTCCCAAGGGTACTTGCACATAAGTGAATGTAATGAACTCAACTGGAATTCAAACTCTACTCTCCGATTCCTCAATCCAAGTCACAATCATTTACTTCTCCGTACCTCCAATATCTAAATTCTATGATAGAGGATAGGTAAGAAAAATGGATGAAGAAACATAAAAATGAACTAAATTAATTCCCTGATATATTTCTAAGATGAGGTATTGTAACTATTTACATAATTCGCCCTCATTTTTATTGCTGTAGTCACGTTTCGGCTGTTCTATGCTCTGACCTTCAAACTGAACTCTTAATTATCTTCTAACAAAACACTTCAGTAGCAATAGACAACATTTAATTATACTCCATTACACAAATTTTAAAATTCTTTATATTTTCAGGACTTAATTTTTGAACAGTGTCTTGAAAAGGTAGCATTATTTATAAAACCAGAATCAATGTGGCTAAGGTGTTTTTATTAAGTTATTTTGAAATTACATAAAGTTAATCAAATCTAAAAGTATGTTTATTAGTCTTATTAGGTACCAATTTTTTTTCAATTTTTCTTTGCCAATATCAATAAACAAAATTTGTAATTTATCAGCAATTTTTTTTTTTTTTTTTTTTTTCTCAGCTGTAATTTTTTAATTTAACATACAGTTTTAAAATTGATTCAAGTTAGACCAGAGATCCATATCAAGATTTAAAATGTATTGAAACAGGATTAAACAGATCAGAATTCTTTTGAGACTTTGTGTCGAGGCTACCAAAGGCTGTTTTTAAAACCAATTTTTATCTTTAAATATTATTAATATTTTTAATCCATTCCTACCAAATATCTTAAGCATATTAAATAAGATGGAATTTGTAATATACATGTGGTTACCATTGAAACCTGTTAGCTTGGATGGACTTTTCTTATTACATTGAATAATAGAATATTCTGCTCCAAATACCAAGCAAAATAGAAAATTTATTCTCAATAGGCATTTTTTTTTTTTTTTTTCCTGCTATAATAGTAGGTTCCTCCATTAGGTCACGTAAAAAAGCAGCATATCACGATTAAAAAACGCTCGATTGTGACGAGGTGATAACAGATTACTATGGATGATCAAAATTGACAATTTTTGCAAAGTAAGCGACCACGGTTTTTCGTTTTTAACTAGTACTTTTTAAATATTAACATTTTTATTGAGCAATTATGTAATATCTTTTTTATTTCATACTTTCTTAATTAGGTAATTATTTAAAGTTTTTTATTAATTAGATAATTGTTTAAAATTTTTTAAGGATTATGTCGTGTATACATTTCCATACGTAGAAATTATGATTTTTTTTTTTTTTTTTTTTTTTTTTCAATAAAAATTTTTAAAATTATTTTTAAAATATTTGGGGTCAAACGACTGTTATGTGCTTTTCAAATTTTGATTTGTAAATTTACTTTTTTATTAACGTTATTGAATTACGTGCTTGAAAGCAATAAAGAATTTTAAATGATTTTTGAAGTATTAAGAAGTTAATGAAAATTTTTAAAATTTGTAAAAAAAAAAAAAATACATTATTCATCGAAAAAATTTTATTTCTTCATAAAATAATGTCCTTAGTATAACATATTTATAAAAACAGGTGAAAGCTTTTCTAATTAATTAATGTCATAGTTTTTACATATTTTTTTTTTTATTATTCAGAGCAGATTTTTTATGATATGGGGTACTGTTTTACAAAAAAAAAACTGATTTACTTTCTACAAAGAGTCCTGTTTATAACTAATAAAACAAATTCCGCGCTTGAAGATTTAATTTCTCAAAATTTCATGAAAATATGTAAGTGGGTGGAAACATGTTTTTTAAAAAAAAAAAAAAAAATTTAAAAAATAATTTCATTCATTTGTGAATAAGTCCTGAAAGTTTCATTAAAATCCGACAATTATTTGATTTTTGCAAGAATTTTTAAACTTAGGTATTGAAAATTTATGCCAAAAGTGGAGAAACCTATATAATAGCTTGAAATTTTTTTTTTTTTTTCTAGTAATTAAATGATTTTCTCTTTCAAATATGTTCCCTGGTACAATACACATGCAGGGTGCGATGTGTAAATTGTCGCCATTTTATATTTTTCATTTCATGCATGTATGTTGTTTGTTTTTGATTTTGTTGATGGCACAGTAGAGTCAGTGGGGCACTGTCTGTAAGAAAATGATGCAATTCACTTTGCCAGAAACTTGGAAATGGCATGCTGTACTGCATTCATACAGTAAACTTCAATGTGAACATTTCAGAGTGTTTGGATGTTAATCTGAGGACAGTCCAGAGGATTCAAAAAGAGATGGATAAGTCTGATGTTGGTACCTCTGCTAATTTTCGATACCTAAGGTTTAAAATGAATTTTTAAAAAATGTAAAAAGCATTCTTGAAGCTCTCATTTTAGCTTTGATCGAAAGCTAAATGATTAAATTGTCTATTTTCCAGTAAGTGGTTTTTGGTCACTTTCAGTAAAATCATTAAAATTGGCCATTTTTGACACATTTGTAAAAAAAAAAATTCTTGGTTTTAAAAATCTTCCAAAAATAAAATCTACTTTTCTGAAACTTTATTTGAGGAATATTAGCTGATTTAAAGTATAATTAATCTGACTTGGAAAAAAAAATTACTTTTTGTTTAAAATAACAGAAATAGATTTTTAAAACTGGGTCCAGAGGATGGCTGCTGGAAGATTCTGTCTGGCAACAGGACACTGCAACATGTGACACAAGCAGGAGAATCCAGTCATGGCTGTCAGACAGTTTCAGCAACCACATCCCCACTTACATCTAACCTAACAACCTGTGCCACAATCCCCTTCATTATTATGTGTGGGTTGCAGTTGACCAACAAAACTCCTTGTAGATTCTGAAGTAATCTGGAGACCATGAATTTATTGAATAAATTTACTCTTTAGTATTTCAAAATATTTTTGTGTAATTTTGGTAAATATATCTGTTAAAATAAGATGTCAGCGTTATTTTCATTTTTGTGTAATTTAGACGACAGTTTATGCATCGCACACAGTATAATACCAATAGTCATATAGCTAGACAAACACAGAAATGTTCTGTTTTCGTAATATCTTCATCCTTACCAAATTTCTTTTTCATTATATGATGCAACATATGCAGAAATTATGCAACTCTTGACAAAAACTGTGATGCTCTTTTTTTTTTCTTTTTTTTTTCTATGCCAACAAATGGGCACGTCTCAACAGCCAACATGCATGTGTAAAGGGATTTCTTTTCCTCCAGATATTTTTTGAAATGAGTCCTTTCTTCCCTCCCCCTCTCAATTTATATTAATTGTAAAATGTTTCAGTGGTGATAAACTTTTAGATTTCACTTATATAAAATGTTATTTTAACATTTTTAAGTTCAACTAATACTTTACATGTGTTGCTAGGACAACCGTGCACCACTCCCGCCCCCAACCCTTCAGCTTACCCCAAAACTTTTTTTTATTATTATTATTACCTTTTACTCCTGCAGAATACTCTTTTTTTGTTAGTATTCCTTCAACTTTTTCTCAACTGTTCTCCTATTTTTACTTCAGGGAGAATTCAAAATGTTCTCCTCTTTCTCTCTCCCACCATTCTTCAAAAGGTTGTCCTTTGTGTATATGTCTACCTGCTAAAAAAGGACTTTGGGGTTTCAATATTTACCTACTCTCAAGGAGGAGAGAACTATTAGATGTGGGTGACAAGATCAGTGAATAAACTGATGCTTAATTATAAATTTCACCTTCCTGCAATACCTTCTTTCTGTTCATTCTCACCTGAATAGATTAAAACATAACTTGTTAAACATTTCTACTTTTCCAGAATTTTTTTTTTTTTATCCATATTTGAATTTTTCTCTGTCTCTCTCTCTCTCTCCCTCTCTCAGTGAAGGGTTGATTTTCAACTGAAATTTTTGTCCCTTAATTTTTAACCTATGTAAATAATCCATACTCCCCAAAATCAATTATCTTGCCTATAAAAACATATTGATGTATTTATTTGCCTTTTCATTGTCCTCCTTATCAATTGTTTTAAAATGTCTAATTCATTTCTCTTTATTGAAATAGTGCCTTCATCTCTAATGATGTAAGGTTATAATTGGTGTTAGTTGATTGTAGCCACATTAGCAACTAGCCAAACCTTTCCTCCAGCAGCTTCTTATATTTTCCTTTTTCCTTTTTGTAATCATAGATGGATCGAAAATGTCGCAGTTGTTGTTCGTGCTAGAAAATTACATGGAACCAACTAGTAAGTTATGAGATCGTTAGAGATGCTGTTGCCAAGAAACCAATCAGGATTCTTCACTCTCTTTTTTTTTTTTTTTTTTTTTTTTTTTTTTTCTTTTTTCCAACTACTTTTCTTTCTTCCTATTTTCATTTTCATGGCTTAGTTCTGCCTTTTCTCTTCATTTCATTCATTCTCTTCTATTTAAATTTTTCATTCTCTAATCCTATGCATAAAACAAAAAAACTTATAAAACCTCCCTCCATTCAACTATAACTCTTTAGGGTCCCAACCAGCTCTCTCAACAATCCATGTTTCTTAGAGTTTTCTTTTTAACAAATGTTTCTTTCAACTGGCAGCCACTTTATTTACAGGCCATATTCTTCTTGTCCTTATTGGGTCGAAATTCTTCAGTTACCTTTGTTAATGAATGCAAAAATTGCTGAAAATGTCTTTCTATTTATCAAGTAATGAAATAAACTTCCATTTTCAAGACGAGCTCAAAATCTTCTGCCAAGTGTGATAATTCTTAATGACTATTTGATATTTTAAAAATACAGAAACGTTCAAGAGTAGTGACAGACTGAAAACTTAAAAATGAACCATTTCCACGTCTGCAGATTTGATCATGATAAAAATAAATATTTAAAAAAATCTCATTCTATACTCTGATAAATTTTCATAATAGAAGCAATAGAACCATTTTTAGAGTAAAAACGGTTTTTTTATTTTATTTATTTTTTTTTTTTTTTTTTTAAGTGTAATGCCTTAAAAAAATTGCATTGCCCTAAATTTAAAAAAAAAAAAAAATTGCAGCACCCTAAATTAAAAAGCCATGTTGTTTCTATTTCTGTGTATTCTATTAAAAAAAAAAGAGAGAAAAAAATGTGAGTTTCAACAAGACCTACCAACATTACGATATTAATGTATATTCCTTAATCTTCTGCAGCATTGTTTCCAAGATTATCACAATAAGTTATTGCAAATAGATGAGTCACTCAGGTATTAAGTTGCCATTCGAAAAATTCATGGGCTGAAGATTTCTGCAATTACTGAAGAAGTTAATATATCTCCAAATATAATTTCTAGATTAATAATCTCAAAATTCTACTCCCCTGTAAAGCTTTATGAAAATTGTTTCAGCCATATAAAACAGCTACTCAGAAGTGAATAATTCAGAGGCTGTCCATGATCAACTGCATGTTCTATCTATGGTAATGTGGGTATTGTATTTGGTTACATGGCAAAGTAAATGTTGCAGTATGTAAGAATCTTAGTGGACAGTATGTTGTTTCTTTTCTGGGAGTATTTCCTGTCTCGGTGCTCATCATTATGCAAGATAATCAAGCCCTGGGTCACATTGAAAATGTTACGGTTATGATATAGCCTGCCCAAACCCAGCTTCTTTGGGAAGATCATTATTCAAAAAAAACTGAAGAATAAATGATTTGGGGGTACAAAACTACAGTAGGTACACATATAAACAAATCAGTATAGTCCTATTGGAATTAATTAAAAACCAAGGCCTCTACATGTCTTATTAATATTCTAAGTTAATATGGTTGTTAATTTAATATACATTGTATTTACTATTTTGGCCACTATACTTTTTCTTTTAATTCTAATTAACAGTTTTTATTCTTTAACTTTCTTTATCTTTAGTTCCTTTTGTTAATGTAAATTTGCTGAAATGTAAAACTTTCCTTCTCTAATATTGGTTACTAATGTAGTTTTATTTCCCCACTCCCTCCTATTCTGCTGTGTCACCATCTGTTAAGTATACATTTAAAACCGTTTTGTATGACAAACTAGAAATGACTTCTATAGATGAGCAATCATTTACATCATCAACTATTGTGTTTCTTTAGTTACAGTGGAGATGGACATTGACTCCATTAAGGATTTCTGTCTCCAAATAGCCATCATTGAAAGAAAATGTCAAGAATATCAAATGAATTTAAAATTATCAACATTTGACAAATGCTAAACTAAAAGGCTGAAGCTGTCTTGCCTTTGAGAAATTAATCCTCTAGAGTGTTTCATTCTTTATTGTATTTGCTATGAACGTTAGGTTTGGCAGTGAAGACGCTTTTTCATAATAAACATTACAAAGTTCAGGCAAAAGGTTCTTCTATCAAAGAATCCAACATTCTGTAAAAGAAAGGAATATTTTGTTCTCTCAAATTGTTATTTCTACATATTTGCAGTTGAGTGTCCAAATGCATTTTAATATTTATATCAAATTGAATGAGGTCAAATGAATTCAATCCAGTTCATCCACTTATTAATTTCTTTTCATACATGTACTTCATATTTAGACTTTATATGTTAATAATGAAAATCAATAACATCTACATATTACTGTAACAGAGTATCAAAATGAGTTTTAAATTATGGAAATGATATTTCGTACCCACTGTGGTCTTTGATTTCAAACTTGTACCAATAAAGAGGAACAAAGGCAGAAATTATTGAGTGCCTGGAACAACTTCCATTAATAAAGAAAATTTATTTTTTCTTTTAAATGTATTAAATATTTAAAAGAAAAAGAAAAAAAAAGACAAATCCCTAATTTCACAAAATGAGCCATTTTTAAGTCCTTTTACTCAGCAAATTTTATAGTTTTTCTCTATTGGGTGCAGAATTTTATTAATTATTTTATTTAATTTTATTAATTATTAGAAACAATAAATGAAATTTACTGCGTTTATTAAAAAGGTTTTACAAAGTTTTTGTTTTTCTAGGTCAGCCATTTTTAACTTAATTCTTTTCTTTTTTTTTTTTCTTTTTTTTTTTTTTAACATCATCAAAATGTTTCTTCAAGTCAGTCTTTGTTTATTGTAAACAAATTTTGCATGAAAAAGTATTTTTCCAAAAAGAATTTGCCATACACAAGACTCAATTGTCTAATTTAATGCACATTGACAGCATTCAGTCATTTCTTTGTTCAAAAGTTAATATTAGACTAGCATTTTTTACAAAAATATCTTTAAAATTTCTCATTTCCACAAACGAACAAAGATATGGATTAACATTGACCAGACAAGCTGAATTTAGTGTGAATTAGTTTTCTTTGCAAATCACTTGAATAGAACATGGTTTTACTTAATCAAAATTTGCAAGTGTTAAGGTAAAAATTTCAATATTTTGTAACCTTTTATAGTAAAGTGTGCATGTGTGTATCCACGCACACATAAATATTTGTATTCCCCAGTAAGATGCAACAGGATTTTGGTCTTGTGGAAAAAACTTTTATTCTTTTAGAATGCAAAAAGGTTTGTAAATTACTTCCTGATATATCAAGTGTTGATACAGTTGTTGTTGACTTTTTGTTTTGAATTTCTTAATTTATAACAAATTTCTCTTTTTTATTTATTTATTGCATTATTTTTTTATATATTAAGTTTCCTTTGACTTCATGTCACCCATTGGGAGGGGGGGGCTGATGTAGAAAATGGCATAAAATAAGCCAGAGACTCATTTGCTAAAAAATTTTCTTCATATAAGAAGCTGATAAAATTTGGTAAGTGACCTTTTTTATGGCCTGGTTGTAAAGAAATGTTTGTTTTTAGAGAGAAATGCAAACAGGTTAGTGGGTACAAAGGTTTTACTAGAGTGTGTAGCTTAGTACAATAAACTTTCATTAATTTTTTGGAAAAAATTAAGTTTTATTTTTTAACATACAAAATACTCCCAGTATTTTAAAAACAATTTAATGATTAAAATAAAATCTTCTTTAATAAAAATGCAATATTTTTTTTTTTTTTTTTTTTTTTTTTGCATATCTATTCTTTAAGTTTTTATATTTCATACATTGGTTTGCAAAATTGAATAAACTGTAGAGTTTGTAAATCTCAACATGATAGCGATAACTTCAATAATACTAAATCATGTCAGCTTGTTGCAAAAAAAAAATCTAGTTTTAAATATTTCAGAGATTCTTTATTTAAATAAATGAAATCTAAATACAAACAAAAAGATTTCAGTACTTGAAATTTTATCCAGTAGGTGCAGAAGTAGTTTTAGGTAGTATTTAATTAGTAGTAGTACTATTAGTAAATGGCGTTACATAATAAACAGTCACCAACAATGGGATGATAGTTTATACATGAGCTTTGAAAGATTTTTCTGTATGTCTCTGAAATATTTTTGGAATAAAATGTTGTTTCTTAAAGATAATTCCAATAGGAAAAATGTGATGGTGAAAATGATGTTTATAAAGAACAGTGCACAAGAAACTTTCATTTCACTGTTGCAATATAGAATGGTACACATTAATCATTCTACTTGACTGGCTAGGCAATCCCTGTTGCTGATATCTCTTCCGACATACATTTGTTTTCTTCAACATCTACAGAGCCAACCTGTACCTTATTCTGTCACTATGTTGAATGAACCTTAGTCATGTTAGTTTTTTGGAAAGAGCATATGATATAATGAATAGTTGAACAAGACCAGTATGCTACAACCCTCAGTCATGCTGACTTGTGACTTTGTGCTAACACAACCATTGACAGCTTCCAAACAATTTCATTTACCCAGTTTTTCTCACACGGCTTTGGGTTAACCCATGGTATAGTTTCCCAATGCTGCCACATTCTGTATTTGTCTCCTCAGGTGAATGGCATGAAAAAGTTACCTCCTTGAAAAATCTGTTGAGATTCTCATCCAGGTATCATGGTCAGGATGCTAACATTCTAACGACTGCCATACACCTTTAGAACTCTGCATTATTAATATTACTTCCATTGCATTATCTTTCAAGACCTCACAACTGCAGTAATCTTACTGTTAATTTCACTTAAAAGCGTTTTCTGTTGCTATAGCAGGATATGATAACACAACTATGAAATTCAAACAAATTCAAATATCAGTCACCTTTAGTTGCAGGATAAACTTTCTGTACAGCAAATGGATTTACATACAGCAAAATAAAGGTTAATATAGATGGTAAAATATAAATAAACCTACATCTAGTTTAGTTTTCTTTTTCATAGAAGTAAACATTTAATATCTGCTGTAAATAAAATTTGATAAAACTAGAAAAAATTTAGCATATAAATTTTAAAATATCCTAAAATATTGGTGAGGATGAAAAAGAATTCTGCTCAACTTTAAAATCATTTGCACCTTTCTGACCCAACTATGGCAGTGACCACTAAAAGTAAGCACTTGAATTTTTTAATTCCTCACAGTGTAACTTTACACATTATGCTGATGTATTTTGCTCTTTAAACAAGATCAGCTTTGATGGATATATAATATGGGGCCGGGGTAGGGAACAATTCCTAAAGGATCGGCAAAGACATTCATTTTATGTGTTTTTTTTTTTTTTTTTTTTTTTTTTTTTTTCTCCAAGTAAATTTTTTTTTTATAAAATTTTAGCTGAATTTCTGAATATTGTAAATTGTTCACATTATTTGTTATTTTTGCTTCACATTTTTCTAATTCGTGTGATATCACACCAGAAAAATCTGTATCTTTTGGGGGTTAATAGCAGTTCAATTATTCAAAAAACATGAAACGTCACTTTTTTTTTCTTTTTTTCTCCTCATTTCCCCAACTCCATAATATTCTTTAGATTAATTTAGCTTCTACCTTGAATTTAAAATTTTTTTTTTTTTTTTTTTTTTTTTTTTTTTATAAGACATTCTGTTGCTTTTATAATGTGTACTGTTTACTTTATTTCTCATGAAGCATTGTCTTATTAGGTATCCTAAACTAAAATTTTATTTTATATCTAAAAGCCTTGATCTTGGTTGCTCAATTAGCAACCAAATTATGGCCATTCAAAGTTTGTCAGTTTTCCACCTCATGTGCTACTGGGCCAGAAGCCAATTTCAACAGTGAAAATGCCAGCTTCAAACAAGTGAAAAAAATCATTATAAATGTAATGCCATATAGGTAGGCTTCAAGTAAACAAAAAAAAAAAAAAATACTAATGGAATCAATAATTATTAGATCAGATCAGCTTAAACTTTGGGTTAAATTGCATTCCCAAAAACGAAATAGTTAAGACATGATACACAAGGGCAGTTTTGACTGTTCATATAAGTTTAATTTCAACAGTTAATGCCTTGAAACTTCTTACTATGCTTCATAGCAAAAAGATAAAGCTTTTTTCTTTTCTTTTTTTTTATCAGCAGTATATCAATAAAACAACTCAAATTTACACTGCATAAAACCATTCAGAAGTGTAATTTGACAGTAGGATAATCACTCATCAAAAATATACCATCCTAAACTTGCCTTAAAATCTTTTTGGAAAATTTTATGAAATTGTGCGAATTTTAACTTGACAAAAAGAGACAGTACAAGACTTAGAAATTTGTTTCTTGAAATAAATCATAGGTCAGTGCTTCAAACAAATGCTGATTGTATAGCTTTAAACTCATTTATCTAAAATAAAAATACATTCATTAAAACTGATGAAAAGGACTTTCTTGACAGAATGGTCCTCCTGTGTTTCTTCTTCTAATGGTGATTTACTGTCTGTATTTGTTGATAAGCCTCTGCTACAGGCAATATTCCTGGAACACTTCATATTCTATCATCTCTTGAAAGTGGTATTAAATCAAAGTTCTATTTAAAGACAGATTTTGACGCATCTTGTGCAATATCATCCAACAAAGGTCATGAAAAAAAAATCCTTTCTGCGTTTGGTTAGAACTAAAATTTTGATTACAGCATTGGACGGAGATGTAATATCAATAATTTCATCACAAATGTTAGTTGTTTGAATACTCAGATTCGTTTGAATGTTGTTTTTTTTTTTTTTTTTTTCCACTTAGATGTGAAAATGAAGTTCCATTGAAAGTTATACCAGTGAAATGTTTATTGCCTTCATGACACATTTTTAAAAATTATCAGCATACGTCGTAATGAATTTGGGGTCATCTTCATCCTGCTTCTCTCACTTAGAAGAAAACTACCTCTCAGGACAGTGAGTTCATCATCTATTGAACACAAGATTAAAATGTAAATTCTATTAATCATCGAGGTAGAGGTCTCTGGCATGAGAAAGCACTTAAAAGAAAAGATACTGACAAAAAAAAACACAATGCTGTTATGATACCAGCTTTTAAAAGAGATTGCAAAAAGACAATGCCTGTTTGCAAAAGCTATAAAATTGGGTACTTTCAAAAATTTACTAAAAAGAGCATACCATGATGAAAAAGGGCCCAGACTTGATAAAAGTTTCATCATGAAAATGTTTGGTGTTTCCTCTTAATAATAAAGTTTTTTTTTTTATTATTATTATTATTTTATCAAGTATTTTTATCCTTTCTATCATGTTCGTAATTTTGGTTAAAAGTTGTTTTTCTTGCATTAGCAGGTGGGCTAAAGATTAGTATGAGAAATTTAGTGTTTTTTTTTTTTTTTTTTTTGTGGTCAAACATGCATTATTTTGGAAATTCTTACAAAATTCAAATAATTGTCAGATTTTAATGAAATTTACAGGACTTATTCACAAATACTTTATTACATCTATTATCCCCACTTAATTTTATTAAAATTCCGCCCTCTTCATATTAGTTAAAAGCAAGACTCCTTGGAGAATTTAAATCATCAATTTGTTTTTATCAGAAAGAAACACAAAAATCTGCTCTAAATTGTAAAATAAATGCAATAAAACTGACATTGTTTAATTAAAGCTTTTAATTGCTTTTATAAAAAAAATATATTGAGGACACTGTTGTCTTGAGAAAAAAAATTTTTTTCAATGAACAATGAATTTTTACAAGAATTGTTTTCATTTTTTTTTTTTTTTTTTTAATTAGAATAATTTATTAACTTTAAAAATATTTAAAAATCACCCTTCTTGATGATATTATTAAGTAAAAACTATATTTACTTATTCATAAATGGAAAAGCTTAATGCAAATCAACAATATTTTAAAAAGAATTTTGAAATTTTTCTGTATGTGTATAAATGCGCCAATTTTTGTAGATAGGATTGATGCACATTATCAAAAAAAAACAAAAAACGTAACAATAACTAAAGTAAATTTAAAGCCAGAAAGTATCTAAAATTCAGTAAAATATATTATGAGAATATTTTCAACATTATTTTTAACATTACTGAGTACTTAAAAAAATTATAAAAGGTGCTCATGTTAAATTCAATTAGTTTTTATGACTAAAGCTTTCATAGAACATTAGATATCAATCTGCTGTCAAACATGTCAACAGCTGAAATGAACAATTACTGCTGTATTAAAAAAAATGCCTTTCTGCAATATTTTAAACTTAAAGTAAATATTTGTTTCAAATCAGATTAATTATACTTTAAATCAGCTAATATTCAAAGTTTTAGAAAAGTATATTTTATTTTTTGGAAGACATAACAAAGAGAATGACATTGTGATGAAAGACAACTAAAAAAGGGGCACTATTCATTTTGGGTGTATTTTCTGTGATATGGTACTTTAAAAAAAAAAAAAAAATTTTTTTATATCAACGAAAATGTAACAATTTCATTTTAACCTCAAAGAAATAGTCTAATTCTTAGAATGAATAAACAATCGCTTTCTTTCTTTCTTCTTTTTTTTTTTTTTTTTTTTTTTTTTTTTTAAGGAAACTAATTACATTTCAGTCTTTTATCCACTTCATTTTTTATAAAATATATCAAGTTTCATTTTTTTTTTTTTTTTTTTTTTTAAAGAAAATGTAAATAAATTTTCAAATTAATCCTCAAATCCTCAGAATTAGAGAAAATATTGCCAGCCATTAATGTAAATGAAATGAAAGGCCGTTAAAGGAAAAGTGATTTTTTTTTTTTTTTTTTAAACAAAAGTGAGCATGAAATTTAAAGAACTAAGAATATATACGGTTTATATATTTTTCTATTTTATAATTGTAATATGAATTTTATTTAATTTTTCTTTTAAAAAAAAAAAGGTGCATAAAAACGAGCCAAGGTGAAAGTGATTTGAGTGGGTCAGTTTGGACAAAATACAATGAATAAGTAATTTATACAGTTTTGAAATTCATCATTAAAGAAAATATAAGAAAAAGATTTAAACTGTAATAATGGAACAAATGTATCGGAAAACTCTTCCGTAACAAAAGAGAACAATCGGCAATAAAGAAATATTGAAGGACGAGAAATATTAAAATCTGAAGTGGAATTTAATCAGTGGTTATATACTGGAAGATCTAATTAGATTTATTTTTATAGCACTACCTAAGAAGCCAGAATTCTTATGAATAAAGCATGCAGCAGCATCAGGCCAGAGGTAGGATGAGAACAGTGTGGGTTTGTTAAAGACACTGGAACAGGGAATGCAATATTTATGCTCAGAATATTAGAAAGGGCAATATAAATGCAGAAGGATTTGTATTTGTGTTTTATAGATAATGCAAAAGTGTTTGATAAAGTACGTCACAAATAACTATTGGAACTGCTAGGTAACCATGACATTTGGGAAGGAGATTAGAATATAGAATAGTCCAATACCCTTACCTGCATATAGATAGAAAATGAGTTCAGTAAATATGCAAAAATAGAAAGGGGGGTGTAAAACAATTCTTATTGAACTTATTCAAACAATATGGTGAGGCAATTCTGAGAGAATTAGAAGTTCTACCAGGATTCATTATTGGCAGCCATAATCTTAACAGCATAAGGTATCCAGATGATACAATGTTGATAGCAGACGAAAAAGAAACTGCAAGAGAAGAACAGACTAAACATCAGTTACAAGAAGACAGAATGTATAGTTGCTAGCAAAGGGAACAGCCAAATAGCAAATTAGAAATACCAAACTCAAAGAATAGAGGATGAAAAGTGCAATACTGAAATCTGAAGGTGCACTGAGATAGTGAATGATGCCTTCCAAGAAATAAGAGCAGAATCAGTCCACCTCTATGGCAGTGAATGCTGGACAATCTCTTCACAGTTGAAGAAGAAACTTGAAGCAACAAAAATGTTTCTACAGAAGGCTGCTGAGAATACCAAGACCTGAACATGTGAGCAACGATGAAGTTTTAGAGAAAATGAAAACAAAAAGGACACTCTTACATAAGGAAGAGGCAGTTAAAATTTCTAGGACACATAATGAAGAAAGAGGGTTTGGAAAATTTGATACTCACAAGACAGATTGAAGGCAAAAGGTACAGAGGAAAACTACACATAACTGACCTATCGAGCTTAAGTAAATGGATGACAGCAAGGTTTAGAAAAGATAACAAAAATACACGATTTATTAAGAGCAACAGAGGACAGGAAATTGTGGAGAGCCATGGTTGCCAACACCTTGAAGGCACATAAAAGAATATTCAGCGATGAAACAAAGTTTGAAATGGGGTTCAGCTGGTGATGTTCATTCACATTGTCAGCAATTCAAATTCCAATGCATTGGACCTAATTTTTTTTTTTTTTTTTTTTTTTGCATGCAGCCTGAGTTGGGTGGACACAGATTTGAAACCAACTGACAATTAAAGAGACATTGCTCTACGAGGAGGTGTCTTTTTTTTTTTTTAAAGAGTTGAATTTCTTTTGTATTTCTTACGGTTAATCCACACCAAATTGAGGGTTATTTCTTTACAATGGCACTATTTTGATATGCGTAGGGAGACAACTAAAACCGCAACATATTTTAAAAATGCAATTGTGAAATTGTCAACTTCAAAAATGCGATAAAGAGCTGACAATCATGAAATAGTGACATAATTTAAAGAGACATGAAATCAAAACTAATCATCACACAAGAGAGAATTGTATCTTTCAAAAGAGGAAAGATTATATTTTGTATACATATTAATGTTGCAAAGATAACCTAAATAATAAGCAAAATATCAACAGTTAAAATGGAAGGAAATTTCACTATTTTGATGCATACTCACACTGTAAACAAGTACAGTTTGAGTATACCTAGTTATATATATATATAAAAACAAACAGAGATGGCCTGTTTGATATGCTATGGAAGATTATTCAGTAGATGTAGTAATAAGAACAATGCATTTTGGTGCCATAACAGCTGAATAAGAGAAACTTGCTAAGAGATTTTCAAAATCCTTCTTGAGATGTGTGTCTGCCTGCAATTTATCTTACTCCAGACTGACTGGCTTTGTTTTTATTATTTGGCATTTAGCCACAACCATTAAAACTGATCGTTGGTTGAAGGAAAGCTTGAGTCATTAAAATTATCTGTCAGCTTTTGGTCACAAAAGAGACTTTGTTGTTCAGTTTTGTTTTTTGTCATTATCAATTATGTTTTGGTTTTTCACCACAATATTAGAATCTCTGAAATATGAACATTCCCTTCTGCCATTTTCTTTTCTTTTTTTTAATTGGGATGATCTGACTTAAATGCACACAATGTCTAGGCAAATTATTTAAGGTTAAACCAATTAAAATAGCTGTTATGAGAGAGAGGGGGGAGAGCCAGCCAGGGTTATAGAGAGAATAAGGATTTTAGGATTAAAAAAAAAAAAAAGAAAATCCTTTTACATATGGAAATATTGTGAGGTTGGAAGATGTTAAGTTGCAAAGTCATTTTTAGATTTGACAAGGGAAGAAAATATTGACCCTTCCTGTTTGCACAATTTCTTTCTTTTTTTTTTTTTTTTTTTTTTCCCCTATCCCGTGACGCGTAGGGTCATGGGAGTACCATGTGTACTGCAGCCACAGTAGAAGTGGTGTTTCTTGGGCAAGATAGCCTGATGGAGCCCAACCCTCTCAGAGTGGTTTTGGATTCAGTTTTTCTTTCTCCTAGACTGGTTACCATCCAAGGCTATAGAAGTCTGTCCGGCTCCGATTCCTCAATCCGAGATGCTATCCATTACTCCACCGTGTTTCCTAACTCTTTCAATCTACTTTTAAAAAAAAAAAAAATGAATCTTTAGGTTCATTTGTAAGTGATGCTTTTAAATAATTTAAGATGACTCCATAATGTAATTTAAAAAAGTAAATCAAAATAGGATTTAAAAAAAAAAAACTAGAAGAATTTAATTTCTGGTAGATTTTTTTTGTGTGTGTGTGCGCGTGTATTATATATGTATATGTGTAGAGAGAGAGAGACTATTTGATAAAATAAAAGGTCTTGTAACATTTACAAAGACTATCCCACAAGGAGGTTATGGCTGAGATTGTTGTTTTCAATTTTTTTTTTTTTTTTTTCCCCTCTTATCCCCCTCTTCCTAATAAGCACATTTAATTATGACTTAGATTATCTCACAAAACCTTCTCTATATTTTCTGTTTATCAGATAATCCTCTCTTATCACAGCTTATTTTCTTCATTAGGCAATTTAATATGTTTTTATTATTCCTTTGCGCATTTTTTCTCATTTGTCTTTTCACATTTGCTCCAAGCGTACATCTTTGTACTTTTTGTCATTTAATTGATAAAATATATTTTAATATGACTAACCATTAACTGAAAATTAATTTGCTTAACAAATTTGTCTTTTCTGTGTAAAATTGACATTTTCCTAATTATATATTGTATTTCACTTTTTCTTTCTTTTTCTCTTGACTGTTCTTTTGTAATGCTACCTATTTAAATAATTATTTCGAAGGCAAACATTTAGCACCCATCCCTGGCAACAGTGTCTCTCTCTCTCTCTCTCTCAGTTGAGGTTGTAAGGCAAATAGATGTTCAATTAAGCTTCTATTTCTTGAGACATGTCATCACTAATTAAAAGACATACACACATGCACATATTTTGACACTTAAGTTTTTCTGTTTTCTACTAAAGATTTCTGCAGTTTTATTTTAAGCTAACTTGCTTTTGTAGAGGGAATAAAAAATTGTTTCTTGCTGCCAACATTGGAATCTTACATAAAACATACCTTTTTTGATATGCCATTTGAAATGATAAGTCTGCGGGAATAAATATTTGAAAACACAGTCAGACAGTGTCAATCAGTTATGCACTTTCAATCCTCAGACAGTGGTGGGGGGAGGTCTAAATGTAAACTGCATAATTTGAAGATTGCAATGCTCTTTTAAGTGGGATGGGAGTCGTTTTTTGTTCAAGGCACTAAATTTCAGATCTGTAAACAGTCTCTTCTGACGATGTGCCAGTATTTGTAATTCAAAACTTTTTCATTTTGCTTCTTTTTTTTTTTCCCCCTCTCTATTGGGTGAGAATTTCACAGGATCAATTTTATCTCTGTTCCTGGGAAATGTTTCAGTATTGAACTCTTAAATGTTTACATTATTCACTACTGATCCAAAAATTCAACTTTATTTATCATCCACACTCTTTGTCCAGAGACTTTTTTCTTTACTTTTCTTTTTTTTTTTTTTTTTTTTTTTTTTTTTCTCTCTCTCAATAAGTTTTTGTTATCAAATGAAAGTTTGGTTGTGTCTAATTCTAGGGGCCAAGAATAGATTAACTACATTTATTTACAAATAAAAAAGATATGTTTGAAATTGGTTAGAACAAATTCTTTTGATTTGTTGAGTCTTAAAGTTTTCTAAGAAACTGATATCTGTTAATGTTTTGTATCTGTGATGGTAGGTGGAATTTCAAATCAGCGACGCTCACTTCTCAGGTTTTATTTTTGAGAAATTCCAAAGGTGACATAATGTGGGAGTTCTCTCTACTGTTGTATCCATGTTTAGTTTCTTTCTTTTAAAACTTTTGAAATATTACTCTTAACCAGTTCATCTAACATGTTTTCTTCTTTTTTTTTTCCTCTCTCTCTCTCTCTCTTATTTTTTTATGCTCAGCATCACATATCATGTCAGGGCCTCAAAGCTCCTCTAACGTCCCTGCTATTCATCAACTGCCTACAGTGATTACCAAACCTAAGGTGCTCATGTCCGAGCCAGCCCGAGTCATAGTAAATGGACCGACATCTGCAGGACATGCCTCCGTGCTAACAAATGGTGCTGATTTTGAAGTGAAAAAAGAGACAATCATCAGTCAAGGTTAGTCTGTCTGATGAGCATCGCAAATAAAAAGGCTTTACAGCTTTTTTTCATTTTCTAACCTCGGAATAAATACAGCAATTCTTAAGTAATTAATGTGTAAAAGCATAAAATTTAATTTTCATGTTGGTCATTATATGATTAAAAGAATTTTTCTCTCCACTTGGATCCTCACTAATTTTACAATAGAATTGGCAGTAGTTAGTATAAAATATTATTGGACAATTAGAATAAGAAAACATTTTTTCTTTCTTAGTTGATTAGTTCAAAAATAGTAACAGATAAAATGACCAAACAGGAATTGGTTTCATCTGGTTGCAAAGAAACTTGTACAAAATCAAAATTGGCAATTACTAAAATCTCTATGCTGCTCAATAAGCTGATTCTCTACACTCACAGCCGAATGCTTTTATCAACTCTTATCGAGGCTTCATATTTTAAGTACTGTATTTGATGGCATATAAGGCACACCTTTTTTTTTTTTTTTTTTTTTTTTTTAAAAAATCTTTTACAATTCCTCTGCGTCTTATATGCCATGTGTAGGTTTACTAATTACTAATTTTTTCTTGATTTGCCCTGCTGAAATTGGGGTGTGTCTTATACACTGCCAAATATGGTAATCTCTAATTCAGGCACAGGAATGAAAAAAACTCTTAAATTTGGCATTCAGTTATTTAAGTCTTTACAAAAAGGTGTAATTGGAATTAAGACTTTTGGAAATTTTGTAACTGAATTGTTCTGGACTATTCTCATCCCAAATTAACTTCCATACAAATCTCTTTTCTGTTTACTTTTCCAGCCTTGTTTGATACAACAATATAAATTACATGAATAATAAGTTGTTGAAAAGGAATGATGCAACTGGTATGTTATCAAAAATTTGGGTATTGATTTACTTTAGGTGAGAACTTGTGAACTCTTGATAGTCTGGGAATCTGGGTATAGAACAGATGAAATTAGTCTTTTAAATTGCTATTCTATTTGTGTGCAATCTCCAAGACTCATGGTGTTTTTGCATTTCAGATGGAAGCACAAACAATGTAACATCAGGATCAGCAGGCAACCAAATGCCAGTGGCAAGTTTGAAGACCATCAAAACAACACCATATGCTGCAGTGAATGTGATTGCTCCCTCCACAGCATCCTCTCAACAACAGCATCAGGTGGGTGGTGGTGGTGGAGTGGTGTTAAGCGGTGGAGCTTCTGCCCACTCCTTGTTGTCGTCGTCTTCTTCTTCTTCTTCTTCTTCTCAGGGCCGAACAGCAGCAGCAGCCGGCCAATCTGTAGCAACGACAGACTCAGCTGCCGTAGTAGCAGCTGCCCTTCAAATGGCAGTCATGGGAGCTGGAGATGGAGTGGCTGCAATACACACCAGAGTGTTGGTGAGTCACCACTACAGACATTCCCCAACACTCTAGTGCTCTCTCTCTCTATCTCTCTCTCTCGTTTTTCTTCTTTATTCTCTGTTCTCTATCTCTTTTTAATTCTCCTTTCTCTCTCTCTCTCTCTCTCATGTCTAATTCTCCTTCAACATATCTATCTTTCTCACTGAGAATGCCAAAAAAAGGAAAATGCTGCTTCATTTTGGCCAAGCAACAGTTGGTATTTTGTCATGATGAAATTTTTTCTAATAATAATGAACAATTCTAATTAAACATGAAATGATGCTTAGTGCAATATGTCTCTTATTTTCATTGACTTCAACTTCATTTCTTTCCCATACGACTTGACTATTTTCATCTGTGAATCTCCATAATTCGAAAGTTTGAAGCATGAAGAAATTAAGTTACTCGGAGTTATCGCACCATTTCCAGGGGAGACAATTCAGTTTTAATTGCATTGTTCTCAGGAGAGATTTTTCATTTGAGAAACGAAATCAGTAGCAATTTTTTTTTCTTGTCCATCTGCGATCGATTGATCAACTGAAGGAGCCATTTCTGTTCATTTTAGAAGTTCCAAAAATCATAAAATAAACTTGATACCAGGATATATATTTAAAAAAAAAATCTGAGGTAGAGTTGGCTATATTAAAGCCATTTCGCTTAAAGAGTCTTCCCGGTTGGGATGAATACATTGTTGGAACACAGGAATTTCTTTCCCAACAGTAGAATTGGTCAGTTTGGCAATTTGTTTCAGTATCAATTTCCGTTTTTTTGTTTGTTTTTTTTTTTTTTTGTTTTTTTTTCCCCTCCCCCTTGATACCACAGTTTTTGCTTCAGTTTTTCGTTTTTTTTTTATTTAGTATCTTTGCTTTCTAAGGAAGCCATTGGCTCTGCTATCAACTTTCTTTTTAATTTCATCATATTCTTTCTTGTGGCATCTTTTCAAATGACTTCACAGACTACTCATGTTTCCTTGACAAGCTACTATGTTGTTTTTGCAAATACGATATTTGCAAGAAGTCTTGTCGCGTAAAATAAATGCCCCATATACTTTTCAACTTTTGAGTTGTTTTTTTAAATGTCTGCCATTGTGGAAGTCTGTTAACTGGTGCATAAGTGGTCAATATTTGGTTTTATGGAAGGGTATAAAAATTTAAGACAGACCACTGGAATTGAAAACCCCCAAAAAGCCATGAATCTGGGTGGTTAATAAACTAGGATTGTTCACCTCAAGTCAGTTTTTAGGCTTTAAAGGTAATTTAGTCATAGAATTCATAATTTAGATTAAAGTTTATTTATTAAACTTTTGAATAAATTGTCAACTATAAATCATTACCTTATTTATTAATAAATTGGTAAAATACGGAAAAATATTGTCAAATAAACTATCTGTATTTGTGTCTTTGGACAACACGTTTGAGAGAGAAAATGGTATAGCTCTCCAGAAATTAGTTTATGATGTGGCTTTTAAAAAGCAAAAAAATGAAACCTCCCTCATGTTTAAAATAATTAAAAATATGGCAATTCTTTTCTGGTACGTCAGTCAACTGTTATTGGGGTTTTCAAAATTTCTTCTAAACAAGGAAAATCAAGGAGTTATTTAATTTATTTATTTAGGGACGGGAAAAATATTAAAAATAATTAAAAGCTTTTAATTTCATTTTAGAATGTGTATATTTCCAAATCTGAGTATTACCAGTTCTTTTTTAGATACACATTTTAAAACTGAAATTAAAACCAATTTTAATCATTTTAATATAATCTTAAGTGTATTTGCTAGATAAAACGATATTTGTAAAAACAAAATGAATTTTCCTTGTTTAGAAGAATTTTATAACACCCATCGAACACTAGTGGCTAAAATAGAATAATTTTTACTTTGGGTTTAAAAAAAAGTCTTGCAGTTTTGAAAAAAAAATACATTTTAAAACGGATTAAAACTTACTTTATTTTTTTTAATATCTAATCTTATTTGTATTCGCTAGATAGAAACATGATTTTATTTGTAGAAAAAAAAACAATTTTACACTAGAGACTTGCATATTTGGTAATATACGCATTTTAAAAGTGAAATTAAGAACTATTTTAATTATTCTTAGTATCTAAATTAGGTGCATTCCCTAGATATAAAACAAATTTATTTAAAAAAAAAAGATCTTCATTCATTTTTTTTGTGTTTACAACAACTTTATTTCCTGATTGGCGTACTGGCTTAGTAGAAAACCCTTACAAAAAATCTGATTTCATAAAATATAACATTAAAATGAAACTTGGTAACTATTTTATTTTTATTTTTTTTTACTTGCTATTTTGTTAACTTAATTTTATCACATCTCTATCTATAAAAGGCAGGATGTGTGTGTGTGTGTGTGTGTGTGTGTAATGAATGCATGGCCACAATTTTCGACAGATTTGCACCAAAATTTACATGCATATGCTCCAAGTTAGTGGGAAGGCCAAGACCGACTTTGCATTTCCCAACTCCCATCCATAGTGGAAATAATTGATTTTTTTCATGCTTCTACAGCAGTTTTCATGTAGTTTGCGGCCATTTTCTACTGGCCAGAGTGAGAGCCTATAGCTGGCTGCCACGAATAGGCAGGAAGATTCTATTGGCCAGCGTGAGAGCCAACAGCTGACTGACACGAATGTTAACTAGCATGCAAAAAAAATCGATAGCTGCATTTGTCACAAGTGGGAAAAATTTAAATCTGCATGGCACTTTACTCCAATTGGCTCATTTGCTTGCTTAAACTCAATGTTGATTCTGATTCCGCAGAACTGGGTTGGGTGTGAAAAAGTATTTGTTTTTGTTAACATTCTTTTTTCATTCGGTTTTTCCAGTTACGAGTGATTTTTTTTTTTTTTTTTTAAAGCTGATCGTTTTGTGTTCATTTTGTTTAGTTCTTTTTTCATAACAGATTTAATGTTTAGTATAGAGCTTCGAAAAAATTCGCAGTGTGAGATAGGCAAGAAGTAAGGCATGTAGCAACATCAGCACAGCAAAGGGCACTCCTTTAAAGGCAAGGAAGGGCAAAAATATTTTAAGTCAAGTGATAGCGATTGCTGTATGAGTCGTACGATTTTTGAATCAAGCACGGGCAACGCCAGCCCATGCTGCTAGTCTATCATATTTCCTTTTTTCATTTCTTTTGTAAACAAATTGATTTCACATTTATTTCCTAAAACTAGTAAATTAAATGTTTTTAAGATTTTTGTTTAATCTTTTTTTCTTACAATGGTATAAATGTTGATAAAATTTAATTTTATTAACATTTGAAAGTTTTTTTTCAATAGTGTTTCTTTGGATATGGTCACTCAGTAGTGATAGAACTTAAAAAACCAAACGATTTCAGTTTCGTAAAAAATTTCAATGCAGTCTCACGGTGTGAAGATGTAACCAAAAAAAAGTTAACCACCCATCTCTACCCAACAGGAATAAATTTTTAACATTTATAGCAACTTCACTTTCTTTCTTTTATTTATTTATTATTTTTTTTCTCCTTCTATATTTCATTTCTACATGGTTGGAAAAGAAGCATGATACACATTAGTTGTTTTCACATTTTAAAAGAAAATATAGGTTTAGTTTTGAACATTTGGTTTTTTTAACCAAGATCAGCAAATATATAAAAATAAACTGGTGAAAAATGATTTCTCTATTTGCAATTTGGTTCACATAAAGCAAATTATGATATTTTACATGTCCTTCTGGTAATTAAAAAGTAAATAGAATTTCAATATGCTTTTGGACAATTCTTTTTTTTTTTTTTTTTTTCTAAAAGTATAATTGGTCATAGAATGAAGAAAATATAAAATTGGCATTATTTTATAATCATTTGCTTTAAGGTTTTCAAATGGATTGTAAAGTGAGATTTGCATCATTTTACATGATTATTAATGATTTTTCATAGAAGATTTAAAAACAATGCAATTAATTGTACATTATTGGGTGGGGGCATGATGGTATTTTTTGTTCATATAATTAAAACTTATCCAGAATTAAAGATAGGGGTTACTTTTGATTTTATTGATGTCCCTTGTAGATTCTCTACAAATCAACCTAATGGGATTTTTTTGCTTTGCTTCTTTCTACAGGTGCCCAATAACAATGCAGGTTCAGGATTGAAACGGGATCCTGAAGATCAGGTAGAAGACCGACAGGAGGAGGATTTACACAATGCAAAAAAACTTAAAATGGAACCTGTTTCCTCCAGTGAAAAATGCTAGTACACCCACCTACCCATACACCAGCCATATATGGCTTCATGCATTCACATGTATATTCCAGTTACTGACTCTACAAAAGCAACAACAAAAAAAAAAAATAAAAAGAACTTCAGGAGTAGCAGAGCCTCTACCATCCCCTCCCGTCCCACTCCCCTGCCGTCTTCATGGAACAATCTTTTTGGCAGAATGGTGACTTATATGTCCCGTTTTTCTTCTTCTTCTTCTTCTACTCCTCTTTAATGCCTTTCTCCGATCATTTTTGGTCACACTTGATAGAACAACAACAGCAACAACATGGTGACCCTTTCTTCTTTCACAATTGGCCACTTTGTCATCATCAGCAACAAGGCAGGCTGCAAGTGAATTTCTATGGATACCAGCAGGTGGTGGGTGGGTGGTTGTTCAGCCCCGCCAAATGATTGCAGCAGCAATGGATGCATGGATTGGTTGTTCTATTTTCTATCTTGAAAAAAAAAATTTTCTTATTTCTCTCTTTGATGTTTGTCACTTGGAATTGCCAGAGAATGACAGGGATTACAATCCAAGACTCTGGATTCTACAAGGTTTCTTCAGTTGCCACTTAAAGAATATCAGCAACAGAAATTATCTGGAGAGCAGGGTAGGCGGGGGAGGGAGGGTGATTGCCAGTCAAGCTGTTTTCCATTTCTTCCCTCCCCAACAAAGTAAAAAAAAAAAAGAAGAAAAAAAAATTGAAGCCAAGAAAAGTTTTATTATTGAAATAATTTTATGCAAATAATGTTGAAAGCTATTTCTTTTTGACTCTTGTGCCCTAACTAAATGAATATGCATTTCTTATAATTCACCACAGGGTGAGGGTGGGGGTGAACTAATCCGGTTTAATTTATATCATCCTTACTCTTACTGCCCATCCCAATTATTTTTTTTTTTTTTTTTTTTTTTTTTGCGTGTATGCGTGTGTGTCAGTTATTGCTGTCAATGCAAGTGTGACATAAGCAGGTTGAGTGAAAGCAAAATATCTTTGGTGTTTTACTCAAGTAGGATTTAAACTTTTCTATTTCATAGTATCCTTTTTTCTTTTCTTTTTTTTTTCCTTTTTTCTCACGACCAAATTTGGTGAAATTTCAGTTACCCCTCCCCCCACTTTTTTTAAAAAAAATTTTTCTTTCTGATTTAAAAATATTTTTGTACCTTTTTGAGTCTCAGGATGAATTTGGTTAATTTTCAGTTTTCTCATTCCTGAAATTGAATAACCAGCCTCTTTGCTTTTATTTTTTAAGCTTCTGTCTTGTAAAAACTCAGCATAAAAAAAAAACAAGTCTTCCTTGTTGTGATCTCAACCTTCACTCACAATTAGCCAAGTTGTCTCTTGTCTCAAAATCATTTCAAATAGATCCAAATTCTTTTTTATGGAAATATCAATGGAAAAAAAAAATTCTTGGATAAAAAGAATCTGAAAAAAAAAAAAAAATCTATATATTTTCCTCAAAAGAATAAGTAAAATACATTTGTTGTTGAAGCTCTCCTTTTTTTTTCCTGACAATCTTTGCTTTTTATTATTATTATTCACCTTCCACACTCCCACCCCTTTTCTACAGTCTGAGGTGCATTAGGTCAAATTCAGTGCAATGTGTGATTGTCTGGTTTTACGTTTTTCCTTACCTAAAGTGTTTTTCTGTTTGTTCCCCCCCCCCACCTTCTCTTTTGTGCCTAATGAAGATGTCTGTCACTTGAAACATTCAAAAGGGCTTTTTGCAAGGGAAAAAAAATCTTTCATGGAAATTTTTTTTTTTTTTTTTTTGTAAATAACTTCTGTTTTAATGTATATCTGTAGCAAATAGTGGTCAAGCTGAGATATTAATGTTCAGAGAAAAGCACTGGATGATTTATTTGAGTGACCTTGTCAAGAAAGATATTAAATAGTAACTTGCCCGATTACAATATCAAAATGACATTTGGCTTTTAAATCCATTTTCTTAGTGATGAAAGCACAGTGTTCATTTTAGCATCCTTTTTAGATGAAAGTGTCAAAAGCAGTTAAAAATTGTTGGAATGTTGAACTTTTTTTTCTCTCTCTCCTTTTGGGAGATTTTTCTGTTCGCCATGAAATTATAAAAAATGGTCACTTCAAGTAGAAAAACTCTACTCGTTACCAGGAGTTTGTCCACATTAACCAGTGCCTCAGACTGCAGCTTTTTATCATTTGTCTTTATTAATGGTGACTGAATTGTGAATTGAGCAACTTAAAATGTAAAAAAAACAAAAAACAAAAAGACTCTCTTCTTATTTACTTGTGACTTTGGCAAATGAAGATTTAATCTCTGATGATTTTTCACATAGAATTATTTTTGCTACTCATTTTCTGATGATTATAAAGGAGATAGAATTTTAATTTCTTCAGTCCAAAGAAGACGCCAACTTCTTGTGTATTTGTCTTTTTATTATTATTATTATTATGTTTGATTTCCTTCCAGCAGCATTTGAAATACTGTGATTTCTTTTAGGACAAGAGACAATTGTGTCAGTTTGTTTTGTCAAATTGTTTTTCTTCTGGTCACATCACAACTGAGGAATGACAACAACAATAACAAACCTCTTTAATCCTCCCACCTCATCTTTTCAATATTTTGAAATAATTACAATTTGCTCAGAAATGCTAGAAATTTGTTTCTTCTTATGATCTTTACTCTGTAATTGTAGCTTCCAATGTAAGTCACAAATTGTCTAGTGCTGGCTATGTGAGGCTCCTTAACATTGTAAAAGAAAACTGAACCAAGGTGAGCAAATGGTCTTTGTAGTAAACTTAAAAACTTCACTGATAAAATGTGAATGAAATGAATTTTGTTTTTAGGTAGGAAAAAAAATTTTTTAATTATTAACAAGTTTAGTAACCCCAAGGCTTGAGGCTTTTTCATTGTTGTCTTTCCTGGATCCATTGTTGGTTTGTCTGAAAAGGAACCCCAGTTTGGTTATCTTTTCTGAATTCTGTCCCTCAAACAAGAGTGAGTGGGGAGACATTGTGATCACAACATATTCTCTTTTTTTCCTATCTTCCTCTTCCCCCCCTCCTCTCTCTCTCATGTCAGTAAGCCAGAATCAAGGTTTCTGTGTCCTTCTGACACCCCCTCCCCTCCCAGTGATGCTGACAGTGCCTTGATAACCAAAATTCCTCTTTGATCCTACTTGCAGCTGTGAGGCTTGGCCTTTGTGGATCTTTCCACTTGCAAATCTTTTTCTCATTTGATGACATTGCTGTTGTTGCAGCCGCTGTTCTCATGTCATCTTCTGTTTTCATCTATTCTCAACACCCCCCTCCCCACCGTGCTTTCTCCATCACACTCTGCTGATTTCAATTTTACCCCCACTTGACAAATTAGTTGCATAATAATATTAATTGGCAAGGATTTGTAAGTTTTTTACTTTTTTTTTTTTTTTAAAAATAAAATTAAATTCATAGGTTTTTTTTTTTTTTTTTTTCTTGATAAATGTTGTTATAAAAATTGGCAAAAGACCAAATTTTATTCCTTGGGAAAAGAGATTTAGGATAATACTGGATGGAACCTTTGGATGTTTCAAATCTTTTTAAAAGACTGATGTTTAAAAATGGCGACAAAAACTATATTAACAATTCCCCACCTCCTCTTAATCCAATGGATTTTTTCTTTAACAAAACAAAATTCCATCATTTTAGCTGGTCTGGCTTTTGCTTTCCTTCTCAAATGACAATTTTGGCTTGAAATATAAAAGATGGTAACCCAAGGGACTTTATTGACTTGTGCTGTGTCTTGACTACACGTGCAGATGGCAACATGCAAAATTCACTTGAACTTGTTTTGGCTTTCTCTACGTATTTTTCCCCATCTCCCTTCTCCAATTCTGTTAAGTGTGGCTGTGTCTGCTTATCGACTGACTTTGTGCAAAAACCCCCATTTGAATGTCGCGAAGGGCAGTTTTGGGGTGGGATCTGCTCCTACACCAAAGTTTAATAGAATATTGATTCCATATTTCATTCTCTTTTCCTTGACTCTGACTACATTTTTTCCCCTTCCCTTCTCTTAAAGACGTTCAGTATGATGAAAAGAAAAATGAAAAAAATTAAATTATGAAAATACTAGCCCCCCCAAATGAAAAAAAAAAAAAAAAAAAAAAATAAAAATAAAACAAACTTAAGTGACTGACAATCTTTCTCCAAGCTTAAATGGAGGAGGAGGAGGTAGATGGCAGTCCTAAGACCAAAAAAATATAAATAAAATTGAGAAAACAAAAACAAAAAAAAAAAAAACCAGACCAACCAAAAATGCAAAGTGTTAAAAAGAAATTTCCTTTTTCCTCTTTATTGTTGTCTAACCTATTAACCTCCTGCAAGTTCTCTCAGGTTATTTCACAGACTCTTTTTGTATCATTTTGACCATCCACCATCTTCTTCACCCTCTTCATCTTCATATTGTGTAGCCCTCTGTTTGTAAAATAGTCTCTTCTCCATATAAAACTGTATAGCATTTTTTTATCATTTTGCAAAACAGTTCATTTGGGGGTCAGTTGGTCGACTGAACCAGCCTGCAAACCAATTACCCAAAAAAAAAGAAAAATCCTCTCCCTCTCTCTCCCTCTCATAAACTGGAGGAGGAAAACATCAAACTACAGAGAGAAGGAGGTGTGTTTTGTTTTCTCCCCCCCCCCCTTTTTTTTTCTTTCTTTCCAGTCCTGACTCTTGAGGGTGGGGGGGATCTGTAGTCCCACAACAAAACAAGCAACAGCTTCATTTTCTCACAAACACATTATCTAATCTATTTACATTTTTTTCTGTCCAAAGGAACAGGAATGCATTTGAAGAAATTGCAATCAATTTTGTTGAGAATTGATCTTTTTTGTTTTTTTCCTTTATTCCCATGAAACGCAAGAAAAAAAATTGAAAGCCAAAAAGAAAAAAAAAAAAAAAAAGAACCAAAGCAAGAAACCTATAAATGTTTTGTTTAGTTGACAGACACACACTCTTTCTACCATCTTGTTTGCTACCCCCAAAGGAAAATCTTTAGAGGCTGCACAGCTGAATATTTCACTCAGCAATTGCTGTTCTCGTGCGCATCATTTTCTTGTTTTGTTTGGTTTTGTTGGTTTCTCCTTTTCTATTTTTTTTCTTTTTTTTTTTTTTTTTTTTTTTTTTTAATTTTTTTTTTTCCTTTTTTATAATAAAAAATTGTATTGGAATGGAATTGAATTTACATATTTAGTTTTTGTTTCCTTATGCAACATTGGTGCATTTGTGGACATTCCTGATGCAGTCACAACTTTGCTGGGCTGGTCATGTTGCAAGAATGAGTGATGACAGAAAACCTAAGCTCCTCATGTAGAGCCAGCTTGACAGTTGAAGGACTGTTGGATGGGCGTGGCTCAGGTATAAAGACAAGCTGAAGAGTAACCCTATCAGCCATCAATGTGTCTCCTACTAACTTCAAGTGAGTTGGCCTGGGTAGAGTTAACTGGAGATGTGCCAGAGTGGTATCAGAAACCTTGAAATTAGTTGGACTGAGTGACTAAGATGAAAGACAATGTTGAAAAACATCAGGTAAATATTCCTGTGGCTATGGCCTGAGATCCTCACTGTTTGCACAATATGTGGACCTGTATGCAGGTCACTAGTGGAGCCGAAGTGTCATGTACAACACAAACATAAATACTGAATAAGGTTGTCAAAATCATTGGAAGAGTCCATCATTTTATATATATATATATATATATATATATATATATATATATATATATATATATATATATATATATATTAAATACTTGAAAAAGAAAATAGATTTAAATCATTATTTTGCCTTGAGGGTAGCCATTCGGACAACACTTTCTCAAAAAGTGAATGTTGGTGAGCAGAAAGAAAGACACATTAATGTCTGTTGTTTACTTATGTGTTTTTGATTATTTCCTTCTGCATGCCAACATTAACCTTTTGAGAAAGTGTTCAAAAGGCTCCCCTCAAGGCAAAAATAAAGACGTCCATTCTATTTAAATATACAGTCTACAACTTATTTGTGCACCCATCAATTTTGAATATTTTTATCCATTTTTCAGGATCAGATGCCTGCATAATGCCAGATTGTCTATATGTTAATAAGTGTATAAAACAATTTTCAGAACAATAGGTTAAATAAATTTGACAGGCAAGTTATGCAAAATAGAAAAAGACAAAATTATTTGTACAGTAGAAAATGTTGTTTTAAATTGATTGATTCGTGTAAGTATAAGTAATTTATATAATTATTTTATTGGTGAAGCCTTCTAGACTATTTATTCAGTAGAAGATTTGTGATAATTCCAGCAAAGAACATCATGTGATGCATAGAGTGTCACCATTGTTATTCTTACGTTAACAATACAATGGGGAAGACAAAGGAGCTTAGCATTGATTTGAAACAGAATTATTAACTTCCACATGTTAGGAAATAGTTACAGCACTATTTCAAACCGGTTAGCTATCCTAAGATTTACAATACATTCCATTATAAAGAGGCTTAAACAGTTTGGTATGACAGAAAATTTGCCTGGATGTGGAAGAAAACCCAAATTATCACCAAGAACTGCATGAAAACTGACCAGGTTAATATAAACCCAAGAGTTGTTTTGAAAGACATCACCAAAAGTTTGGATATGATAGGTATCAGCGTAAGTACTTGCACAATACAACATTGTTTAAATAGAAATGGGTTGTATGGAAACTGACAATGACAAACCCCTCTTCATAAACCATGTCACATTGTTGCTCAGTTTAATTTTGCCAAAACGTTCTTGGACAAGGAAAATGGCTTTAGGGAACAAGAAAGGTGAGGCTTTCCTCCCAAAGAAAACAGTGGCAAGATTAAAACATGGAGGCAGCTTGATGTTTTGGTGTTGTTTACCTAAAGGGAGACTGGACAATTAATTTCAATTAAGGGAATAATGAAATCTGCAGACCATATCAAAATTCTGGATCTACAACTATCTGCACAAAATCTTTATCTAGGTTTGTGTTTTACTTTCCAGCAAGGTCTAAATCAGTGACCACGTGGCTTCAGAAAAAGATTACAGATCTGTCATGACTTTCAATGTGTCTTGACTTGAATCCTATTGAAAATCTATGGCAAGAATTGAAAGTTTGAATAAATCGTCGGTCACCTAAAAACCTTCAGGAATTAGGACGTGTAATCATTGAAGAATAGAAGAAAATTGCAAAAAAGACTTGTTCAAATCTCATCAAAATCTTTAGAAAACGGTTGCAACAAGTTATAAAAATGAGAGGCCATGTTATTGACTATTAATATTGTGAAAATTGTTCAAGGTTTTCTATTTTTTATGTATGAATAATTTTGTTTTTTCCTATTTTGCATAATTCGCCTGTCAAATTTGTTGTATTTAAACCAGAGTTATGAAAATTGAGTTTTATATTCCATCTTTTGTGCTTATTAAGATATTAAAATCTGGCATCAGATTCTGAGAAATGAATAAAAATATTCAAAATTGATGGGTGTACAAATAATTTTGTTGTTGACTCTGCGTGTAAATGCATATATATATATATATATATATATATATATGAAATTTCTGAATAAGTGATGGATAAATAATAAAATAAAAATAAAATATCAGATTAATACATAAAAATGTATTAATCTGATATTTTATTACTTAAAAGTTATTTTTAGTGAATACACATATTTTAGTAGACACTCCATTTATTTATTTTCGCCTACCAGCCTATAATATTTGAGAGATTTTATTAAATAAAAGCTGCACACTCCAGCAGGATTGAAACCTACATTCGGAGACAAAACTGAGCAGAATATTTCAAGGGTCCAAGGGAGATTTGCATTTATAAGGCCCTATTCAACTTTGCTTAATCATCAATACAATTTATGGCTGAGATAGTATAAACCACTTGGGATTTGGCAAGAGGTACACAGGATCGTATCCTGATGACATGCGCACATATTTCAAATAGACCAGTAGACAGAAATAAGTAAATATCAGTCGGTTATGTGCCATGCATGATACACACTTAGGTGATCATGTATCAAAAGATACATGATCACCAAGGAAGATTTTTTTCCTGCAGTAAGTTCCCATTTCTTTCTGTGGTAAACAAGTTGCCATCCAAGGCTATAGAACCCATTCTGTTCTGCTATTTACCCATAGCTGGTGGGAGAAGAGGATTCATGCCTTTCCCAAGGGTATTAGCATGTAAGTGAATGTAATGAATTTGACTGGAATTTGCACTCGGTTCTCCGATTCCTCAATCCAAACGACTATCCATTACGATATTGAGTCACATACCCCCCCCCCCACGAGGGTGTCATGCGGCACAAGGCCTTTTTAACGTGGGCATTCCAAGCCCGTGGGCTCGGCCAAAAATATGCCCATTGAACCCGTATAAACAGGTTCATGGCCGGTTTACTTTCCCGAAGGAGGCTCCGTCCTTCAGGTTCCTCCCGTCCGTAGGAAGAGAGTTCAACCGAGCAGTCGGTTCAAAAGTGAACGACTGATGCACCATTACTCCACCGGGCTGTGTATATATACTGTTTAATAAATAAAGTGTTTACTCAAATATGAATATGCAATAAAAATAATATTTAAGTAATAATGTATGCATACATATGTTGATCATTGTTATAGGAACACATTATTGCTATTATCATGGGATAACCTCATTATTATAGGAACACAAAAATTTAATAAATCAATTAGAAAACTAATTACTGATGAAAACCAATCACAGTATTGAGGAGTGTTTCTCAATCTTGTTAAGCAACAGCAAATGAAAATACCACACCACATTTAGCAAATCTTTTAAATGGTATTCGTTAAATTTAAAAAATACACACAAATATGAACTTATTTTATTTCAATGTTTCTATTCATCTATTTGTGCAGCTTATTTAGTGTGGAATGTAAGACTAACAACAAAGCATTTGAGAACCACTGGTATAGACTAACAGAATACCACTCTAGAGTACCCAAACAATTGTCTACCTAAAACTTGCAATGCAGGCATCCTTATGCATCCCTTTATATCAGGTACTGATAGCACTCCCCCACAAACTGGTGAAAGCTATAACAAAAATTTTAATCTCTCTCTCCTAGGAACAATCGGCCCATCACATGTTTAAAATTCAGGCAACTTAATTGAAAAACTAAGAGGAAGAAATATGACTGACAATCTCATTGTTAACTTAGATATAAAAAATCTCTTTACACCAACATCCCTGTCAATAAATGCTTAAATCTTTTAATAAAAACATCTAACATAATGAAAAATAAACCTCTCCTTACCAATAGCTAAAATCTGCCAACTTGTCACCAATCAATGCTATTTAACAATTTTTCTAAATAACAATTACTAATGGGGGTTATCTCTAAGTGGTTGTTTTTGCATGGACTTTCTTAGAATTTCTAGAATCTGGTCGTTTCCAAAATATTTTGCCTAAACAATGAACACATTTCTTACATACTGATGATGCTCTATTAATATATCATTGCAAAACTGACTTAGCTGACATTGTAGATAAATTAAAGTCGAACATATGATAGAATTTATTTATGAAATGGAAACGAACACTACCTTTCATAGATATCATTTTACATCACAGTAAAAATAGTCAAAACCTAAATGTCCATTGCAAATCAACTAATAAAAATGATTTCATAAATTTCTATTCTCACCATAACAAAATTTAAAATGATCCTTGGATTCTATTTAAGACCACACAGAATTTGTTATTTACATGAACAGTAGAGGTACATTGAAAATACTTTTACACTCATCCAATATACTATCAGCATCCTATTCAACACAAACAGCTTGTAAAATATTTAAAAATAGAAAAACAGTCTTTCCTGACAAACCCAATAAATCAAAATATATTGTTCTACCTACCGACTCTATCACAAATACAACTGAAAATATTTTTTCTAAACTGAACACAAAATTTGTCACAACTACATGTAAAACAGTAAAAGACTTGCTTAATACAAAAAATAAGCTAAAACTTAAAGGACGAATTTACGTTATTACCTGTAATATATGCCACAATTGAATACATTGAAGAAACCTTCAATTTTAATAAAAGATTAGATGACCACAAAAAAAGGATCTTTTACAAAACACACTCAATGCATTGAGTCCGACCATAATTTTGATTTTAAAAAATGCCGTTCTAATTAAAAGAAATTAATTTACAAAAACCAAAATGTATATAAAGTGCTTTAATTGCTAGAACATCCTCAGCAGATGTATGTCTATGTTCTTGTGTTTCACTTGGCAGATCATCATAATCTGTGATATTTAATAATGAAAGTGATGGTGACATGAAGAAAAAGAAAATACTAAATCGATTTGACTATCAACTGAAAACATTTTTTTTTTTTTTTAAATATAATGCATGTATAGTTGCACAAATGTAAATATCATTTTACTCTGAAGTCCTAAAAGGACAAAACGTGTCAGACAAAAAGTTTTTCCACTGTGTCAGAGTTTTTCTGTTTTTCCCCCTAAAATGTGTCTGTGCACGCGATTTTGTATTTAATTTCTGACTGTCAAGTTTCTCACTGTTTTTGCTGTCAAACTTGAGACCTTAAGATTACAGTTCATATTTCTAACACCTGAGCTTAGTGTATATTGAAATCAAAACCAAGAGGTGGCAGTCTGTTTCATGCTAAACACAATCCTTAGGCCTGATGATTGCGTTTAGCATGAAACAGACTGTCACCTCTGGATATTGACTTCAATGTCCACTTTTAAATTTACATAAGCTATATCCCTGATATTGAGCACTTTAACCCATAAATATAGCAGAGACCTTAAAACTATATTTTATCATATATATAATAAATAAAGATGTCAGCATGTCACTGTTTCAAACTTTTTCAACTTTACTCCTAGAGGCCATTGCCCAACATATACCATTTTGGAATCAGGCTGATTCTGAGCAAATTTTTTAAAAATTCCCAATCCTGAAATTTTTGATTCCCAAGATTTCATTACTGTGATTTTTTGACATGATTTTTGTGAAAGTCATCAATGAAATAAAAATAATTGTTTGTATGGAAAGTAAGGACCTACGTACATGAAATTTTCTTTAAATTAAATGCCAGCAGAAGAATTATTTGAACTTTTAAAAGACAAGCTTAAATATTAAGGCAATACTTAAATGCAGTGATAAATTCTGAGTTCTTCTGTAGTTTATTGTTGCCTCACATCTACTTCCTATTGTGATGAAGGCCCAATTACAATCCCTCTGCAGGAGCTAGCTTAAATGCCACCCAATAGGAGGTTGCTTTTAAGCTAGTATACAAAGGAGCAAATCTAGTTTATCCTTATTATATATATATATATATATATATATTATTCAAATAATAAAAAAGAACAGTAAGATTTACAATCCAAGGTTCTTAGTATTTTTATTTAAAAAAAAAAAAAGCGATTGATACAAAACAGTAGAGCATAATATAATTATTTTCTTTTTAAAAAATATGGTTATATTTTTAAAATAGAAAATAATTATATATATATATATATATGCACACACACACACAGGGTGTATAAAAATACTTTTACGAACTGTGGGTGGATTCCTCACAAAAACAAGGACAAAAGTCCATATAAACATGTTCCCATATATATATATATATATATGCACGTGCCAGAGTGGTTAGAACGTTTACTATCTGACCACAAGGCCTAGGTTAGAATCTCACCCTGGTCAGTTTATCAGGAAGGTAACTTGTTATTGGCCTGGTGAGAGGCGAATCCCAGGATGTGGCTCTGTTGGAAAGTGCTAGTAAACCATATTACAGGATCCTTGCAAATGAAAATTTAGTTGATGGGGACTGTTTTTGAAAGTCATCAATGCTTGTGCTAGCACAAAGTCACAAATCAAAACTTTTGATCATATCAGATTATGTGCTCTCTCTACCAGAAATTGTAACTAAGCTTACAGTATAAACCACAGGTGAGCTCTCTGGATGTTGAACAAAGATGAATGTGCCTGAGCAGGCGTATACAACAGGGACTGGCTAGTAGATGGCTGTACTCAGAAACGGCTAGTTGAACATTATTGTTATCAAACTAACAACCTATTTACCTTCTTTTGTCAACAGATTAAATTTACAACTTATGAATTTGTTAAGAGGTTATGTAGACGTTTTTAGAGAAATGCTCTCTCATCTATTTTATAGCAAATGTTACCTTTTCTGACGATTTCTTATTTACATATCTTTCTGATATGTTGTTAATGACCAAAAGTCATCAGATTTCTCTTAATTGTTCTTTCTAATAACAAATGAAACTAAAAAGCTTTGTTTACAACATGAATGCAGTACGGACATTATTCCTTTTACCTTGGCAGGAATTACAAAAAGTGATGTGCTTCGTAGTTTAATGTGAGGTCGGGCCATGTCCATCTGTGCCATAGAGGGACACGATTCTTACTTCACTTACACACAATATAATTTACAATGTATTGTACAAGTTTTATACTTGTAAAATTTTTGTTTAAAATCTAAAATTAAGAGATAAATTACTTATATTATTTACATTATTCGGACTGTTATCTTCATCTTCATTGCCATATTCCCAACGTTTCGGCCGTTGTACACTCCAGCCTTTTTCGGGTGATTGGAATTTCGAAATGAACTCTTTATTTTGTCCACCGAGGCAGATTGTTCTAGTTCCACGTGCTATGCCTCTTCCGAATGTCTTGGGTATTTTCCCTTTTAACTCAGCTCTCCAAGTTTTTGGTTCACAACTGCTTTAGCCTGCTATTCACAAATCTTTGGTTCTAGTCACTGGATCTAACCAACGCCTTTATCCACTGGGCCATGTGTCCTCAAGTGGATAAATCACCTGAAGTAGACCGGAGCGTACAATGGCCGAAACGTTGTGAATATGGTAATAAAGATGCGGATAATAATCCGAATAATGTAAATCATCATAATACCTCATCTGAGAGATATAGACAGATTAGAAGCAAATTAAGAGAAAGCTAAAACTTTTGTGTGTGTGTGTGTATTCGTTCTGCTGTTCTCACCCCAGAGCCAAACCTATTAAAAATGATACGACCCCCCCCCTCCGATTTGTGACAAGCATCATCAACCTGATTTCTAGGAGTAATAGTAAGGAGTGCTGAAAAGGCCCCACCACAAAGCCCTTGTATAAAACTTATTTGGGGAGTGGGTTGGGTTAAGAACTTTTGGAGACCCTTCTTTGTCTCCCACTTTGTTTAATATGTTGATAATCCTCGTCTTAATAACTGGGCTTACCTGTTGAAATAGCCAAAGAAAAAGGACAGGTAAGTGAAATTCCATATGTCCCACTCATCTTCATATTAATAAAGAAATAAAGTTTTATTGACTTGGACCCCCCCACCCACTCCCTCGTTTAGCGATATTTTAAATGATGGGAAATAATTTAACAATAGGCAAATATCTAACGCTGCCTGATATCTAATGGCAGCCATTTGAGTAGAGACTAGCAGGAGAGCCCGGGGCTGTAACAGTAAGAGATAGATCAAGTATCGACCATCATAAAGACTAGAAAAATAAAATTGACAATGATTATTGTTTAAGCTTGATGGACACGCATGTCTTAATTATTTTTTTTTTTTTTTTTTTTTTACGAATTGGTCAAACCCAAACTCAAACAAAAACATTGTTTTCAATCGTTATGAGTCTACCGATTGAATAGAATTTTATTATAAACAATTGTTTTGTAAATGGAATTTTTAAAGCATTCTGGATGTAAAAACGAAGAAAATAGTGTGCAAGACAATAAGAAACACTACCTGCCAAAAAAAAGTGAAGTTTTGTTGAAATCGGTTGAAAAATGTAGGAAATCCTATCCCCCCCACACACACAATAATATAATGGGTTTTATAATAAGTATAACTCGATATGAGTTGTCCCCCTTTCATTCTGGCGACAGAATCGTGTTTTATCGTGTTTTCAAATTGATTTCGTGCAAAAACAATTGTGTTTTTCCAATTTTGGGCGCTGTGAGAACCACCGCAAAGTAATTTTACGCAGTCTTGTGAAGTTTTGTTGAAATCTGTTGAAAAATGTAGGAAATCCAATCCAATATATAAACGTACACACACACACACACACACAATCTGCGTTTTATAATAAGTAAGATTAATGAGTTTTGGTGCATGTTATGAAATTTTTCAGTTTTCCAATGTACAAAAAATCGAATAACTTTTTCATTTTTCATGAAATTTGATTCTCTGTGCAGAATTTGGAATTATAAGCAACTTTTAGATTACAATCTAACATTATTACATCAATACGCTACCTCCAACTCCCACTTTGCCTTTCCCACATTCAACTGACCAGAATTCAGACTAATAATAGATTTCTCTTATCTTAGAACAGTTCAAGTCTGTTGCATGTAGAAGTTAAGATTAATGAAGTTCCATTGATAAACTAAAAATAAAAGCCACCCCACCATAAGGTTCAGTCAGTCAGGAAGCCCGGTTTCGAGTTTAATGAAAGTAGTAGCGCTCGTAATTAATGAAATTCTTTTCTACCAAACGTTTTTCATTCTGATTATTAATTCATTTCTCTTGCATTTTCTTACAATTCTGATTGTTGTTCCTACGATATTTCGGGTAGCAACAAAAGATTTGAATTTATTCTTTATGTGACAGCTTTTTTTTTTTTTTTAATTATGCCTTTACTGGCGGCATTGATCAAATAACGACTCTAAACTATAAACCAGGGGTCGGCTACCTACGGAACGCGTGCCACACGTGGCACGCCAACCAATTTCCAATGGCACGCAGCCGCAAATGACATCACCAAGTCCGAACCACAACGCAAAGATATTTAGCTGTTTCAATTTTAAATATACATATATATACTATAAATTACTATATAAAATATATTGTAGAACAGATATATTGACCTTGACTTGTATAAAAATACGGTGGAGTAAGGGATAGCGGCTCGGATTGAGGAATTGGAGAACCGAGTTCGAATTCCAATCGAATCCATTACATTCACTTACATACTAATACCCTTGGGAAAGGTATGAATCCTCTTCTTTTCCCCCCAGTTATGGGTAAATAGCAGGAAAGACCGAGTTCTATAGCCTTGGATGGCATCTGGTCTACCGCGGAAAGAAATGGCAAACTATTGCGGGAAAAAATTCTGCCTCGTCAGTCATGTATCGAAAGATGCATGATCGCCTAGGCGTGTATCACACATGGCACATAACTGACTGATGCTGTTGGCACACTGAATGATTTTAAAACCCTAAGTCGGCACATAGTCTGCAAAAGCTTGCCGACCCCTGCTATAGAGAGTGTGTTATCTCTTTCTTTTCATGGCCGGAGAATAACGATCTGACAAATGCAATAAAAAAGAAAAACATTTCATGTTTTCATTTCTTACTTTAAGGGCAGTTTTTTTTTTGTTTTTTTAACTAATTGATATTAGGTAAATAAGAAATTGTACTTAATTAAAAAATGTCCATCTTTAAAGCATCGTAAAATGTCCATCTATAAAATTCTCTAGATAAAGAATGAAAGTGGGTGCCTGCTTTAGTGCCCGGATAGTTTGGCAGATCTTGTGACAGAGTAAAAAGCAACGGTTGACAAATTACTAAAGAAGGAATCTTGAAAATAAAATATATTAATGTTTGATGAATGACTTGCAAATTTCCAAATTTTCTGACGAAATGAATGTTAGGACGATCGGCTGCATCATATCCAGCCCCAGTCATAAAGTTTTCCCTTGAAGGTGTAAGTAAAAATTGACGAGAAGATTGTTGCGGACTGGTGATTGGGTTTAAATTGATAGGAAGGAATTTCGAGGCCGTGTTCTACAACATTCGTCCACAACAATTATTCAGAACAAATACTTGGAACAAATCATGCAAATAAAGTTGAAAACAAGACAAAAGTTGAATGCATAACAATAACATCAATTTATATACAATTTAATATACTGTGGGTTTAAGATTTGATGGATAAATGAGGATTAGTGTATTTTATTGTGTATTGTGTTCTTGTGAATGTTTGAGTGCGTTTGCAGGTATCGATTAGATTTGTTCACAGGATTAAACTGTTCGTTTGATCACGTACAAAAATGTTCGGTGTTGAGGTTGAATCGTTAATGTATGTACGTAAGTGTGTTTATACAAATATTCAAAATTGTTCAGAGTTGCGTACCTTTATCTGCTTGAGAAAAATAGATTGTTAGTTTCTGATACTTGTTATGTAGTGAGAAATATCACTTTGAAAAGTATAGTAAGTGAAGTTTGAGGAATGTTCTAGAGAGAGATAGAGTGTGCGAGAAGGTTGCTGAGTCAGAGAATATTTTTACGCGGCAAAATCAGAGTTTTTGACTGGCGTGGAGTTGATGTGCATCTCTCTAGGTGTGGAGGTCTGACTGGTGAATTGAACTGAAATTCGACCTTTTATTTAGTTTGGGAAACCAAAGTAGGCTCCCAGTGGCCTGGCGGGAAAACAGATTTTTGACCATGGATACACATTCAAGCCGAGTTTCAAAATGTGTGGTGTTGATTGGTCAAAGCTAATTCTTATAGAAGAGTCTATTTTTAACGGGGGTGAGTAGACAAACATTGACGATTCTATAAAATTAACCAATCTTCTATTTGGTTAATCCTGCTCCGTAAGCTGCAAAAATGTATTATAAAAACTGAATGATTGGGTTTGACTGCTAATCTGAACTTTCCCCTTTGAACCTTGGATTTAGACATTGTTTATTTCAAGACAGATTCAAAGACGAATTTTTTTTAAAGTCATCACTTAATTGAAATTGCTCTTTCTTTTTAGGTCTTATAAAATATTGCCATTTTTTGTTCCTCTTCCCAAATCATTTCTTTTCTTTAAAAGACTTTTTTTTTAGTTTTTCAACTCCCACGACTTGAAATAAAATGAGTTGAAAAAGAAAAGAAAAGAAATAAAAACCAAATCTCATCCTTTTTTAGTCAAATGAAAACCTGAGCAAAAAAAAGAATCTTGGAATGTTGATAATTTTGTATAAATTTAACACCGTCATTTTAATTTTATTTTTAAATCTAAAGAAGCCCCCCTCCTCGCCCTGCCTAAACACACAGAGAAAGGGAAGAATGAGTGCCAACCAAATTGGATGGCATTTAAGCACAAAGCAATTTTTTTAAAATTTAAAAACTTTTAGTTTTAAATTTAAAAAAAAAAAAAAATTAAAAAGCTCTGCGGACGGATGACTGGCGAGCGACAACAGATCCTTTAGTTATTAGTTGATAGTGTTTTATTAATCTGATGTCGCTTACGAGATTAATAAGTCCACAAAAGGACTAATTATTAGTCGCTTCCTTAGTATTGGCGCCTTCATCGTTGTTGTAATCGTAAAAAAATAAATAAAAAAAAAGATAAATAAAAAAATAAAAAATGTCGTTTAGTCGACACAATGCAATTCTCGCCTGACGACGGACAAGTGACTTGATTTTGTTGTTGTTGTTGTTGTTTCCTTCCCCTTCCCCGCCGCCTGAAAAGCTTCCCAGCCTCGTCAAATCCCGCACCTTCGTCTGTTTTTGTCAGCCTTTCTCTCCTTTTTCTAGTCACTTCCTCTTCCCACATATTACATTTTCATAGGATCAGCTGGTAGGGGGGGGGCGATGCGCGGAAGGGGGGGTAAGGCACAAAACGTTCCTTTTGAACATTTGGTGCTGAGTAAACTGACTAACAACTTAGAGAAGAGATCAATTCACACAGTCTTGCAACGAGTTTCCGGTTCGGTCCAATGTTTCAGTCCAACAATACCAACCACCTCACCCCGCCCACGCCCGACCCTTCGGCTCACTTTATTCTAATTGACACTTGTCCTGTACACTCAGATACATGCTAGATGGAGAGAAAAAAAAATTCAGTTACAAATATTTAAAATGACACGAAATCGAAGTTAATTCTTGATTCCGATTTCACATAGTTTAAGCGCGCAGTGGTTCAGTTCCTTGACCGCCGTCGTCGTCAGGAGAGGCGGAAGTGTTAGCAGAAGTCGGTGTCCGGTGGTGGGGGGTGTCTTCATCCATGCCGATCTATCTGGATTCCGAGTCCTGGCATGATCCTGTTTGTTCCTTCGATGATCGTGATGCTTATGCATTGTTGCACCTCGTGACATGATCGATCCAGATCAACTTTCGTCACCTCTACAGGAGCAAGCTGTCTATCCCCAGGGGAACCCACAAGACACTTCACTCCTCCTCTCGTAGTCTTTAACCTTTTGCTTCAGAAATGCGGATGAGTTTCCTAATGTGTTTCATTTCGAACGCCTGGATTCATTTGTTTCTTTCATTGGCGCCCATAATTCGAAACCATAAAGAGATGGAAACCGTAAAAGATCAGAAGAGCTTGAATTTTGGAGAATCTATAGTGTCGTCGGGATTAGGGGGTTAAAATGAACAGTTGATTTACCCACGCCTAAAACCTTAATGAAGAATGATAATGATCAGGAAACAGACGGGTAATTTTAACAAAACAAGATAATTTATTCACGAATTTGCACAATTGAAGTAGTGTCAGTCACTCGTTCCAGGAAAATAAATCAAAATTCTTAAAGTCCGTAGTTTTAACGTATTGTCGTGACGAGGAAATCTTCATAGAATTGATCAAATGAGTTGACACAGAATAATATTGAAAAATGTTTAAAACAAATGTAAGAAGGTTCCTTACTTACCAAATGCTTATATGGTTGCATACGTTCAAAAGTAGACGAAGAGAGATAGTTTCAAATACTTAGATTTCTTGGATTGTTGAGAGAAAATTCTTTGGGAGTGCCGCTTGCTTGGTTAGAGACCGATAATATAATTGGCGAATAATTTTGCACTGGCGAGAACTTCAACGCAGGTCACGTGGAATTAAAACGAAACCTTTCACATGACTTTAGACACTCTTCTTTGATTAATTTAATTTTTTCCTCTGATTTTATATCAAAAGGTATTTCGTGAATTTATTTCCTTCTTAGCTGACCGGTTAATTTCTGTGAAGGCAGAATTTAAAAACATTGATCCAAAAGCAGTTTCACATAGCCTCACGAATTCCTTTCTTTCTTTCTTTCTTTTTCCTCTTCAGTCCTCCGAATTTGAAGGGAGTTATTTTGTAGCACTCACTACAAATCCATTGGTAATAACCCCCCGTTCTTCTTCAGTTTGACAACCTCGGAAGTAGCAATTCAAGTTAGACATTTCTCCTTACGGTTTAGTGTTTATGATGATGTTAACATTGTTGTCAAGTTGAAGCTTTTTGTCATGATCTCGGGCTTCTCTGTACTGATCCCTTTGTAGTACGCACAGGTGTAACACCATCCAAGGGACGGGTTCACTGTCCCTGTCACAAAAATGTAGCCATAGATGCTTTGTCTTTCTGCGCTAACTCCAGCGAAGTCTGTGGTTTTGATGTGTGCGTTTCTTTGTTTTCTCTTCCTCGCCGGACAGGAGACTCTACTCACATTAAATAAGTCCAATGCTCTTGGTTGGGGTGTCGCAAGCCCGAGTCAGTCACGTGTCACACAAAAGTTGATGAATTCCCGAAGTTTTGCAATAACGATGAAGATTGGAATACTGTAACAAGATTTTGAAAATAAGCGTAGTTTATTTTACCTGTTAGCTATATAGGTGTTTCAAACTATTAATTTCTTATTTGAATTTCTGGAATGAGGAGTCATTATTTACATGCGGGCTATTTCGACCATTGTGATCTCCATCCTTTGTCAAGTGCTTGTCAAACCGAGCAACCATCACGGAAGTGATCTTTTATTTAATCTACAGCGGTAGAGTGTTCTCGTTTCACAGTGAAAATATCCCTAGACACAATGTAGAGGACCGTGTGTATTTGCGAGTTGTATTATTTGGGACACGGGCTATTTATTTCCTGCTAGAAGAAGAAGGTCCAACTACAAGAAAATGGTGGACTCTAGTTGTGTCAAACAAGACGATATATATAATATATATATATATATATATATATATATATATATATATATATATGTGTGTGTGTGTGTGTGTGTGTGTGTGTGTGTGTGTGTGTATTTTACACAATTTTACACATAGACATTAACATTTGTATGTGTGTGAACATTGATGTTTGTTCTTCGTGAATGTTCGTACGTACAAGTATGTGTGTTTCATGGCATTTTCCCATAAGTGGGCGAAACGCTGTTTCTATGAGAGATTACATTTTTAAATATGTCCGCTGAAATGCAAAGTAAAAAAAGAACGAGGCAAGAAGTCGCCAAGTATTTACAGTGTAAGGAGAGCGCCCCCTAGTGAACAATTAGGGATTTAATGAAGAGCTAACTCCGACAACATTTAAGGATATCTCGTCTTGTTCCCTTTTTAGCAATGCTAAGTTTTTACTGAATACATACTGCCCGGTCCACGGATTGAACTCATAATACATAGCAATTGACATAGTAATTGTAAGTTTAATCCTAGATGTAGATCGCCGACACAACGACCGAAATGTCGCGATAATAAAAACAAAAATGGAGATAATAGTCCGCATGCAAATAATATTTCTTGTCCTAATTCTAATACTTAACAACGGTACGCTGAAATTTGAATTACATGTTCACAATTATGAGAATGATAGAACAACAGTTGAATTTGTTCGTTCTCTTATAGTTGTTGCTAAAGTCTGCTATTCCTGGCGTTCTTTGCTGTCTGATGACCTCATCGGAACTAAAGTGTACTCCACTCCCCATGTCTCGATATATGCAAGCCAGCCTGCTGACTTGTCACTAATAATGTATTGGTACGTTTTGTTTGACCATTAATTTATGTTCTCTAACAGTGTCTTTTGTTCCGGAAAGCACATGGCTAGCTAACCACTTGACCAACTTTTAATAATTTACTTCCTGAAAACTATTCTTCCGATAAAAAAAAACTACTGGCGAATATTTCTTTATGTAAACAAAATATTGTTCCACTTTCGGCGATTAAGAACACGAACACACACACACACACACACACACACACACACACACACACACACACAAAACTTTCTTTAAAATTATTCTGCCTAAGAAACTGTAAATGCTGCTTTCCTAAGTGTTGGGGTTATCAATGTAAATGGTGTTTTGTTGAAAAGATTAATGTGGCTGCGTGTTAAAGAGCATTTAGCATTTATACATTTTTTAAAATCAAGGAAAAACAATGGAAAACCGATTTGTGTTTCAACGTTAAAATATATATATTAAAAATCAACAACAAATACAAGGTAATTTTTGGTTTCCCTTTATGTGTTAGTTGAATATGGTGATATTTAAATAAGCAAGTTTTCTGAATATAATGTTCAGAGTTCCGTGTTAAAATAGAATGTGTATTCAGAAGATTGTACAGTTGTGTGTTTTGTAACTAACAGAGTTGTTGCAACTTGGCTTGTTCACAAAGAACTGATGGTGAATGATATTCAAGTTCTGTGTGTGTGTGCGTGCGGAGTGAGTAGAATGAATAATCTGTGTAGACGCGTGTGAGTAGTTGAGTTCTACTGTCTTCAACTCAACTGTTTAATTTGGGAATGAATCCGGACTTATATTACTATCGGTAGGCTCCCAGCACGAACACGGGATAAATTTTGAAAGAACACGAAAAATATCTGATTGGATGAAAAATTAACCAATCGGTGATTTTATAACAAAAGCATGTTTGTGAGTTAATGGTAGGAAAAATTCAGCGTGGTGAATGCGATCAGTAAATTGTCCTGTGATATTTAGTATTTATTATTTGATCAATCACAGTTGAGAAAAATATAGGCGTGGCAAACATAGTAGTAATCACTACAAAACCATACTAATGTGATTTTTTAAAAAATCAATCCACCCCAAGCAAAGCGATAATGCTACTAAGATGCAAAAACTACTGGGAGTGAACTAGGAGAGAAAATTTTAGAATGAAGCTGAAATTCAATCCTAAACAGGAGACACGGGATAAACCTTTACTCATGTTTAAAAGACCGGGTGAGGAGCATGAACCAGACGATAGGTGAAGCTCAGTGTTCTTTCAATATTTTTTTTGTCTTGAAATTTCAATCCACTTTTCTATCGACGTCGATTAACAACTAAATAAACACAGTTAATTGTTTATGAAAATCTTTCAAGCACAAACCAACAATAGAGGGTTCAGTTTTCTCGGGTCCTCTTTCCGCTTGTGTGTGTGTGTGCGCGCGTACGTACACTATAGAATTGTTAATATTTTCACACCATGAAGACCGGAAGTCGAATAATGAAATTGTTATTCACATAGGATCAAAAATGAGTCCCTCTACTGCAATCTAAAAATGGACGCCTCATAATCGGGCAATTGTTAGCAAATCAGTGTAGTTGAATATTAGTGCTGCGTAATGTATTCGATTCTCAATAAGTGCTCACCTAAGTTTAAATAAATAACATTAATCGCCTCATCGTGGTGTCACGGTTAAGAAACTGGTCTTGCAAACTATTACGACTGAGTAGTGAGTTCAGATATTACAAGTTCTGTTACTCACGAAGCAATAGCCTAGAGGATTTAAAATATTAGTTTGTGAATTTGGTGTTATAGTAGTTGTGAGTTCAATCCAAACAGGGAGAGCAATAACTGAACAGAACTAAAAAAAAAGTGAACAAAATATAGAATTAGATTTCTACATTCTCTGTTTTAAACCTGTTAAAAAAGGATCATAGCTAAGTATTCTCAATTTGTGCTAAAAACCCATTAAAATCGGCTATAGAGTTCAGTACGAAACAATGCTTTCTGATAGGTCCATAAATAATAATGTCATGTTTCTGCCTACGTCCGTACGGTTGACCTATTCAAAGTTCAACGTGCCAAAAATTGGTAAACATTCTTTCAAGCCTCCCGCGTTATCAATAAAATCCATAAATATGAAACTTCGACACGACTTAGTGAGTCCTTAAAACAATCAACTCGTCACATGAATCAATGAAACCCAACTTCCTCGCTAAAAGTTAATTTTTTATTAACATCAACCCGGATTGTGGAATTCAATTTCTTTTCAACATCAACTCATCTTGTGACGAATTCAACTAAGACAAGATTCATAAATCAACTCACTCAATATCTTAACAACATAAAGGAAATCGTACCTTCTGCTTACCTCGGAGTTCTTGATAAGATCCAGAGACGGATATGTAATCTAATTGGCCCTGATCTAGCGTCTCGTCTGCAGTCACTCTCTCACAGACGCGCCGTCGCCTCTCTCTGTCTTTTCTACAAATACTTCCATGGTAACTGCTCTGATGAGCTGCTTTCACTGGTTCCCAGACTCCATGAATTCAAGCGCCCTACGAGGCTGGCATCCCGCTCTCACCCCTTTCACTGTAGAAACTTTTAAAATGTAGCCGTCTCTTCTACTCCAATAGCTTCATACCTCGCACCTCTCGTCAGTGGAACACCCTCCCAATTACTGTTTCCCTGAAAGCTATAATCTCCAACTATTCAAATGTAATGTCAATCGACATCTCCAGTTGCCTTGATCTACCCACTATCCTTCTCCTCATCCTTTCTCCTATCACTCCTATCTGCTCTCGCTCCAAATCTTCCGCAACTTCCTGCATCCTAGTGGCTTCACACCTTGCTTGGGGCATAATGTTTAAAAAAAAAACAAAAAAAAAACTATATCAATCGAAGCGAGATAACTCTACAGTAAGTAATCTATTTCATTCAATTTCATCATCAACATAAACTGTTTAATTCCTTACCAGATCTATAGCATAAAACCTTTGATATTATTCTTGATCACACAACCAAGAACTCTAAAGTGTTTTAAACAACTTTATTATATAGTGTGTACTTGTTTTCATATAAAAATATTATTTATTAAAACAAATATCTGCCTATTTGATTATTTCTCTTGTTGTTGCATTTGATTTAGTAAAAATAGTAGAGGATCAGTTTAATTTGTATTTTGTCACCGATACAGATTGGCTAACCCACTACAAAGACGAGATATTTTTAAACATGGATAGCAAAGCGAAAACAATCTAAACCCGTAAATTAAATAGTGTTCAATTTAAAATTCTGTGAATGTTACCTCAACACACACTTAAAGAAGGCTAGAAGGCACAGCGACCGAAATGCTGTGATAGCAACAACCAATATGAGGATATTAGACCGACTTTATTATATTTATAAACACAAAGCCTAGCTTGCGACGTTAGTCAAACCGATTTAAAGGAGTGGAACTCATGTAACGGTTAAGGACTGATAAAAGAACTGGGAAAAAACAGATCTTGATGGTGAAACTCTAAATTAATTTAAAAGTTTTGTCCTTTTTTTCACTTTACATCAATTCACCCCAAGTAAGGCGATAATGCTACTAAGACGTAACGGGCTACTGGAAGTGAAAACGAAGGAAAAAGGAAAGGATAAACCGCTACTCTTGTTCAAAAGACCGGGGAAGGGCGTGACCTTGTCTACTGAAATATTTTTGTCTAATTTCTTTCTTTCTAAAGTTGGTTTGACGCAGATGTTAAATATATTTTTATTGGGAGAGTTGCTTCCCTTATGTCCTTGAATGAACTTCGCTTACAATGTATATTTTTACAGTTGATGCAGCGAATGTCAAATTTCTTTCTTAAAATTAAAAAAAAAAGGTGTTGATTTGATAGTCATTCCACAATAATATATATATAAACAAAATTTGTGTAAAAGTAGGCTCCAGGATGAAGGTTCCTAAGAACCAATTAAAAAGATATTTAAATAAAAATCCATGGAAAGTGCTCGGACAAACTAAATTCTTTGATTCCACCAGGTCAAACGTTCACCACTAGGACCCGTCATACCATTTACATTGTAGCAAACCACCCTCATTCCCTCCGTATTCCATCAGTGAGAAGTAAGTCCCACTCGAACAGCTTCTTCCAGCGAACCACTGCCCTATGGAACCGACTCCCAAGAGGATATTTCCCCGATTAATACAATCTTGAAAAAATACATCGGACCAAGAACTTTTCAACATCCCTCCTCTCTTTCTCTGGTTTGCGTGTGTGTGTAGGTGTATTTTTCAGTGTGTCCACGTCGCAACCGAACAAAGTCACTTTAAAATGGGTTTAAAACGGCAATACTGTTGTAAAAATGGCTCAAGCCCCCTCAGCACTTCCGCTTTTTGAGGACGCCTCAAGTGCACGCTAATGACCGCAAACCCTCCCGAAAGAGAAATACTATCTGGGTGATGCCACCCCCCACCTCTTTCGGGAGGGGGCTGGGGTCATTAATATTATTTTAATGTTATTTTCAGCTTTCCTTGATAGAAGCAAACTTTGATACATGTATGTATGTGTGTGTGTAAGTGCGTCAGGTAACAAGTAACAAAGAAAAACAGATATTCAATAGAAGATAAATCCGTATATTAAGAATAGACATATTTAAAATATGAAATAAAATAAAAGCTTATTCACGAAAGCCACCCTCGGCTTCGTGGATAGACTCGATATGACTTTGGAAGCGACTACATGTCCCGAACAGATGGTTCCTTTTCATGTTGGCCTTCACATCCACGATGGCGGCCTTTATTAAGTCTTTCTTTCTGTTATGGATCGGGTTTGGGAGGGGATAGATAGGATTCAAATCAGGAAAACTAGGAAGCCACATTAGGAGGTGACATGATAGTGAAAATTTTCGGCCGGTCACTCCTGATTCGTGTGGGCCATTCGAGAGTGGGGTATCCTGCTGGAACACATACGGCCACCTCTGTCCAGGTTAACTGGGAATAATTGGGATGAATAACCCTTTTTGTTTATTACATTTACAGTCTTCACACAGGATATGAATTGGGGGGGGGGGGGGCTTCGCAGGGCCACCATCTCAGAGTTGCTGTGGTTGGCAGTTAGTATTATGACCATAATTAATTTGACTATTCATTTCCTGTGTCAGATCGGAAGCTGTCATATTCATGCTTTCGATACATCCAAAAGAAAAATGACAATTATAATAATTGTCGCCTGCATAACATTACATTCGGTCGTCTTCTGTTTATGACCCGCTAAATATGTATTGTCAAATACTCGGCATGACGCACACACACACATATACATCTATATATTTTTTTCTTCTGTAAAAGCAGTATGAAACACGGAAACATTTTGGACTTGGGGGGGTGGTCATTTTCTTCCGTACATCTTTCCACAGAAGGCTACAGACTTAATAATGTAACTAAGTGTATAAAATTTAATTTACAAATTGTGTGTTACTTTTCACCAAAATAACTATATTCTACGAAATATTTAAAATATTTCAAAAATTCTGTCAAAGTCCATATTAATTTTAAAACTCACTCTTCATTACAAGTAGAATAAAATTGTGATTTTTTTTTTTTAAATATAAAGAGATATACAAACATTTATATTATTTTTCTTTGAGATAAAATTGTGTTCGTCTTGTCTGGTTTTCTCACGCCCGCACGTTAAGAGCGCTCTCTCGACTGAGAAAAAAAAAAACTGGTGTTATATAGCTCTCTTAGTCCCAGACCCACGCTGTCATTTCCTGGCCGCTCACACACCAGCCTCCTCTTGCAGGGTCTTATTGACGCACTCTCGTCACCGTCTCGTGAATCATGCGCTTCAGGGTGAGAACTTATGACGCGTGATAACAGTTGGAGTATCTGGGAACTTACTCGCTCGTTTCCATCGAAATACAGCGCGCTCCCCCAGACTTGCAAACCAAGCACTTTTGCACCATCGTCAAGTCTCACGGGGTTCTTGCAGATCAGTTCAAAGTCAGACATATGCTTTCTGACATGCGCCACGGAAACCGCACTTTCATTGACGAAGACGTCAATGTATGTAAGCATCTATGTATGCTGAAGTGGCATTTTGGATTGTTTCATCCTGCCACAGCACCGTCTTGATAATTGCCTTCATTATAAGAGGAGCCATATTGAGGCCGAAACCTAATCGTGTAAAGCAGTACATCCGCCCTTTCACTAAGATGATCTCGAAAGGCCACGGCGACCGGTGTACGTGAACCTGTAGGTACGCTCTCTCCAACAGCGATACATTGCGTCCGCGTTGTCGCCATTCCCTTAGCTTGTCCGCACAGACATGTGTACTTGCCGTGAACGCGCCTACGTACTCGTTGAGGGCGTACTTTTTTATAGCTCTCTTGGATAACGGCCATCAGGATATGGTATGAGCCAGCCGTTATCCAACCATGATTTTAAATCCTGGTCATATTCCTTACGCGTTGGCATGGAGACAGCATACTATCTTGTTTCGTAGGCTCGCTGGTGCCTGATTTTCGGTCCACTTCCATGACGCCGTTCACGCTTTCTTTTTCTGATCGAACTCGACGCTAAAGTCCGATACGTCTATGGAGAGAGCCGCATACATAGATGGTTTTCTGTGGAAGAACTCCACTTCGCACGAAGGAGTGATTCCTACTCTTCCTAGTTCCTTCATCCCGATCAGGAGGTCGAAACCAAGTGCGTTTTCTCGAGTGACCAGTACGTCGATCTTGACAGGACTTCCACTTTGCAACCGGAGAGCAACGATTCGGATCCCACAACAAGCTCTGGTCTCCCTGTTCATAGTTGTTATGCATACAACTGGCATATCTCTCTGCTGGCTGTAGGCAGCAAGCAACCAGTATCGACCAGCACGGTGACGGTTAAAAAATATGAGCGACAAAAAAGTGCAAACATCACGTGAAAAAAAAATTATTATTTTTGTTTCTTTCTGATGTACAAATAAGGAATTAAGCGTTGGTTAAAAGCAAGTGAAGTAAGCTATGTCGAGAGACTTATCTTAGAAAAACATTACTAAACAACGAAGTTGTAAGGGCAATAATTATCTAAGGGAGGTTACTCCTTATAAAAATATGGAGTAGTTTCCCTTGAATAAATATATACTAGCGCAAAATCAATTTAAAATTTCACAGACTATCTCTAATAATAAATATCTATGACAAGTGGTTAATGAAAACTATAAGAATTTAAGGGTGACGGAATCCATTCTGTGCACGTCTTAGCATCCACCCGTGTGTGTGCAGGTGTTTCAGTGTATATGTCTATGTAAGATCACTTGATAAGACACCAGAAGTGTAGAAACAAAATTGCAACATTTGTAGTGATCTTATAACATGTATATGTTATAAATTTGAATAAATATTATATATATATATATATATATATATATATATATATATATGTTTTATTCACACACACATATACATGGTGTCCCTGCTGAAATGTACTCCCTTTTTGACTTCCTATAATTTCTTTAATGTTTTTTATAAACATGCATTTAATTTAATAATTTAAGTTGTTAATCTTGTTTTTAATATCAATAAACATTAATATTTCTTTATTTTAACCATTAATCTTGTTTGCATGTCAATAATCACTGCATTTTTTGTGGGGACCCCTTGTATATATTTGTTGTATGCATATATGTATGCTCACACAGATATGGGTGGGTGTTTCTCCAAAGTTTGGAAAAATATGAATACTGTTAATATGTGCTGAGGACCAAAAAAAAAAAAAAATAAAAATAAAAAGATTTAAACAAAGATTTCAATTTTCAAAAGCAAAATATGAGGCAAAGGTAAATAAAATTTTATTATCATTTAAAAGAAAAAGTTGTTTATTTAGACTAAATATAATAAAAAAATAAGGTCAATAACTTGTACGAGACAAGAGTTCAATATCCTGGAGAGCTTTTGTCAAGAATAAATATATATCCATTTTTCATAATTAGTTCAGGTCAGTTTTCAAAGTTGTACATTTGAATGAATTCATTTCTACTTTTTCTGTCAACAGTACAACAGACATTTCTCCAAAATATGCCTCTGCTCAAACATATTAATAAAGATAAAATTCTCTAACAAGATAAATTTAAAAAGATTAATTGTCAATATTTGTTTATGCAAAGATTAAAAATGGGCTGGATTCAATATAATTTTAACAAAAATTAAATTTTCTTTTTTTGAATTTACGACCAATCAGACATGAAAATTTATAACAATGATTAAAATATTTTTAAAGTTTCATATTTTTTTTTTTATCTTTCTCTATTATCTTTGATAGTTCACAAAAGTGGGGAAAAACAAAAAGGCTGTTTTGTAAGTAAACATCAAATGTTTTTTCTGTTGGTGGCTCATGAGTGGATCCACAATCCTTGCCCAGTCCAATAAATACTTACATTCTTACTGACCAAATATACCATTTGAATAAATTAAAGATAATTACATTTTCTTCCTCCACATTTATGCAGCTGAGACATTCGAATCGAAATGCAACTCTCTAGGCTTTTAAGATCATGATATTTATTAGAAAATAAAACTAGCTGTAAATTTAAAAAGAATTGAGGCTTATAATGAAAATTGTCCAGTGTTTCACACATTTAACAAAGATTTAGTGGAATTATCTTAAGTTCAAATGCTTTAGAATGTCTGTTTGAAGTGGGTGTTACTTTTAAGCATTTCTTTAACAAGCTTTGTATGACAAATCAATTTAACATATGCTGAATAAAGATACTAAGTAATAAAGAAAATTAAGTTTATATATGTACAAGTATATAATTACAAATATTTGGTTTTTTAATTTAGTAATAATTTAGTGGATGTGTAGGTGGTGTAATGGATAACGGCTCAGCATGAGAAATTGGAGAACCGAGTTCGAATTCCACTTAGGTTCCTTATAGTCACTTATGCACAAATACTCTTGTATGGTTCCATCTCTTCTTCCCCGCAATTATGGGTTAAATAGCAGGACAGACTGAATCCTAAAGGCTAGGTTGGCAACCAGTCTACTGCAGAAAGAAATGGAAGCCTACTGCAGGAAAAATCTTTTACCTAGTCAGTCATGAATCGAAAGAGGTATGATCACCCAAGAGTGTATCATGTATAGCACTTAATAATACTGTGATGACTGCTTGCAAGTAGGCAAAAATAAAATAAATATTGGTGTTTTCCAAGCATATATTAAAAGACAAGGAGACAATCTGAATGGATACCAGCCTTTACAAGCAAATATTGGCAATAATATCAGCTTTACTGTCCTCTAGTGTCAGGATGGCTAATTGGTAATAGTGCGGATGGCAGAAAGTAGAAAGGGCAATACAGATAAAGGCAGGTGAATCTTCCCAGGAAACATCTTGCATTTTTTCTATTGGGTAAATCTGAAAAAAAAAAAAAAAGGAAGTGTTCAACATTCAAAGTAATATTTTGGGAACAGTAGCAAAATAATAGAAAATCTACACAACAAAAAAAGTTTCACATGTTTGTCAGAAAACTTTAACCTTCATGTCCATACAAAATTAGTGTGTCATAAAGACAGTTTTTTTTCTTTCATTACGCTATTTTTTGTACTACATTCCCTCCATCAACAATGTTTATTTACAAGATTCTAAAAATATGTGAACCAAGTACAATGCAATATTTATTCTTTACCATTTTATAAATAACTATGAAACAAAGTTTTTTAGTCATAATTTTATAAAAGTATCAATGACTTACAAAATATTTATTTCTTTATAAATAGATAAAAGATAAACATTGCATTGCATTAGTTGGTTTACATTTTTAGGACTCACATTCTTATAATATTACAAATACAAAATTATTTTTTCTAAATAAACAATCTAATAATTAAATAGTGTTTAATATTTTTGTTGTAAATCCTCAAAGAACAAAGAAAATGTATAAATTGACTTTCATGTTTCGGTTTTATTGAAATTCTAATCATCGCTTTTTTAACAAACATTGCCGAGGAAGTGAAGATAGTTCAAACAATAGTGGTGTCAAGGGCAAAAACCGTCCTTTTGACACACCATTTTGTTGCAGGTACAAAGGTTAAAGGTTGCCAGTTTGTCAGTAATAAATACTTAAGTGTAGGTTTGAATAGCATATAGGAAGCAGTTTTTAGAAGAACTCATTTTTCATCTCCCCATCTCTGGATATCAGAGAGCCAAAATGAAGCCATTTAAAGATTGTTAACTATGACACTAAATCTGTGGGGTCATGAAATTATTAATACATTTGGCACTAAAAGATGCTAACATTTTTTGCCACTTTACCCAATCAGCAACAAAACGTTTGTCTTCATTTTGTCCTCTGCACATTGTCATGACTAATACTTGTGTAGTACGATTAGGTAGTAGTAACACCATATAGAAATATACACTTTCCTTTTTACTAAGAGAGTGACAAAGAAAACTCCCTCGCTTCTCTATTACACATATTTCCTTTCTTTGTTCCTATCCTTGGTAACTGACAGAACCCAGACATAGCTTATGTGGATCAGTGAATGTCATAAAAAAAAAAAAAAAATCAACCAATGACAACACGTCCTGCCAAAAATCTAATTTGGCCTTTACTTATGTATTAGCCTAACCTTCATCCCTATATACCATACTGGTGAACCCCAACATTGAAAAGACTACCCTCCACAAAAAGAGTTACATATTAGTAACTCCGATAAACTCCCTTCAGGATAAAAAAAAAAAAAGAAAAACAGTATGACTGACCACATAACAAAAGCATAAATCTGAGTAAGTTACCATTTTCTCCTCTTCCATTTCCTCTATAATTTATAAAAATGGAGACGCAGCAAGTTAATGTCAAATGTCCACAATTTATTGAGACCAGTGTTGCCAGTTGATTCACTATAATTGAATCCCAATTTCATTTAAGACAAGTGACCACCAATGATACAAAATTTTACACTGTAATTAGTGCCTTGCCTCCCGATGTCATTACAAACATTCCAGCCCGTTTTTAGAATCAAGAAATTATATGAAACTCAAAGAATAAGTTGTGAATGTTTATGAAAAGACCAGGCCAGAGTTGTCCATCATTATATTTACTGGAGATGTCGGCCATTGCAAATAGGATTGGGGCAACTGACGAAATAGTATGCCACAAATTCGTTAAAGCCCTTCCACCACAAATTGCCCCGGTTATAGCAGAACACACAGAAATGCCCTTAACAGACATAGGTAGGCTATGTGATAACTTGATGCCACTAATTCAAAATGCATCACTCTGCCAAGCTATAGAACCTGAATCAACATAAGAACAGAACAATTCCCACAGGATTGCATCCTTTTTCCACGGAGCAAAGACCGAAAGTCTGCAGAGCTCATTTGTACTTTGCAGACAAGGCTCATACATGCAAACCATGGTGTAAATGGCGGCATAAGAGAAAGAATAATGTACGAATATTACCAAACTCTCAACCTCCATCCCCTACCCATAGTGATTTGGAAAACTAGTAGGGTGGACGTTTTTTAGGCATGACTGGTTTTTACTGAAAGCTTATTCCAAATTATGCCAAGCATTATATTGCTATTATCTGAACACATGCGATTAAATTCTAGATCAGTATTTGAGCTAAATGAACAAGAATCTAATGCATTTGATGATATAAAAAATAAGTTGGTAGAGATAACAGCATTAGGCTCCAATAACAGAGTACCAGTTAGTAACTTATAGCAGTCAATACACAGTGGGTGCAGCTTTATATCAAATAGTATTCAAACAATCTATACCAATCAGATTCTTTTCCCAAAAATTTTCACAAGCACAGACAAAATATTCCATGTTTGATCGATAACTTCTCGCGGCTTATCTCTCTGTACTGCATTTTTGCCACTCATAGAGGGTCACAGTGTAGTGCTGTTTACAGATCATAAGCTGTTGTGTGGGGCATTTCATAGCCAGACCTCAGCGAAATCCAATCAACAGTATGTTATCTGAATATATATCGGACATCATATATATCAGAGGTGAGCAGAATATAGTTGCAGACTGTATATCTAGACTCACGCTCGCAATTCAAAAGATTCTTGTGACTTTACAGGTAGCACAAGCACAGAACAAGATGACGAAATCAAGTCATATAAAAATCTAAAAGAACATAATATTTTCCCCTAAAATCGGATCCATACTATGTGATATTTACACTATACACCCTAGGCCATTTGTTCGTAGGGGTATAAGTAAAACAATATTTACTAGCTTACATTGCTTAGCACACCCTGGAATAAGAGCCTCTTTGAAATTATTAAAAGCAAGATATTTTTGGTCTGAAATGGACAAATCCATTAAGACATTCTGCACAGAATGCATTTTCTGTCAACAATCCAAGATTCACAAACACATTGTCAGGCCATTACTGCCAACATGAAAGGAATCAGAATAATATATCAGCCGTTATTGATATTTACTTTTACTTGTATAGATCGTGTAACACCTGTGATAGAGATCACTGTAAAGTCAGTAGCCCAATCTTTCATGCATGCATATCGTGATTCAGCGTACCACTATATATCGTCACCAATCATGGTCACCAGTTTGAAAGAGAATTATTCCAAGAAATAGAAAAAGTAGTAGGATTCTATAGATTAAGAACAAGAGCATATCATCCACAAAGTAATGGATTGATAGAAAGAGTGCATTGCACATTAAAAACAGCAATAATAGCTCGAAAGAAATCTTGGTTAACCGCCATATTCATTATTGTACTTTTAGGAATTCATAGTACTCCAAATGAATCTAATTTTGCACCATTCACGGCAGTTACTGGAGCACCAATACTGATCTCTTACCAATTAGTTAACAATGCAAATATTAAAGATATTGTTCCTGTATAGGAAGAGTATATAAAAGATTTATGTAAATCTATGTCGCAATTAGACATGTTAAATGATGACAGAAAACATCATATTACACAAACAAAACACTTTCATACTAAATTCTTTACATACTTGCAATAAAGTATGGCTTTGAATAGATTGAGTAAGAAAACCTTTGGAAGCACCTTATACAGGCCCTTAAAAAGTTTTACAATGTTCGCCAAAGCATTACTTAATAGATTTAAATAATGATTTACATACACAAGTATCAATTGACAGACTAAAACCATATATAGAGCTGTCTGTACAAAACATAAAAATAGTGCCAAATTACAGGCGAAATCAAATAAATACATAGACAATGAGAAAAATGTTACTACCAGTATGTCTGATGAAAATAGTACAAGCTGTAATACCAAATCGTACACATCTAAAACAAGTAGACATGTCACATGGAAAAAACAGAATGAGTACTATTATTTTAAGTAAAAAAAAAAAGAAAAAAAAGGTTTACCAATTATAGTAGTAGGACATAAGCATACCAAAATTTTATTCAATTCATGTCTGAAGGAGGATTGTGTAGTAGGATTAGGTAGTAGTAACACCATATGGAAATATACACTTTCCTTTTCACTAAGAGACAAAGAAAACTCTCTCGCTCTCACTCTATTACACATACTTCCTTTCCTTCCTTCTATTGTTCCTATCCTCGGTAATTGACGGAAGCTAGACATAGCTTACATAGGTCAGTGAACATCATAAAAAAAATTAAAAAAAATCAACCAATGTCCTGCCAAAAATCAAACAGAAAATGGATGTGTCAGGCCCAATAAAAAGAAGAAAAAACCATGTGTGTGGCAGAAACAGAATCAAAAGAAGTGGGAAACTGGTTCAATGTAGCAGTTCGAGATGCAAGGGTTGGGGATTAATCGGATGTTGAGTTTGACCGTGCGTACAACTTCAGAAGAAAAAGAAGAAGAAAGTATGAATTTGACAAATTAATTTCTGTCAGCCAAAAACACAACGACCCTTTATGAACTCCCAAATCACTAAAAGGACTATGATGATAGTCACCCACTTTAACCACTGTAACCAAATGGAGTTAACAATAAAATGGTACTATAGAAAGTAAATTTGGCCTTTACTTATGCATTAGCCCAACTTTCATCTCTATATACCATACTTGCTTTCCATTGATGCTATTTACACTCTAAGGAATTCTTCTATTCTTAGTCTAGACATGTCAACAAAGCAAAAAGAAAAAAAGAAACATTCACACTGAAGGTTTTAAGACGATAGATGACAAACAATTCTCTACAATGAAAATAGAAAAGATAAAAATCAAACCTTACTTACCATTCAAGGAGATAATACTTTAAAGATCAGCTGGATCACCTTTAATAATTGGGATATGCCTTTCATTTTTACCTTCAATGGCTTTCTTGAGAGCCCGTATTGTCAGGATACCCTCGGGAGAAAAAGATGAAGTTACAGTGTCATGATCAATGTCCTTTGGCAGCAGGTATTGTCGGGTAAATTCCCTTTGGATGAAGCCATGATCATCTTGGCGCTCATCATGTTTGGCATGGATTTTAAGGCGGTCATCTACAGTCTTCACAGTGATCTCATCTATTCTGAAGTGACTAACATCCAGGCGCACCTGGTAAGAAACAAATCAAAGCATTATAACTTATTGATAAGAAATCGCACTTCTAATTTGATCATTTCAAAAAATAGAACTAAAAAAATATAAAAAATAAAAAAAACGTCTAAGCATTTATATTTATTATTCAATTACACTTTCCACAAATTAAAATGCAGCCACTATCTCCTATTATTTGATATCTTCCATTAAACTGCACTTAAATGACCTCAAGTCACATGAACATAGGTGTAAGCATACCATGTGACAAAAAAAAAAACACAGTTTGGTTTTTTTAACAATGAGAATACAGGCAATTTCCTAAGTTTCAGAGCTTAGGCAAGAGTATTAGGTGACATTAAAAAATGCAAGATATGATCTGCAAAGGTCAGCAGAAGGTTCACTTTAAGTCGACACATCATAGTGAAATAAAGTTATTGATTTATTTACTGATTTGCCCTGCACATTCCTTTAGTCTTTGTGGACTGCAAGTTGTAAAAAACCCACCATGGGTAGACACAATCCTTCTGAATGAAATTGGGTAGACAAAATGAAGTTGTTGATGGTTGTACTAGCACAAAATCATAAGTCATCATGATTGAGGGTCTGAGCATATTGGCATTTCCAGAGTGGGTTCTCTCTTTCTCAGCAACTGTAAGTAAGGTGTTCTCAGCATAAATGCAGTATAAATCACAGGATGGTTCTGTGGGGGTTGAAGAAACACAAATGTGTCTGAGCAGGTATCTGCCAAAGAGATTAGTTAGTCACTCTCACAAGTATAAGTAGTCAGCATTAGCATTACTGATTTGACCAGCAAATTTCTTTTTAACTTTGTGGACTGTAAATTGTCTAATTTTCATTATCACTCACAAAGAATGTCAGTTTCTTGCTCTATTTACATTTCTATCTTTCTTCTATGAAAATTTTCATACACAACTCCCACTCAATGTTTTCAATGAGTGTTTTATTTATAGAAAGAACTTATTTGTATCAGATATTTTTTCCATCATTTCACCCCAAACAAAGTGACAAAGTAACTAAGACACAAGGGGTTAATGAGTGTAAAAATACAAGAAAAATCATTAATGAGGAGAGAGGACACTAAAATAACAGGATTCAAAAAGACAGAGGATGATTGGAAGTTGGCTGGAAAGCAAGAAGATGGGAGTGTGAAAGAAGAAACTTAACATAGAAGTTATGGTTACATCTCTTGCCATTTCAACTGTAAAATGATGAGGACTAGCTGTCAATCTAGTATTGTGCTTAAATTCGTAAAATCAAGATACCAAAAAGGAAAGTTCATCAGAACAATTACCATAAAAGTATGTATAGTAAAAAGGCACAGGGAAGTTACGTTTTGACGGTGAGAAAGTGATTGAAACCAAGATGACAGGTCAGGGCCAATAACATTTCAGATTCTTTGTATTTTATCAAGAATCTCTAAATATATAGCAGAAGCACCAGACCAGATGTAGCAGCAATATTCAATGTATGGATGAATGGGAGACTTGTAAATGTGAAAGATAGATTCTGGCAAGAAAAATTGTCTAGCATGACACAGTGAACTAACTTTCCTAACAGCAGATCTTGTAATAGATTCAATATAATTATTCCATTTCATGTCAGTGAAAAATGTTACACTGAGTTACTATAATGGAGGTTAGCATTAGCTATGCTGATGGAAGAAAAAAAAAAGGTTCCCTCAGATGATTAAAAAGAGAGTAATTTCATTTTGGAGGCATTAAAATTAACAAGTTATTTCTTGCCCCAGTTAACAACAGATTGAAAGTCATTAAAGGACAGGAGTAAACAGCACAGTGTCAACATAGATACAGAGTCAAGAGCTGATGACTTTGGTAAGGTCATTGATAAAAAGTAGGAATAAAATAGGTTGAATGATAGAGCCCTGGGGAACACTTGCATTAATGCAAAAAATATCTAGAAGTGTGGCTGTTTAAGACTTTTATTTTGCAATTTGCAATTTGATAAGATTGAATCAAATAAAAAGAATTACCCAGAAATACCCTAATCCTTTATAAAGGAGACAAACCCTTCAAATACCTTTGAGATATCTAAAGCAACAGCCCCAGCTTCACCATTCTTTTCAAAAGCCTGACACTCTTTTAGCAATAACTGCTAACACATCAGCAGTTTCCCTAGAGAAGTGAAAATCATACTGTCTGAAAGAAAACCCTGCAAGGTAAGATGCTTAACCAATTTGGAGTTGATTAGCACCTCTCATACTTTGCCAAAAAGAAGTAAAAAAAAATAATGGGTGAATAATTTGAAGGATCTGAGAGTTAGCCCCAAAACAGGAACTACAGAAGTGGACTTCCAACAAGGTGGAAAGCAAGAATCAGCAAAGCATTTATTTAAGAGCTTAGAGAAAACAGAAGCTATTTCAAGAGCATGTTCTTTTGGGACTATTTGAGAGATACCATCCAGTTTGTATACTTTGTGAGGATCCAGTTTAAAGATGATAGAAGAAATCATGGATGGAGTAATATGTATATCACATGGTAGAGACTCAGTTCTAAGTGGAAAGTCAGACAAAGATATTCCAGATGAGTCAATTGTAGAATTTATGAGCAAAGTATTTTGCTTTATCAGCAAATGATAATATCTCAAATTGAGTGAAGTGAGTAGGAATCGAGAATGTTTCTTTATTTAACGCACTATTACAAAGCTACCAATTGTTATGAGAACCAAACATGTGAGAGACTGACTATATGATGCTTCATTCTGTCAGTGAATAAAGACTTAGTCTCATTGAGGACATGTTTACAATTATTATGAGCAGACATAAAGAGTGTATCTGTGACATATGTATATGAAGCTCATTAATTTTATCATTATTCTCTTTCATCACAAATGACATTCAAAATCTATACTGAAACTTTATCTGTTTCTTAGCACATTTTACTTGTGGTATACATTTTTTAAATACCTGAATTACTTTGTCTATTACATTGATATTATTTCCTTTCTGAAAGATAAATTAGCTCCACTACAATGACATTGCATGACAGTCTTTGTCTGTATTAAATTGAAATTATATCTACATGAATGGTATGTAAACATGATAAAAATTATTTTCTGGAAAAATAGCAAAATTCTTTCACATAACCAATTTGTTTTAATTAGCATTTCACCTGATTTTTCATTATATTCATTCATCAGTAATATACATGGTGTATACTGGTGTCTTAAGGAGACCTTGAGTATCACATGATAGCCTGTTGACAAGGATATTCAGTTGATGCTTACCTCAAAAAAGAGAGACTCAGTTTGTAGTTTGGCTGACTGCAGAGGATGGTGCAATTGCCATGTGTCCTAACTAAGAACCTAAGACATACCACAGGTTTTATTGTGTCCTTCTTGGAGAATGTTTCAAGTAAAACCTCCTTTTTATTTGTCCTCATTGCCTTTTTTGTTTGTTTGTCTTAATTTACCTTTTGATTTCTCCATGTGGGAGAATTTGTGTATATATATATATATATATATATATATATATATATATATATATATTTTAGCATGACTTATATTTGTGTATTTCAGTGTTGTATATAAAATGTTTTCATGTATAACACATTTTTAGAATTAATTTCTTTGGCTTTTTCTGGTCTTTCTGCCATGTCAAGGTGTTACTAAATCAAGAATATACTAATTCCCATTGTGGATCTTGGAGAGTGGAAAAAAACTAACATATATTCTCTCTCTTTGCTAGTATTGGTACTGGGACTGAAGCTAAACTTACTACTCTGATAATATTGTGTTGTCTTCTAATCTGTGATGTAGAAGTTCCACCCCCGTGACAACTGACTTAGTAGTAGTCACTAATCTCAATGCAAAATAGGGCAAGTTCATTTTGCCTATGAAAAACAAAGTTTTATGCCCTTTGTTGATCTGTGACTTCCCTGAACTATAGTGTATGAGATTTCATCCAGTCTCAAGGTGTGTACCTGGTCCTTTTTATTGCAGATCTAGATCAGGATTCATCTTCATTTTCATCTTCCATCTCTATGTTGGATTCCTGCAAGTTATCCTCCATAGTTTCTTTAACACTATGTTTGCTTTCTCCATCAAAAGCAATCAGCCTTTTCTTCCTTTCAAATTCCTCCTTTTCTTCCATCTTGATTTCTTTATTGTCAATTCTAGGTCTTATTTGATCAGAATGAGCCTATAAATTTTGTCCACTTGCTGCTATTATAGTTGTATTATGTGCCTTTTGTGCAATAAAAGCATCTTGTTGCAGACTTGACTGTCTTTTTTTGTACTAGATTTTATTTATTTATTGAATAGGACATTGTCATAGGTGATCTAATTTGTCTTCCTATCAATGCAGAGGGACTTTGCATTCTACCAGTATGTGGAATAGTTCTATAACTCAATAATAGTCTCAGTAGATACCAATCTATGGTGTCTATGGATGGGGAACATGCTTTCAATCCCATTTTCACCATCTGCACTATTCTTTTTGCAATTCCATTCAATTGCAAATGGTATAGTGGTGTTTTATAAGGGAGGTATCCAATTTGTTTTAATCACAAACACAAAGTTTCATCACAGAATTCTGGTGCATTGTTAGAGACTAACATTTTTGGCATGCCATGTCTGGAAAATATTACTTGTAATATTTGCTTTACTATGGCTGTCCCCTATCTTGAACTCTAACCACTTCAGACCATCCAGAGAATGAGTCAACCAAAATTAAAAATAGTCCCATGCCTTTAACATGTGCATGATCTATATGAACACAGGCCCATGGTTCTTTTTCTTTAGGCTATGGATCTATCTTGGTTTGCCAAAAGTTTTTTTTTTTTATTTCCATACATTTTGGGCACTTTTATAAATAATTCTCTACATCACAAGAACACCTAGACCACCATACTTCCAATTTTAATTGTCTGTGTTGCTGTTATTCTACAATGAACACCATCATGTACACATGTTGTTATGTCTTTTCTTGATCTCTGGTGGTATTAAAACATCTCCATTGCATATAAGGCCCTTCTTTATAGTTAACTTGTGCCTACCCTAGAACAGTTGCTTCATTAGTTTCTTTTCATTTTACATGTAATCTTGCTTAATTCCAGATCCTGTAATGTTTCAAATGCAAGGTGATCTAAGTAATACAACAGGTAATACATCTCTGTTTCAATCCAGTGCAATATCTGATCTTTTGAATTGTCTGATTTTTCTAATAGTTCATTGTTGAACTTTAGTCTTCATAGAGCATTTACATGTGGAATAGTGTTTCCGTTCACATATTTGATGTCAAAGTCAAAAGCCATGAGCTCTATGGCCCATTTTAAAATTCGAGAAGATGTAACTTTAGGTAACTCATTCCTGGGGCTAAAAATAAACTCTAAATGTTTAAACTTCCTGCCTAATCAAAATCTGTGCTCCATACAACACTTCTTTTTCAATATTTGAATAGTTAGCCTTGGGGTTGATATTAACCTTCTAGAAATATACATTATAGAATGACCTTCACTGATATGGCACACTTACTTGCATCTGTAGTTGAAGTCATTTTCTTTTTAGGGTCAAAATTACAATGGGTTTTTTATAAGTTCCTTCTTTATATTTTTAAATGCTGTATTAAGTCCATTTAGATTTGCTGTTCTTTTTTTGCAACCCTGTAAAGTGTTCTATCAATTCACAAAACTTTGGCAAATATCTGCTATAAAAATTGGCTTCGCCTAAGATTCCAGTTCTTTTTTATTTTTAAGTGTTGATACCTCTGCTATTTTCTTTATCAAATTTGTTTCTGGTGAAATTTCATCTTTGGAAATCTGGTATTCCAGATATGTTACTGTGTCACAATTTAACACACATTTATACTTGTTTATTGTCATCCCAGTGTTTTTAATTTGTTTAAAACATAATCTTTTTTCTTTTGTTTTAGCTCTTCTCTACTGGTAGCACCAATACTTATATTATCTTTATAGATAATAATATTCTTAACATCACCAGTTAGTATATTTTCAATTGCTCACAGAAAAATAGAACTTGCTGTTTTTAAACCATGAGGCATATGCTTCTGAGTAAGCCTATTGCAGAGTTAATCATAGTGACCTCTTTAAATTTTTCATCAATTTGTATCTGGTTATAGGCAGATTTGAGTTCAATTTTGGCAAAATATTTAATTCCTGACTTGTGAATAGCAATTTCAATGTTTGGAATAGAGAACAAGTCAGAATATTTTTTGTGGTTTACTCCTATTTTGTGATGTCCACATATCCTTAAATCTACATCTAGTTTTCATAAAACAACAATGGGTGAGGCCAAGTTATTACTACCACTAGTACTAAAATTTTTTGCTCCACTATTGTTTTCAGTTTAGCAACTACTACAGGAAGAGGAGATGACCATTTTCTGTTAATTGAATGCTAACTTTGTACCATTTTAACATCCCATTGTCAGTACTTTCCAACTTCACATTGTTGATTGAATTGGTTGTATCCACTTTCAAGACATCTATTCCCATGAGTTTATGACTTTTTTCACATAATGGGAATAATTTTGAAGCATGTGTCAGTATCAAAAGTTCCTTCAAAAGAGACTTCAAATGATCTTAGTTTCAGTCAAATTTTCTTCAGTTTGGATTTACCCATTCATTTCCCAAAAATTATTGGGATTAGGGTAACATCACTCCCAGTATCTATTTGCATAGAAAAAGTAATGCCATTCAATTTTTTCTCTGGCATTTTTCTCTTTGTCTTTGTATCACAAATACAGCTGTATTTTCCTGAGGGTTTTTTTTTTTTTTTTAATTTTCCACTCTTTCTCCTTTCCTTTTATATTTGCATTCAGACTGGAAATGCTTTTTCTTTTCAAAATTCCAGTATACTTGTCCTAAAGCTGAGCATTTTTTCTTGTTTCATTTATGCACAAGGTCATTTCATATGCTATTTGTTTCAGCAATTAACTCTTAATTGTTGGAGAAACTCTACATATGTATCCAAGGACATTTTAGTTAATTGTAACTGTTCTAAAATTTTGTGTTTGTATGAAGCATTACACGTAGCTTTAATTAATTTCAACGGTATCAACTCATCTTAGATGGCCATTTCTACAGTGCCAAGTTTTTCAAACTTACAGAATCTGGAAGCCTCTTGTAGCTTGGATACATACTGTATGATTGTTTTGTTCAGCTCATGTTTGCTGGTGAAATATTCTTTTTATTGATGTGTTGATGGATTCAACAATTTTCTTTTGATTTCTTAAATCAGAAATCAGAAAAAAAAAAGAAAAACTCTAAAAAACCACATCTATGAACACAAAAGAGACCTCACAAAAACAACTTAAATAATGAACTAGTCATACACAGAAATAAATTCGACGACAATTTTGATTTTAAAAATGCCACACCCATAAAAAAGAAAATAACTCATTCAGAAGGAAAATTCTTGAGAGTGCCACCATTGAATATTATCCAAATATTAATCTATGCCCAGTTTTTTTTCTCAATATCACCTTTCCTTACAGAATTACTACTCTCCAAAGCCAACATACTCAACTGCATCAAGAAATCAAAAGAAACACAACAATAAAAACAATATTTCCACACATGATAGTACTTGACATAATTTTCAGTTAACAATATGAATACAATAGTGTTTTCTAAATTCTTCCAATGACTAAGGACATTTTGTTTCGTTGTTAATAGTTACTTTGTTTTGAATAAATTAATTTTGTTTTTTGCCTTGGAAAATTCCACATTGGACAAAACACGTTGGCTAATATTACAGTTTTCCTATGTCTTTTACCTTTATACATATTGTCTTTTTCTACAGGATAACTCTAAGAAATTATATTATATTATATATATATATATATATATAGATAATATTAGTGGTAAATATACACATACATATGCAAAATATATAAATATATATACATA
>CAHIKZ030000754.1:245000-415000 GCA_903632075.3 Acanthosepion pharaonis | reverse complement strand
TCTTTCCATGAAGAATTTACACTTCTCATGGCTTAATTTAAAGCCAAAATCTTCTAGTCTTTTAAATATTGCTCTGATGTGCGTTTTATGTTCTTGAACATTCTTACTTTTGACTAGAATGTCATCTAAATAGGCGGTACCAAACTCAAGGCCCGCCAGTATAGTGTCCATCACCTGTTGAAACAAAGCTGGGGCGACCTTTAAGCCGAAAGGAAGCCTATTTAGCTTATAAATACCTTTATGTGTATTTATACACAAATTTTTTGAGCATTCGTCACTCACTTTAATCTGCAAGTATGCGTCAGACAGGTCGATTTTTGAAAAAAATCTTCCCACCATTCAATTTTGAAAAAATATCTTCTGGTGAAGGTAGTGGATAACTGTGATTTTTCAGGCAATCATTTAACCCTGTTGAAAAATCTGCGCACACTCTTATTTTTCCGTTTTTCTTCTTAACATAAACTGTGGGTAAGGCCCAATCTGAATGGTCAACATTAGATATCACTCCCATTTTTTCAAGTCTTTCCAATTCCTTATTAATTGTGTCTAAGGAGGAAAAAAGAACGTTTCTCTTAGGTTTAAAAATTGGTTTCACATTTTCCTTGAGTTCAAATTTGACTTCCGTCTTAGTACATAAACCCAATCCCTCAGAAAAAACTCTGGGATATTCTTTTAATTCATTCATGAATTTTTCATTTTTAATCCTTTTTTGTTTTTCTGCACTGTTTATTACGTTGCAAAATGAGTTAATCGGGAGTTCAAACAAATCAAAGAGTACTATCCAGTCTATTCCAAAAAGACATGAATTAATCCCTTGGATTACATACACTTTCGTTTTTGCAGTCTTGCCACATAACGAAATATCGCACTTTAATTCTCCCTTAAAGTTTAATTTCTTTCCTGAAACCCCTCTAGCGTTTTTTGGTTTCAGATAATTTAGGTCTTCAATATTTTTCCATGTTTGTTCATCAATGATGCTTATGTCTGAACCAGAATCCAATAGGAAAGTAATTGTATGATTATTTATCGTACATCTACGTACTTTCTATTTTTACCTTTCTGAATTTCTTTTTCTGATAATACCAGGCTTACATCTTGTAATTTCCTTTTCTTACGGCAAACCGAATATTTATGCCCCTTATTTCCGCACGATTGGCAGAAGTTATTTTTGTACCAACACACGTCTTTGGTATGATTTTTTTTTCCACACGATTGGCAGAATTTATTTTTGTACCAACACGTGTCTTTGGTATGGTTATTTTTTCCACACGTCTCACATTTTTCTATCTTTTGAGTTTTTATGTGTCGAACATTAGTAACACTTTTCTCCTCAATTTGTGTATTATCCCTTTTTACGTTAATGAGACGTTGGCATTCTTCGGTCACCCTTTGTAATGTTATTTTTGAGTCTTGCTCGACCATTATTAATATTCTCGACCTAATTTCTTTATATTTAGGATCAGTTAGTCCTTGAAGAAAAATTAGGCACTTGAATACATCTTTGGTTATTTCTTCTAACTTGAATTGTTCAACCAGAGTTCACTGTTCCCGCGTATGTCAGAAAATCCTCGTTATCTGCTTTAACGATGTTTAGGCATCTGTATCGCGTGTGGAACAGACTATTCCTTTCGTCAAATATTTTTGACAGAATACTTATAGTTTCTTCAAACGAAACTTCTTCTGGCTTTCTGGGCAATATCAAGTTTGATTACTTCGTATTCTCGTTTGTCCCTAGTTTCTGGACTAATAATTTTACTCGTTCCTCATCCGACCAATGTTGACATCTCTTGGTAAATATAGTTTTGAAACGTTTAAAGTATGCTGGAAATGTAATGCCCGAATCAGGTTCATAAATAAATTTGGATAATGAATTTGCTATTCCTTTGGCAGAAAAAAACAATATTTTTCCTTTCTCCAGTCACCTGTTTCAGAATTTTTTCGAGAATTTTTTGCTGTTGCAATATTTGTTGTTGTAAGTCTTGGTGCTGTTTTTGTTGCTGCTGTTGTAACTCTTGATGCTGTTGTTGTTGCAAGCTTGTACACCGCATTTTAGTCATTTCAACTAATTGCTCCATCCTGACTTTATATAGAATTCGGCAAAAATTTTTTTTTTTTTTTTTTTTAGACGGTTAACAGACAATTTACAGCCGTAATATTTTTACAACCCGTAATTTTTACTTGAATAATCAATTATTAGACCGGCTCGCATTTGAGTCGCGGTTCAATATATATTTTTCAAATCACAATTTAACAGTAAAAGTTTTCTTACTTTTCAAAAAAATTTCCTTTTGACTTGTGACTCCGTTTTCCAAATCCTAATTGGCGTCAACAGATATCTTTGACTTGCGAATCTGCTTCCGAAATCGGTTCAGCGTAATCTGATATATATATATATTTTTTTTTTTCAGGTAAGTACGTTGCACAATCCTCGTCGCCAGCTGTTATATCTCGTGCAAGATATAATAAACAAAGTAAACCCAAGTGTTGGTTTTTCAATAATAATTTTATAATCAGATGTAGGTATGTCAAAATACAGTGACAGAGTCAGGAGTATGCTAACCTCAATAGGTGTTACAAACGAAGACCTTTTCACTGTCCGTGGTGGTCGTACTTAATCGGCAACCAGTCCGTCCATTATCGTGAATGGGGAAGTTGGTTTATCTCATCACAACAATTACACATGCAAGCAAAAATACAATTATATATTTGGGAATAGTTCTGAAGCAATTGGTAGTGTATGTCACCACTGCTGCAAATTAAGTGGGGTTACTACTATTATGATTATGGGGTTTTATAATAAAAGGAAAAAAAATACTTAAGTTATTGTAACTTTAACTATCTAGCTCCAAATCTTCTAGGTTAATGCTGAAAATGAATTGTGAGGAAAAACATGTAACATAAAAAACAACAGGATATTGAGTTGAGAGGTTATTTCAATTTACGTAATTATGTGTGGGTATTAAATTTACAGACATGGTTTTTTTTTTATGGTGCATGTTACATGTGATATTTGACAGAGTACATAAATATTTTAGTATTATGAATTTTCTTTTTTTGTTTAACTTACTTAAATGTCTCTGTCACAAATTTTTGCATCTGTTGTCTTTGGGAATCAAGTCCTACTGCCTTGTCTAGTGGTTAAGTGAACACTAATTTTGATATTATACAGATTTTGGCGGTACAAGAAAGGAAAAGATTTTCACTTTTTAGCTGAAATGAAATATCACTTAGCAACTGCTACATACAGGGTGCGATGGGTAAATTGTCGCCATTTTATATTTTTAATTTCATGCATGCCTGTTGTTTGTTTTTGATTTTGTCAAGTGCACAGTATAGTAGGCTCAGTTGGGCACCATCTATGAGTAAAAGAGCACCATGATGTAATTCACTCTGTTAGAAATTTGGAAATGGCATACTGTACTGTTTGGCATTCATGCTGGAAGCTCCGATACAAACATTTCAAGGTGTTTCATTGTCAATCTGAGGACAGTGAAGAGGATTTGTAAAGAGTTAGATGAGTTTAATGGTGATTATGAAGATATGACAGTTCAGAAAACTAACTCTGATAAGAAGAGTACTCCCGAATTTATTGGCGAGAGCCTCAAACTCAATGCGGAGGCCTACATCAATTGCCTTGAGTAGGTAGTGCTGCCCTGGGTCAAGAGGTTGGCTGCTGGAAGACTACGACTGGCAACAGGATTCTGCATCATGGCACACAAGCAGAAGAACTCAGTCATGGCTCTCAGACAATTTCTGCAACCACATCACCCCTTACATCTGGTCACTTAACACCCCAAACTACAACACCTTTTTTTATTATGTATGGGGCGCAGTTGAGAAAGAGACCAACAAAACTCCTTATAACACTAAAGATAAACTGAATGCAAGGATTATGGCAGCATTCACTAAGTTAAACAAGGATACTATCCAGAAGAGTTGCAGGAGAGTTTTTCAGAGGCTGTGGTAGAAGCCAATGATGATTTTATTGAATAAATTTACTCTTTCATATTTCAAGATATTTTTTGTATTTTTGGTAAATATTTCTGTTAAAATGAGATGTCAGTGTTATTTTCATTTTTGCGTAACTTAAAAGACAATTTATCCATCGCACCTGTATATATGCTCTATGATGCAAGTAGGACAAAAGATTTTTATGTCCACATATTTTGGCAATTAATCATTGTAAACCATCTGTCATAATTTGTTTAAGATGTTTTTGACAAATGTAAAATGTAAATAACTTTTGAAAATCATTTGAAATACTTTTCATATTAAGGGAAATAAACCAAACCACATTTAAATATCCATATATACAATTTTTTTTTCAACTTTATGAAATTTTCTAATACACCAAAGATAGCAGTAATTTGAAATGAAGCAGAAAAATAACTTATGGGTTTTATATATTTTATTAACAAAACAAAAACTTGACATCTTCCTCTAGATTCAAATTTTTAGTTTTTGATTAAGTTCTCTTGTCTATTTTCCACATAATTTATGTTTCAGTACTTTTCCTTATAGCTTTTATTCTATTCTATTTACATATAAATGGTTTCTCAAAGTATTGGTTGGCCTTTCAATTCTCTCAAATGATGAGATTAATTTTAACTTGTTTCATTACAATGTATTTATCTTTATATATCATCTTATTAATAAACTCATAAATACACTGTCATCATAGAGTCTAAAAGCTGAGCAGATAGCTTGTGTGGGAATAAAATGAACTGTAAAAAGAATATATTTAAAATTTTGCTTTCTAAAATTTAAAAACTGCCAAGTGTTTAAGAGCTGTCATTATTGTAATACTCACCTTGAATTCATTTTCGTTGTTAACAACTTCTGAAAAGCCAGCAACATTCTGAGTGTCATGAGGTATGACACTAGTTTCAATGCCCGAGTTAAGTGGATGATCATACATAGACATACGAGGAAACATGGGATAATCCCACCAGGGTTCATCAAAGGGGCTCCAGTGACGTTGGTGGAAGAATGGCCTTACTTGGCGATGCTTGCCAAACATACTGGGGAAATTAGAATTGCTGTGCTGCTTCAAATAGTGCTGCTTCTGAATATGAAAGAACAATGAAAATGATGTGATCTTTAAGATTGAACAATAAAGAAGAAAAACATTATTTCTTAGTACAGTTTCTTTATCGGGCATTTTTTATGCTAGTAATTCTTAATAAATTTATATTTACTTATGACCAATTTCATATACCTTTGCAGTTGAGCTTCATAGTGTACTGGTCTAAAAAACCATAGATTGAGAATTCAAAGTGCACTGGAGGCATTATGCATTTTATTAATATATAGCATAGATTATCAAGTCATTTATTTATATTCTGAATTAAATTTTCATATCATTAGAAGGGGGTGAACTTATTGCAAAGAGTTTCAGTTAGATATTTGCATATTTCGCACTCAGCTACATTATAGTACAGTTAAGTGATAAGTAAATATGTAGAGGAGTTATTTTTGTGTTGTATTATGAGGAAATTGTAAACTATCATTTATGGATGCATTTTTTATCTTACAGCAATATCCATTCACACCATATACTGGTATAATTGATTTGGGTGGGGGGATATTAACCTTGTGGAATAATTAAAAGAAAATGCACATAATGAGTATTGATAAATATAAAAGTAATTCTTTATATAACACAATATAATAATACAGAAGGATAAGGTGTTAGCTGAAGTTTCAAGAGTTCAAGTGTAAAAGTCCTGGCTCATAAGAGAAAGAACCTGGTAGGAAGTAAATATTACATATATATATGTATACATTTGTGTGTATGTATCCAAAAGTAGTAGCCACTGCTTGATCACATGGTAAAGGAAGATATGTTTGTTTTCAGTGTAGCAATGTTAGCCATCTAAGGTTGCCAGCTAGTCATGCAAATATTGTATTTCATCTTGGGGTATGTTATGATGAACACAACAGCAGAGGATGGACAAAATTAATTTATTAACACTGAATTTGACTCATTTTCCAACTATTTACATACATATCTATAGATCTGATTTCAAAATCCTCTCCCTTTTCATTGGCTAATGGCCTTATATCCTGGTTGTGAATGCTTTCTGATTGGTTAGATGAACTATTTTTAGATGGTGAAATTTTAGTCTCCTTGTTATTATTTGTTTATTTCTTTTCTTACATCTTGGTTGTGAAAGCTTTCTGATCTAGGTTGAACTATGGCTTTGTTTACCTGGCAATTTTTATTATCCATCTATTTTTAGAGATGGTGAAATTTAGGACTTTTTGTTATTTATTTTTATTTATTTCTCTATCACAACAGCATACACTATAGGCCAAAGATTTGGGGATACCCTAAGGATTTTGAAGAATCAACTAAAAAAAAAAGATTGCCTGCCTTTTTCAAAACTAATTTATTAGTTCACTTTGGACCAGAGAGACTTTCTCTTTCTGTAGTGTTTTATCATATATTCAATAATAATAACAAAATTAATCCATTACTGCATAAGGTTTTCTTAAAATTTTAGCTGTTTTTACCTAATTTACCTTGTTGGCTAATGGTAATCTTAGTGCTGGCAGATTTTAAATTTTAGGTAACCCTCTCTTTAAAAAAACTGGATTAATTGGATTAATGGGTTAAATAGCTTAGTATCCTAGCTTATTTGGAGTTAATTAAATGAAAGAAGGTATGAAACTTACTAATTATGAAATACAGAGGGTGACCCCAAACCTTTAGCTTATAGTGTATGTAAAATGCATTCAAATAAAGAACTGCAAGGAACAAAAAAAGAGATATATTTTTATAAAGAAGATACCTTTGATTGAGGAAATATTGTTTTGTAAAGAATTCAGTTTGGAACCAGAAATTTCAGGTTAATTAAAACTTTTGTGACAACTAGATAACAAGCACATTTGTTTTTACTTGGAGAACCCAAAGATATTCTATAGTTATTGAGATTTAAGAACATTGCCCTATGCAATTCATATATTGTAATCATTAAAGATTAAACTCTTAAATGGTATCCATTCAAATTACAAGTGTATATTCCATTAAATAAAACATAAATTGTCATTAATGTTTGTCATTGCTTAACTATTGATACTTTACAATATTTTGACTATGGAAAAAGCATCAAAGCTATTGGTGCTTAAATATTGGATGGGGAAAGTAGAGAAATAATAGATATGTCTATGTATAAACTGATTGGGTGTATAAGACAGTCCCTGGAATTTTTGAGCTCTACTCACTGTATAAGATTAAACAAAATTTGACACTAACCACTGACAGCTACCCAAACCTCTTATGGACCAGTGGAGTGAAGCAGTTAAGTACACTATTTGATAACACATTCTTGGTTATTTAAAAATTTAGCCCAAAATGACTAAATACTTTCAATTATCTGCCATATATATATATATATATATATATATATATATATATTCTCATTCTCAGCTGGAGTAGCATCAACACTCATGACATCAATTAAGCATCTGTTACAGAAACTAACCTGATGTTGAGTATAATTTTGAAATTGATTTACTGATGTATATTATTATAATGTAATTTATTGGAATTGTTGGTATAAAGTACATTGCAGGTATTTTTTATTTCCTTTAGAAATTCAATTGTGTTTCACAGATAGACTATTGCTGGGATTGCATTTGAACTATTTATACAAGTTGTTGGTTTTGTCTATTTTAATAACAAATAATAACTGATGTATACTGTTAGATTTGTTGTACTCTTAAGTTAAAACTACTTCAGACTAGCTTATAATAACATTTTTATTTTTTAATATAAAATTACTTGGAAACTTTTGCCATTTTAAGATTAGTTGGAATGAATAATTAGATAAGTGATGAAACAAGAACCCATAAAAAAATCCCTGTTGCAAAATTACAGAGTAAATACATATTTTTTTTTATATATACATGTGAAAGCACATGTGATACCATACCTCAACCAGGGAAGGTAACAGAGTTTTGGTGGCTAAGGCAGTACTGGCATCACCAGCAACTTTTGTCACTGAACAGGGTATTGTTTTTTTGTGTAGACATGTCAGTCTCTGCGATTTTTCATGCAACTGCAAGTCAAATTTTCAATGTTGTGATTAAAAGCATTTGCTTTTGACTGTTAAACAATACACAACATGCTCATAGTGACCATTATCAATGATGTAGAATGGAAGGTAAACAGATGTGTTTCATGTCAGAAGTGGCATTGTGTTAACAAAAAATGTTAGTAATAATTTCAACACTACTAAGTACTGTGAGGATTTTGACACAGGTTATATATATACATATATATGAAACCATAAATGGCAGTATGATATCTATCACTTGGTGGGTTCTAAGGGCAAAGCAGCCAGAAGAAAGTCATTATTCAACATAGAAGTAATTAGACAATTGAGACAATAGACAAAGTCTTGGTGATTTGGTACACTTTTTTGAGGGGTAATAATTTCTTTTATTTAATTTAATTTTATAGGACTCCATGGTAAACAATATTTTTTAAGAACATTTATTTTTTTTTATTTTTTAACAGTGAAGAATAACTTCTTAGGATTTCTTACTTTTGAGCATACAACATACAACTGGCCATGTATAAATATTTCTTTCTGGAGCCAAATTCCAACATTTTCAAGTGTTTGGCTTGTGATTTGTTTATAGTTCTTAAATGGCTTTGCAATAAATTTTATTTGATCAGTCAGTGTATGGCTATTTTAGAGGGTGTGACAAATGGTTGACTAACAGAAGTCATTGAATTTTATATATAGATAGATTCTTCATTTGCTCACTTTTCAAATGTTTTGCAAGTCAAGAATTTTGGTTTGTCTCTGCAATCCACTATCAAACATAATAGATTTTCAGTAATTGTATGGGAGAAATCAAAAGCATTGGTTGATTAAAGTTTATGGAGTGCATTGGGAATATCAATTCAGAAAAATACTTATTCATTTTGCAGATGAGATTTCCAGATACACTGAAAGTTATTTGGACAAAAATAACAGCTGTGTTTTTTTATGGCAGATGAAATATCTTGGGAATAGTAGCTAAATCAGTTACAACGAACCATTAATTAGTAATTTGTGATAGAATCTATAATGTTATAATAAACAATGTTACTATTATTATAATTATTTTCAAACACTGACTTCTGTTGGTGTATGTAAACACTGCTGCAAGGAATGTTAGTTCACTGTGTCATGCTAGACAATTTTCTTGTCAGAATCTATCTTACAAATTTATAAGTCTACCATTTGTCCAGGTTTTGAATATTGCTGCCACATCTGGTCTGGTGCTTCTACTATATATTTAGAGATTCTTGATAAAATACAAAGAATTTGCAATGTTATTAGTCCTGATCTGGCATCTCAACTTCAGTCATTTTCCCATCACTGTAACATAGCTTCCCTGTGTATTTTCTATAAATATTTTCATGGTAATTGTTTTGATAAAAATTTCCTCTATGGTACCTAGACTAAGCACAGTATTAGATTGGTAGCAAGGTCTCATTATTTTACAGGTGAAACGGTCAGATGTATTCATAAGTTCTATGCTAACAGTTTCTTTTCTTGCACTTCTCATTTGTGGAACTCTCTTCCAGTTTCTTGCTTCCAGGTCAACTTTGATTTTCTAAAATTTAAATACAATTTAAATACAATGTCAATTGCTATCTTCTGTCTTATTATTTTCTGTTCTTTTATTGTTCTCTCTCCTTAATAATGTTTTACTTTTTCTCATATTCTTTCATGCTCACTAACCACTTTGCATCTTAGTAGTTTTATTACCTTGTTTGGAGTGAAATGATTTAAAAAAACAAAAGAAAAGAAAAAGCAAATCCTGAAGTTTAGGTTTAATGAGGAAGAAAGGTGTCAAAATCCAAGACATTATGGACCATAGTGGTATCTATTAAAATTTTAAAACTATTTTGGTACATGTGCACTAAAATAGTAAAAATTTCCATTTTTTTAAATTTTTATTGTCAATCAAAATAAAGGAAATAAATTTAATGTAAACAATCAAGTAAAAAAATAATGAAAAGGGAAAGATTTTTCTTCTGTAAGAATACAAGTGAAACTTAGTGAATAGAAAGGTGATATAACAAACATCAGACAGTGTTAGGCACAAACATATATTTTAATCAGTTTCAAAAATTGTTTTAACACACCTATGTGGGAAAATTAAATAAAATCAATAAATAAAATAATAATAAAGAGTAAAAACAAAGAAAAACTAAATTCATTTTCCCATGACACGAACCGGAAATTTTATTACCCCACTTGGCTTCACCCAATGTAGTTAGGCAGTGCTGTTGAAGTCTATTAAAAGACAAATATTTTCCTTCCTTTCTCTAAGATGTAACACCATGTTGAAATTACGTCCCTGCTGGAGCACATTTGTTTAACCAGCCCACTGATTACTGAACTCTTAACTTTCCAATGCATGATGTCTTCTACCTATGAAGTAAATCAACCTTTTCTTTGGTTGTTCCAACTAAGTGCAAGGCTGACTTGAGTTTGATCATTATAAATATGTCAACACTCCACCAATGAAATAAGAGAAGTTTTTCTTTGGTCAATCCAACTCTGTGCAAAGCTGACTTGAGCTCGACCATTACAACAATACTAAGCCTTATTTACCCTACCTTTTGGACTAAGAAAAAATAAAACAGACATATCATCATAACCATGCTTAAACCTTCAACAATGAAGTAAGTATAAACTTTTATTTGATCATTCCAACTCTGTGCAAGACTGAGTTGAGGTCAACCATTATAGCAATGCTCATATTTACTTACTCTAACTTCTGGACCAAAAACAAAATGAACATATCCAAGAGACATTGAGAACTGTTTCACTACAATATATAGATAGATGTGTGTGTGTGTGTGTGTAAAAGAATAAATGGTACGTAGTAGAAATCTAAGTTTTTGTATGCTTCTTTGTTAACATATGAACATATACACATACACACCTACAATACACAAAACACACAACCATTAAATTCTATACCTATATTTGCATTACTAGAAACAACCAGAAAATAGTGTAACTTTATCCACTGTAATAGAGAAACAAAGTGATATAACTCAGTTTAGTATCATTTTTGTTTGTATATTTTAAATTGGTACATTCACTAGTCATCATCAGCAGAATGTTGTAACCTGACTTTGAACAGATTTTATTTCACTAATAACAATGATGTAAGTAATTTTATAAACATATTCTCTATGAGGGTAATTAAAAGGTCCAACATTTCTACTTTTATGCTTGAATGAGTTACTGTGAAGAACTTATTGATTATAATCTCATTGATACCAATTGTGTTTTATATATCACATATATTGTGGGGTCAATGTACCTGGATTTTAGAAGGAAAAATAAAATCTGGGTGTTGTGTTCACAAATACAACATAATTATTTATACAACGCAAAGAAATGATCTTTGCAGAAAAAGAAGATGACCAAGATAAATATGGCAGTAACCTTTATACAATCAGTTACATGTATTTACATATTAAAAAGCAATGTTCTTTGTTGTGGCCATGTTGTGAGATCAATAGTTCGATTGTTCAAGATGATTTGTTCCAAGTGAGTTTACAAAATTTTTGAAGTATTTTCGTTGCAAGTGAGGAAACCAAGTGGTGTGATATGCCAATATGTATGTGTGAAGCGCATGCTAATAAAATGTGACTGCTGACTGATTGCATGTGATAGCAGTAATTTTAAAACACAGTGGAAAAAATAGGAGATATAAGACTTACTTTTGTCACAGGATTGTAAGTAGAAAAATCATTGCTAACTGACGTGTTGTCATGGTAATGTGTGCGTAAACTGTTCTTCACTGACTGTGTCATTGCAAATCTGGTTGCTGACAAGTCATTTTATCACTATGGGTTAGCTCCAAATCACTATCTGAGTTTTGCACAGGAAGGTACTCAGTAACCAGAGCCATGACCCATTTCCAGGTCATTTAGAGTTCAACCGTGTAGACATAATAGAGAGTACATCATGTGACTTGCTCGATTCACTCATGTTCCAGAAACTACTTATTTAATTTGGAGTTGTGTTTGGGCAGAATTGTAAAAAAGTTTTTCATATCTAGTGAATTTAATAAGAATTATTTGTAGGCGTCTCTTATTTGTTTGTGCTTCACTTATCGTCTGTAAAATATAGGAATTTATATCCTATAATATACACTTGGTCGATCATGGCTCTTTCAAATTATAACTGACTAGGCAGAAGATTTTCTCACAGTAGCTTGTTTTTTCTTTCTTTTTTTTCAACCAAGGTCATAAAACCCTACTATTCAACTGATTGCTGGGGGGGGGGGAGAAGAGATGGATTCATAGCTATCCCAAGGATATTTGTGCATAAAGTGAATGTAATGAACCTGACTGGAATTCAAACTCAGCTCTCCAATTTCTCATTCAAAGCCAATGTCCATTACACTACAATGTATACTATGACAAATTATGTAGATACTACCAGTTTCTGCATTTTTTCATTTTTATTTTCCTTGGTGGTTATGTCTATCATAATTTAATTTTTTGTTGTCAATTTTCTCTCCCTAAAAAAAAAAAATATAAATCTTTTTATTTTTGAGTTTTATTAAAATGCTGAAAATATCTTTTTAAAGCAATAGAGATTGCCAAGGGAAGATACAGTAATAGTGGTCAGTCAGTTATGTGCCATGCGTGATACATGCTTAGGTGATCATGTATCTTTCGATACATGACTGACAAAACAGATTTTTTATCCTCTGTAGGTTGCCATTTCTTTTTGCAGTAGACTAGTTGCCATCCAAGGCTATAGAACCTGGTCTGTCCTGCTATTTACCCATAGCTGGAGGGAGAAGAAGAGGATTCATACCTTTCTCAAGGGTATTAGCATGTAAGTGAATGCAATGGATTTGATTGGAATTTGAACTTAGCTCTTCAATTCCTCTATCTGAGCCATTATCCATTGCTCCAGAGTGGTATCAAGAAAAACTGTCCTTTTGTCACACCAATTTTTTGTGGGTATGTTTGTGAAAATTTGCCAAAAAAAAAAAAAAAATAAATAAATAAATAAAAGAACATTAAAAAAAAAAAAAAGGAGAAAAATTCAAATCTTGGATTTAAATTATTATTAAAGGATAAAGTTTTAGTTTTTTAAATTTTGTTTTTAAATTATTTTATGATAAATGCTGTATAAAAAAATCTTTGCTATCCAATAAAAAGAAAAAAAATGTGAAAACGGTAAAAAAAAAAAAATTTAAACTAAAGAGTTAATAACAACTCTATAATGATTCCATGATGTTTCTTTTTACCATTTTCAGTCAAGAAAAAGAAAGAATTCTTTGAATGCAAGAAACACCAATCATAACCAAAGAAGAAAAGTAAGTAAAAAATAAGATTCCTTCTTCATCTTACTTGCTGCCAAGAGAACTAACCATTTTTCTGTAGACACAACAACAACAACAAGCAGTGCTACAACTTAGAATCTTCTGGAAGAAAATTAGAACCAAACTTTTTTCAAGATAATAAAGTTTGTTTTTTTTCTCTTTTTCGAAATTTTAAAAACTTACAGAGTTTTTTTTCTTTTTTAAATATATTTTAAAAACATTATTTTTAGGATATTTAAAAAAAATATCAAAATTAAAACCTGGATTATAAACAAAAATTGGTAGATATTGCATTTTTTAATTTTTGGTAAATAATAATAATAATAATAAATTACATAATTTTTCTTAGTTAAAAATTTCTTTAGAATTTTAGCAATTTTCTTAAATTTTATACAATTATTTGATTATGTTAATTAAATTTTCCTTTAGAAAATCAAAATTATTAAAATAAAAGTCAATTAGAAAAATAATTCTTTGAATAAAAAAAGTAAAAAGTTTTTTTTGCAGAAATATTATTTTTATAACCCTAAATTACAAAAAGTCAAAGAAAAACTATTTCTGCTTAAAAAATATTACTTAAAAATAAAATACATAACTTTTAAGAAATTAATTTCTAAGTTTTGAAACAAAGAAAACAAAATTCATGAAAAAATTGATTCAACGCAAAAAGTTATCGGCTGCTTACCTCAATTTCTTTCTCGGGCATTGAACTTCCGGTTTCAAGTTCTCCGCACCAAATAACTTTGCGCTAACTTTGTTTATACAATAAAACCCATTCAATCAAATCTATAAAATATTTATTACTTAAGGAACAATTTTAAATAACATCATAAATTACTTTAATTTAACAAAACCTATAAAAAAAATTTTTAATAGCGTGTTTGTTTTACAAATATTTACCAATGAAATAAGCAGTTTCTGATTTTGCGCGATACTACTAGCCACCTTTCAATATTTGCTTGTCATGCCGGCTGTTGTCTAATAACTTAACTGCAGTGCTATAATTTTTTTGTTATCAACTGCAGTTTCAAACAAATTTATCAAGCAATCGCTGTCTGTCTGTTATTTGAATTGCTGGAACAGATAGCGTAATTATTGAGATTGTTGTCTTTTTTTAACGCCTGTTGGATCGTAAATTGTTGAATTTTTATCCATCACGTTTTTGTTTGGAAGGTTGATTTTTGTTGTCGGATATTCATCATGGTGAAAGATTCTTCGGCTACCGATGTTGAAATGAAGGATGTTTCCAGCCCGGCCAGTAGCACTGGGGCTGTTAATGGCGTGGACAAAGAAGAGGTTAAGAAAGATCCTGATCTGTTAACACTTGAAGGTTTGTGTTTTGTTTCGACATTAAATTTCTTTCTTTACCACCGATTATTTCGGTTGTCTGCCCTTGATTCATTTTAAAATTTTATCAATTATAATCATTAAATTAAAACATAAACTTTAAAATAAGTTCTTCAAAACTTTATTAGTAATTAATTAAATTAATTCCACTTCGAAAAATATGAATTCATTTTGAAACGAAATAAAAAAAAATTAAACATTTTATAACTTTCTTACTCTGTCTCTAGTTAATTCATGCATACTGTTTCTTTTTACTACACAAAAATTAAAAATTCCTTCAAAATATGTAATTTTTTTTATTAAAAAAATAATAATCATTCACTAAGTAAAAATATATAAGAAACCAGGTCAGTTTATAACAAAATTTTAGGTACGTATGCACTTGACTATGTCTCAACTCTTAACTAATAAATGTCTTGACAGTGGAAAAATAAAAATTCTAATTTTTTTTCTAATTTTAAAATTTCTAATTAAGAAAACAAAAAAAAAATATCAAGCGACATTTTTTAAAGAAGCATCAAAGATTTAATAATCCTTTTATATTTCTTTTGTTTCAAGATATCTTTAAAGAGAATCTTTCTTTATGCATCGGAAAAATTGTTTTTTTTTTTTTGTTTTTTTTTAAATATTTCTTAGCGAATAAAAATATAAAGTTTATCTCATTACCTTTTTTTTTCTTCTTTAATATTTCACTTTTAGAAGCTATAATGATGAAAACAAAATCAAAAGCGACCGAGAGTCCAGCAGTTTCTTCTTTAATTTTTTGTAATCATCCTTCAAGCAATGAAAGACATTGATTTTATCTTTTTAATAATGTTCAATATTTCATCTTTACTCATAAAATGGCTTAGAATTTCTTTTTACTCAATGATCCAATCATATAAAATTAAAGTTAAATAGAAAATACTTATAATTAACTACTGACATAAAGCTGAAAAGTTACCAAGAAAGCAAATAAAATCGAGTACCTAACGAACTTAAATGAATGGCAGAACACTAAAACAGGATTTATTTTAGGTGAGACGTTTAAAAGACAAAATTTACTAAGTGCTACAAAGGACAGGAAATTGTGGAGACCCATGATCGTCAACGTCTTGCAGGGACACGGCACATAGAAGAACCAGAATTTTTAGTTTTTTTTAAAATAAATTACAATTTTATTAGGTACATGATGAATCTGTAATGTTGTACCAAAATCCAAGACATCAAGAATACCACCGTACTTTTGAAGACTACTAAAATATTTGGGAGCTATTTTAGTGAAACATCACCCATACTGATTGTATATGTCCAATATAATTGTGTTATGGAGATGAATCTGATGTCTGGGTGGTGTAGTGGATAACAGCTTGGGATGAGTTCATTGTGTTCAATTATGCACAAATACTCTTGGAAAAGGTAAGAATCCATTTCTTCTCCCATTGGCTATGGGTTAAATAGTAGGACAGACTTTAACTGTGGTTGGTAAACATCCTAGGAGGAGGACAAAAATTTTAAACTGGTTGTGCATGGGCATCCCATAGAAAAGCCTACAACTTTCTATGGAAATCACGACAGCAATGCCTAGCATGCTGAGAGCCGTGGCACCATAATCCTCTGGGAGTCTACAAGAATTTGAGTGAGTGCTTGTAGCATAGGGATGAATCGTGGCAATTCAACCCAAAAAATGTAACCCCAAAAAGTAATTTTTTTTTTTTTTTTTTTTTTTTTTTTTTTAAATTTTAATATATGTTGTAGGTCTTATAGTCATTAGAAAGTCCTGAAAATTTTAAGTGAAAATTCCTAACAATTCTCAAGATGTCGCAAGTTGAAATTTTACTGAATTAGCATTTTCCGTTGACGGATGTTTCCATTTTTGAACTCAATGCTCTCACAAAAACCTTTATATCTTTTGATCCACTAGCCAGAAATTAATGAAATGTGCTACCTTTAGAGAATCAAGGAATTCAAATATCCATTTTACAGGGAGTAACCAAAAAGTAGATATTAGCAGTTTTCTGGTGAAAAAAAAAATGAAAAGTTTTAGGCAGCTGACCATGCAGAAAAATTGAGAAATATCATCTTCAGCCCTTGAAAGTAGCAAAAAGTGGCACAACATTTGAAAACTAGAGTATTTGGGGAATAAATCCCAATAAGTTTCATTAAAAAGTATCAAATGCAAATTTAGCCCAACTCTACTCCGGAAGCAAAATTTCCCATATTGCATCAACATTTTCCTGATTGTCAAGATTTTAAAAGTTTAGAGAGAGAGAGAAAGAAAGAAACCAATCTAAATTTATAATAATTATTTTTAAGCAGAGTACAAGATAAATCATTTAAGATAAAAAAATAAAACTACTTGAGATAGCTATATATTTATCGGTAGTCTCTAATTGCAATAGTATAGATTATATACCTTCAATTTAACATCAAATTAGAAAATTGGCAAAATAAATTTTAAATTTAGTTTGTAGATAAAACTATAAATCATTCATTCTTCTAGTCTAGTTCTTCTCTATGATATTCATCATTTTGAAGGATGTACATGAATTCTCAAGTTGTTGCTAGAGTTGAAAGATTGCACAATATGTTGTCATTAGGAACCCAGCATATGTCTTCATGTCTTGGCCAGGAAAAAGAATTTACTGGTCTGTGTGTGGATGTAGAAACTGTATTTTGTGCAGTGTCAATTTCAAGAAGTAGACTCAGTCAGTTATGTGCCGTGCACGATACATGCGTAGGCAATCATTTATCTTTCGATACATGACTGACAAGGCAGATTTTTTTCCCCACAGGAGGTTGCCATTTCTTTCAGTGGTAGACCAGTTGCCATCTAAGGCTATAGAACCTGGTCTGTCCTGCTATTTACTCATAGCTTGGGGGGAGAAAAGAGGGTTCATACCTTTCCCAAGGGTATTAGCACGTAAGTGAATGTAATGGATCCGACTGGAATTTGAATTCGGCTCTCAGAATCCTCAGTTCAAGCTGCTATCCATTACTCAACCGTGCCTCGAAGTAGTCCAACCCACCAAAAACTATCATAAATGCATGCTATATATGCCATTGTTTTAACGGAAGTTTCTGGGTATGAAGATGCTTCTCGGCATGAAATATTAAATTTCTTTGTGGTTTGATCGTGACTAGATATTTTGTAGATTATAGTAGTGCCATCTCCAGGAATAAAGTGGTGAAAAGATCTTGTTTCAGGGACTATCAGCAAATCTAGAGGACAATTTTTTTCTTGTGGCTTTTAAATTTTTAATAGATGATATCCCTTGTTTTCTTGATAGAAATTAAATGAATCCTCAAGTCAGGATTTGATTTCTTGTGGTTTGCTTGAAGTTTTCATTTGCAGCAAGTCGGTCAGTAGTACCACCAATGCCATCACACATAGACTTTCCAAGACTTGTTGTGAAAAGCTGCATTCAGCATCCAGGCTAAAATCATTTTTATGGAAAGAGGATATTATACATTTTTGAACACAGTAAGCAAATACTACATCATGATCCTGATCTTCTGACAAAATACTAAAAGACATTAACTTGATGGTTTTGTAATTGATTGCCCCTTGTTCCAATAACTTTTAATTTCATCTTGCACTGAAAATGTGTAATTTTCTGTAAAGTCAACAAGGATAATGCACTGTGTCTCTGTAAGGGATTCCTTTTAACTGTTTAAGGTATTCACTTTGTGCTTTAGCAATGAAAGAATGTTTAGTGACATCATGGATTTTACTCATAAGTAACTCTTTGAGATCATTGATGGACATCAAATGACAAGTTTTGCATGATCTTTTGATTCTCACTGTTTGAAGCTGATTTCTTCCTCATCATCAAACTCTTTCAATTGGTATTTTAAATGGTCTGAGAGAGCTTCACTTCTGGGGCAATTACTGCATCAATGCAGCATACATTTGGAATTTTCTGTACTACAAACAAGAAATTTAATAAAGTCTTTGTCTCATCGCACTTGATCGCATCAGCTAAAAGCTTTGCATTTTGTTGATAAGTACGGGCACAAAGATTATGAGTTCCAGATGCATCATTTTTGTTGCAAAATACAGAATTTAGAAAATCCATTTTGGTGATCAGTATGATGTAATTTGAACTGTTTATGGAATTCTTTTAAATTTAAAAGTATTAATCTTTTTTGCTTATGAATGTTCCTCGAAATACTGAAATAGACTTTCTTGCTTGGCAAAAGTCGTGAAAACTGATAGTCTTCATAAAAGTTTTACACCATGATAATGCTCTCCTCTGGTAGGACCTGATTTTGCTAAAGGTAAAGCCAACATGCCCTATTCATTTCTTAACACATAAGCTTTTTGGACTAAATAATTAGAGACTTCAAAATATTTAGCATTTTTTTCTTTTGACCCAGAATTGAATGCAATTGTTAAAATCTGTACCTTTTCAGGGTACTTAGCATATCATAAATATAAATTATATCACCATTCCTTTAAGATATGTTTACTTAGCTTAGCATTGTTTTGATTGTTAGATTATATTTACTTTTCAAGTTTATGCATAGATGAATAAATTGAGAGAAATTTGCAAAGAAGTTATGTGCTTGAAAATTCAGATTTAATTCATCCTTTTTATTTCCTGATTTTCAGTGTAGACGTGACTGATTCTTGTGATATTGGAATTTTGTGTGGTAGCAGAGATTTATGTTTAATGTCTGTAAAGAAACTGGATGAGTTGGATGCTAATGATAATTTGCGTGTTTTGTTTTTGTTTTTTGCAGTGCATATTCAAACATCCATAAGAGTTGAAATAAAGAGAAAGTTGTTAAGACTTAGTGATTGAATTCCCCAAAATACTATGTAATGTTTCCCCAATGTTTTGTTACCTATGGACTTCATCATCTTTAGCAGAATGAGTGAATATTACAAGATCATAATTATGAAATTACCAGGAATCAGAATTTTTGAGAAAAAACTATTAAGATAAAGTTGCAGGTTCTCTGTGTTCTTCCATGACAGTAAATTTCAATTTTCTGTTTTTGTTTCAAAATCATAAAAACATGTGAAAAACAGAGACTTGTGTGTAAACAGTAAAATATACAAATATATAGCCTACTTATATTTTTTTTTTTTTTTTTGTGCTTCAGCAATTTCTGATGATTCACAAGCGTGTCCCTTCGACTCAAATCTGCAGTGTGTTGACAAAAACTGCAAAATAATTTATCGCCATCATGATAAAAATTATCACAGAAAGCCAGTTCTTCAGCTCTGCATTTTGGTGAAAGTGTGCAGCCACCAAGTTTGTTAGCTTTTCAGTTACTTATGAAATATAATCAAACTGGCATTTAAAAATCTAATTTAATTACTAAACAAACAATTATTTTTACTACACTTTATGGCATGTGCCACACTATTCATATGCCAATATCACATGTGGATGTTTGCCCTGCGGTGACTGGCTTGGCCAGGTTAATATCCTGAATTAGGTTATGGTGCTTGCTCAGTAATAGGAACAGTAGGGTAAATTACCCCATGATATTTATTGAATGACATATTGCAGCAATATCAGTCATAGTGCTTGAGCCTGACTGACTTTGCTGTGTATTGCAAATTTATGTAAAATAATGTTTCTGTCAAGTTCCAGCTCAGGAACTTTACATTTTATTGTCAGAATTTTTTTTTTTTTTTTTTTTTATATATATCATGGCGAACATGCCACTCTATATTAAGAGGTTTAAAAATTGGTAGCTTTGAAAGACAGTTACTGAAACATGTTGGAATCTATTCCCCCAAATATTCTAGTTTTCAAATGTTGTGCCAATTTTTGCAACTTTTAGGGGCTGGAGCTGATATTTCTCAATATTTCCATGTAGTCAGCCATCTAAAAATTTTAATTTTTTTTTTTTTTTTTATCAGAAAACGGCTAATATCTACTGTTTGGTTATTTGCTGTAACATTATAAAGGGATGTTTACATTTTTTGACTAAAATTTTATAAGGGTATCAAATTTCATTAATTTCTAGCTAGTGGATGAGAAGATTGTGAGATCGTTCAGTTCAAAAATGGTAATGTCCGTCAACAGAAAATGCTGATTCAGCAAAATTTCAACTTGTGACATCTTCAGAATGGTTAGGAATTTCCACTTGAAATTATCAGGATTTTCTTATGACTATAAAACCTACAATATATATCAAAATTTAAAAAAAAATCTATTTTTGGGGGTTACATTTTATTGGTTGAATTGACATGGAATAACTCTTTAAGCAGGTGGGTACCAAATAATCTACCAGACCCATGGCCTAGTGGTGTCAGTTAGGTTCAGGTATTAAAATGGTGGTATCAGATGGTGCAATATAGTACCTTGTTATGATGTCACCTTTTCTTTCACTTCCTCGCCTTCCACAAGAAAAATCATTATCATTTTATTTGATTGTTTGGGTCAAATCAACAAGAATCTGGCCATTACTGACACAGATTTTTTAAAAATTTGCTACACTTATAGAGCTTCATAATACTAATTGAATGGTACCCTTTTTACATCTCGAGTCAAAGGTTTCCAGAGATATGACCCTTTGACCTTTGCCAAAATGGTGAATTTTGAAAAATATCCACAAATTTTAAATATCAATATCTCAGTTGTTTTTTTTTTACCTACAAAGCTAAATTATATACCATTTTAAAGTACTTGGATAGATCTAAAAGATGATCTATTTATTTATACAATAAATAGATTTTTATATGAAAAAGTGACATAATGAAAATAAATATTTAAAAAAAAAGTGTCATGAATTAATGTTAAGATAACATAAGATAATATGAAAATACTAAACAAATGATGTTAATGGTTAACAAATTTTTGTTGACATTTGACATGCTACACTAAATGCATAAAACAATCACATTTTTAGGTTTTTGTTTTTTTATATATTTAAAAAAAAAATTTTGATCTGAAAAAGTAATACATTGAAATAAATATTTAAAAAAAGATTTTTAACATTTACAAAGAGATTAAGAAGCAAACCCGTTGTCAAATAAAATTAACAGTATTACTTGAGTTTTCTGAAATTGCTTCAACATCAGCTGAAGTGAGCAATAAGTTTTATACAATCTCACTAGCTAAAGAATCTTTAGCTAAAGAAAATGGAGAAACTGGATGTAAGGTTAATTAATTGCCTAGATGTTAAATATTCGTTTGAAACCACATTTTTGTATTGCATTTTTTTTTCATCTTGTGTTTATGTATACATCTATATATCATTTTAAAACTCTACAACTCCTTTTTCATTGCCTTGTCAGTGGGGGACCAAGAATACACTGATTTCATCACCTGCAAAGGAGTAAGACTTCTTTTTAAAAAAAGAAAAAAAAAAAGGGCCCATCTACTAGGTGGATACTTGCAGAGTCTGTCATGGGCAAACTATGCCTGCCTGTAGTTTTATATATATATATATATATATATATATAAAAACAGATTTCAACATTAAATCTAAATTGTGAATTTTATGACACCTCAACCGGGGTTAATTTACCATGAAATTCACTAGCAATCTTCTTTTTTAAGTGTCTTTGAATAATTTGATTACTTTTATTTTTTGTTAATAGGGTATTGTAGTACAGATCAATAAGTGCAATTTTCATGACCATACTTCATGTATTCAAACATGGCCATTGTGCCAGCAAAAACCACTTACAATATCAGCAGTAATTGGAAGCAGGTATTATTATTTTACATCTTTTGATCTGGATCTTCAAAATGAGCTTAATCATAAATTGTCATTTGACAATAAAGAATAGAGACTTCAGCTGTGGAGGCTTATCCAGAAACAAACTCTCTGGAGTTGGGAACAGAGCTGGGGTTTTGTTCATCCAATAGTTAGAAGACATTTGGCACAAATTGGTAAAGAAAATTCAGGAGTGGGTAGATTTGATTTGAATGAACAGTTTGCACAGTTTAATGTTTATTTAAAAACAAAAATGATTGCTTCTCTTGATCATGTACTTACTGATGAAAATTGGAAATATAACTTTAATTAGGTTGACAGATTTGCTCTGTTAATCTTCTCAGAAAGCAAATCTCTCCCCCCCCCCCCAGATTCTCCTGATGGTGGTTCTATAAGGGAATAATCCATTAGTCTCTTGCAACCTAGTCAAACCTATTGTGATTAGATCAAAAATTACAAACATTTTGACCGGTGATGGTGAAGAAAAATTTTCCTATCCTGCTACAGGATAACACGAGTCTTCATATTTTTCAAACTACCTGCCAAAAACGGATACAGTTAGGCATTCCCACTCACCAGACCTACTCTCTATTGATTACCAATTTTTATGGGTTTTAGAAGCATATATACCATGGTATTCTATACTACAGGCCCATGCATGGTACAACTAATGGCCAGAATTTAAAAAAACTCTTTGACTTGGAGTAACGCATTTTAGTCTTTTTGGGGGTTTTGTAGTAGTTTGCTTAAGAAATTTTTGCTTTTACACTTGGAATAACTTTAGCTTACCTTAATTAAAATAAGTTTAGAGTTATTTATTTTGTTTGAACTTGCTGTATTATTTTATGTTTATTATTTTTTCTTTTTTTCAAAATTCACAAAAAACGTAATTTAGGAATCTTTGTTCTGTCACTGGGAGGTTAATTCTAAAGTAAAATTTTTATTCATAAAAGCAAATAATAAACTTTTAAAAAATTTTTTTTACATAATTTTCTATTTCTAAAAAGTAAAAAAAAAAAAAAGAATGTATGTTGAATTTTTATCGCTGTTCTTGTATGGTAATGTAACCGTAGTATAGAACACCATAATAAGCAATTGTATAATAGTGCTGAACAGGTCAAATATAACTTCCATTGGTTTGTTGACAACATTGTATTGGTTCTAATTGTGTGTTTTATTTTTGCTAATAAGGTTGTTTGAATTATATTTTACAGTTTGTGATTCAAAATGGCTATTTATTTTATTCCCCACTTGAATTGGTTATTGAAAAACTGATAATTATAATGCTCTTTCTTTTGCTTATTGTTCACTGATATGTTTCAAAGTTTCTATTTATGACTTCTATAATACGCTCCAATTTCTTGGACTAACAAGTCTCTCATATTTTTTTTTTTTTTTTTTTTTTTTTTTTTTTTTAAAGAAAAGATATATCAGCTTAACCCTTGATGAGTATAATTATATATTATTTTATCCAGTTAGGGTGGCTTTTAGTACTTGTGGTAGCCCTAAGAGTTTTTAATTTTGACTAACAAATCTTTTTTTTTTTCTTCAGTGCTTACACTGATGTAGTTTCATCAATAAGCCTGCTGCTTAACGGTAAATTTATACAGCTAATACTTATTTTTCAGCATAATCTCTTTCCATATGCACCCAATTCTGTTGTGAATATTAATCATGTAGCTCAAACATTATACAGTGAAAATTTCAAATCAAAAACAATTAGCATCTGTCATGCTACACACTTATTGATTCACTTTGTAAAACAATTTCTTATTGTTTCCAAGACTTGGGATTAATGTTCTATTATCCCTGGGATGACTGGTTAGGATTTTACGGATTATACAAAATTTTGACTTAGAATACACTGTTGTATATTTATTCTAAAAGCAACTAATTTCTTTAAAAAAAATAATTACTTCTCATCAGTAGTGTCAGATTTTTAATAAATAAATCTCTATTCATGGTCCTCCTGTTCAGCTATGCAACCCAGGGAAAGCAGTGAGCATGTGTTGGAGTAGTAACCCCAGGACATGGAAATCACAGTTTCATGTTTGAATGGATAAAATATTTCCTAACATTTTAATGGTGCTTTTTATCAATTATAAATAAGTAAAAAAAATATTTTGACTTGGGGCACAATTAAAGTTGTTTTTTAGGATGGTTCTGGAATGACAATGAAAAAAGTTAGTCTGGGGCCCAGAATGTTTTTCTTTTAGCAAGAATTTTTGTTTTGATGTTATACTTGTTTCTTTGTTTCTAAAAGACTTCTCCTCTATTGCTTGGCTGAAGTACATGATGAAGGTTATGGTCATATTGTTATTCACGGAACTTAGTTTTGGTACAAAGTGACATATGATAAAAAAGTACTTTGTAAGGATTTGAACTTGGGATCTGCAAAGCCAACTTGTTTGCCATTATTTCACAGCAAGGTATTGAATTGGTATGAAAGATTAGTCTCCTCTACTTTTGTTTTCTAATTTTTTTATTTGTATATATATATATATATATATATATATATTTTTATTTTTTTAATGCCATAAGTCATATTCATTTTCTTTGTGATCTGTTAATTGCCATAACATTTTGGGCAAAAAAAAGTGGTTTCGTGTTGCCTGCTCTGCTGTTTTGAATTCAAACTTTTCCTTAGATTGGCTGATACCTGCTGAAGGGATAGAAGAAATGGATTCATGTCTTTCCTGAGGGCATTTGTACAAAAGTAAATGCAGAATGCTTATCGTTCATATAACAACTTCTTTCAGTAACCCTCTACCTTGTGTGGCTCTTGGGCCTTGTATAGGGTGAACATTATTAAAAAAAGTAGTGAGATGCATATCCATTTTAAATGTAGTCAATGATTATGGAAAAACTCACCTTCATTGGGTTAAATTAAATTTAGCAATTTTATAGTAATACCAAAAATCAAGATGATGAGAACCTTAGAACCAATCTCTTTGACCTGGCTGTAACAGTTTATAGACTTAGAGTTAGACTAAACCAAAAATTATACAATTTCTGCCATATCTGAAATGGAGCTACACAATCCTTATTTTCCAGCCTTGAGTTCAAAATCGGATATGCTGTTTTTGGATGGGGACTTATATTCTCCACTCTGTAGCCTCTTTCTAACACTATGTCCATGGTAAATGTTCTGATGATTGCTCCATTCTTTACTTCCATTAGTTCAAACTTTTACAGCTGAGACATGCTATATCCACAGAATCAAATCACCCTCATTCTCTCCATATTCCAACTGTAAAGTGGATATTTCACTCAGCTTTTTCTCCAAGAAAAAACAAACACCCACTTGGATGGTTCCCTGAACACTACACTCTTAACCACTTCAAGGGTCAATAATTATTGAGTTAGGATTAATGTATCTATTTTTAGTCAAAGGAAAGAACTTACTAAAATGACTTAATTTTGTATGTAAATAGTTTAATTACTTTTGTTTTATTTATAAACATTGTATAACTCAAAAACATTTGTAGATGAATATTCTAAATTCTTTAAGATTAAACATTATTTTCTGCTGTTTTAAATGTACAAAATTGTGTCAAACATCAGAAACTACCAATAGATTTTTGAGAAAAGAATGATTGTCTCCAAAGAATGATTTAGTTGAATCAAAGTTGTTGCAACAGATTCCTGTGGAAGAGTCACCTGGACAAGTCAGTTGAAACACTTGTGAGAATATGTTCTGAATCCAAGTTCCTTGAGATGCACAGTGTTCATCTCTCTGTAAGTTTCAACTGAAAGTTGGGAAGCCCATCATGCTTCTCAGAAATCTTGACCATCCAAAATTGTGCAATAGAACTTATTTAGCCATCAAGAAATTTCCCTCACATGTCGGACGCAATTATCCTCATTGTCATAAGCAAAAAGGAAGATGGGTTCATTCTGATGGTTCCAACAGATTTACTCTTTGAGTTCAAATGACTTCAATTCCCAATTAAACTCAGTTTTGCCTTGACTATCAACAAAGCACACATGCAAAATCTCTCAAGGACAATAGCTTCAAAACTGACTTAACTTTACTTTTCCCATGACCAGCTCTATGTTAACTGTTTCTTGGATTTGATCCTCAAATAGCCTTTTTATTTTGACATTCAGTAGGAGAAACACTAATGTTGTGTACCAAGAAGTCCTTTCAAACTAAGAGAGTACATAATTGGTTTTATATGCATGTCAGAACTTTTCAGTAACTGCTAATTTTCATGTGTAAATTGTATTCAGCATCTACTTGTATTAGTAGTGTGCTTGACTAACGTCTAAGTCATCTTACAATTCTAATTTAGTTATGCATTATCATCATCAGTCTCATGATTGGGTGTGGTTGTAATGTCACTTCACAGCTGAGTCTGGTCAATTCTTTCCACATATCTAGATTGAAATCTGGAGAAGTATTCATTCATGTATAGTGTATCTTGGGCAAGTAGCCCTCTTGATCCCATCCCTCTTCAGGTCCAACCATAGCTGTGATATCCTTCAATTTGAAGACTCACCTTGGTTATGAAGTTGCCACTGGAGAGAACTCCTGGCCCTTGACTTCAGTCTTGGAAACACTCCACCCATCAATACCAGGTCATCATCACCGCACTGGCTGTATACATAGCTATGGAACCCAGTTTATCCTACTTTTGACAATTTTTTTTTTTTTTTTTTTTTATCCTGTTGGGTGTCTAGCCACTCTCCTTACCAGAAAAGCCTAGTGGGGCAAATTTGTTTTGGTCACCTATGACCCATTCATGTAGTGGGTAATATTGGCTTACCTGGTATCATTAGCATTCATAGAGTAACCTGACATAGTTTATGTATAAAATCTATAAAGAAATTCTATTTGATGAGGGGAAAAGTGTCTCTTTATTGCAAATTTTAATCAAAGAATAATAGAATGAAGGAATCTAGTTGTTTTGTAATCAGTGAACAGAAACTGCAGATTTGACATTCTTTGATTCAATAATTTGTCATGGCTTTTGTTGGAATCTCATTAGGAAAGCTGTAGACTGACCTTGGCTGTTCTTTTATACAAAATATTTATTAACAGATCGTGATAGCTATTAGGGAGATGTGATTAAATATACTTTAATGTTTAACAAAAAAATTATTCAGTATTATTGTTTAGGTAATAAGCATTATAACATAGCACAAATAGCTATATTGTGGAAAAAAGAATTTTCAACAATATATGTTTTTTTTTTTTTTTTTTATGTATTCATGGTTATTTTTTTAACTTTTATCAAAAACGACATTCTTGTACATGTAGTTATGGATAATATACATTAATTACTAATTTTTTTCTAATTAATAACTATTTTTGCTCAGTTGTTGACATTAATAGCTATCTGCTGATGTGTTAAATTTTTGGAATAATCCAATAATAAAAATTTAAATTTCATCTCTCTGATAGATGTCACAATCTGTAAATACCAATTGAAAATATAACAAATTACTTGGTTTGAACTTTACTGCATTATATTAATAATTTGATATTTATTGTATTTAACTTTCCCTTTTATTATGAATTTATTATAAGGTTACAATCATTTAATGATCCCTTTGTTCAACAAATATAAAGTTTTTGTCTCCTTTGGAGTTTGTTGCCATGAAAAAAAGAATTTCATTGTAATGAATTATTGTTGGATAATTTTATTTTTCTGCTTCTAAATTGATTAAATCTTTTACTGATCTGTCCTTATAACTTTCCGGCTGTTCATTCATTAGCAGCATATATAAAAGTATATGTGTTTATGATGGTAGTAAAATATATATAGACATTGGTAGTGTTTCACTCTTGCTGTGAGAATCACTGTTTCTTTCAGTTTCTCTTAAATAAATGATTATCTCTTTTATATAAATCCAACTTGAATGGATATTTTTGCTTCTTTAGCTTCACACATGAAATCAAGAAATTCTGGTCTGCTACCTTTAATGCTATATATTTAAAAGGAACCTGATGTTCAAGTATTCAACTATAGCTTAACATGCCCACCTGTCTGAATACATTTAAAAAAAATTAAAAAATATATAGCATTAGCAAATGTTTGTACACAGTTGCATTTAGTTTGTGGATGTTTTTGTGTGTAGGTACGAATTCATTAAATAAGAGAAAATGTTTCATGTCTTTTCCTTTGAGTTTAATTATTGTATTTGAGGAACAATAAAATAAAAATCGGTTGATGGGAATCGCTTTAAAATAGTAACCATTTAGGCAGTAGTAAATAGAACCATATGGTAGAATCCCAGTGGTTGAAGATGGTAATTTGGAAGTATTTTATTGCTGAGAGAAAATTTATTTGCATTTCATTATCAGAATTTCCAAAGTGATCAAATTCTTTAATTTAATTGTTGGTACAAGATGACAGAATAATGCTGTTGAACAGTGTGAGTTTCTGTCATTGGCAATGTATTTTTGCTAAAAATGAACAAAAGCATGTCTATCATACTCAGAAAAATATGCACCAATATATATATATATATATATATATATATATAAAAACTTTTCTGCTTCTGTTATACCGTATCTATGGACTATAATGGGTATGTCCCAATCCTTATAAATACAGTGTGATATACTGTATGTTGTTTCACTGGGATTTCACTTGTGATTCATCTTGATTCACTTCTAGCTCTCACCCCTAGCAGTTGATTACTTACTACATGCCACTGGCAAGTGTTGTTTGTTGTTCCTGTTATAAATATTATCGTTCCATTTCCAACCTTTGTTTTGGTTATTATTCAGTAACCTTTTCCTAGGTTACAACTGCTTCAATTTTAAAAATGTTTACATGGTATTTATGTGCAAGAGAACACAATGTTATGAACTTGGATCTTTTATTCCCATCATGTTCAATTGGGGAGATGTCCGTTATTTCCAAGATTATTTTGATAAAATTAGTATGTAAACAAAATTCAATCATTTCTCTTTAAGAAGATACAATTCTTTCTTGTGTGTCTCTTTAAATTATGTCACTATTTAAATGTTTGTCTGCATTTTCAAAATTGGCAATTTCATCGTGGTGTTTTTCCAACTTGTCATGCTGCTAGTTGTCTCCTTACAAATATCAAAATAGTTCCATCTTAAAGGAAAAAGTATTCGAGATCATCAGATTGTAATTAGTTTTACAATATATGATTTGGTGGGTTTGGAGTTGTGTTTCACAAAAAGTTTCTTAGTTGAAACTTTAGTGTATGAAATATCAGAAATTCAACTCCTAAGATGAAAATGACACTTGTAGAGGAATGTTATGTGTTTAATAATCAGTTGGTTTCATATCACTGTGCATAATCAAAGAAGGTCTGTGGTGTACATTTCATGTGGCATTGTTCGGATGGTAGATGCATTGAAATTTGAATTGCAAACAGTGAATGAACATCATCAGCTGAACTACACTCGTTTCATAAATAGATATTTTACAGTTTAAATTATAGGTACCTCTACAAAATCACAAAAAATCAGAGTATCATGATGAAAACATGCTCAAATGTAATTAAAACAGTTTTATTATCTTTTTTTATTATTAAAATAAAGTATTTAATGGAATTTTTTACTCCTTTTTTACAACATTCAAAATGTTGATTAAAAACACTTGTTTTTCTTCTGTCAGTGGATGTACTAGCTTTTAGCATAGCAAATTTTAACCTCTTCTTTTTTTTGCAGTGACAGGCACAAATTCTTGCAATAATCAAATAATTGTTGGATTTTAATTAAATTCTCAACTTATCCACAAATGAATGAAATTATTTTAAAAAATTTTTTTTATTAGAAAATCTTGCTAAATATATAAAAATGTTTTTGCATGTTTCACCCCCTTACTTAATTTTCTGAAAACCTGAGAAAATCAATGTAATCATTTTTAGTGACTATTAGCAAAAAGCAGAATTCTTTGAAAAATTTAAAGTACCGAATTTCTTTTTGCAAAATTGGACCCATCTTACCAAAAAAATCTTTACCAAAAAAATATAAAAATAAAAACAATAAAACTAGAACATTATTTAATTAGAGAAGCTTTTAGTTGCTTTTATGAATAATATATATTAAAGACAACAATTTTACAATTTCAAATTGAATAATTTATAAAGTTTTTAAGTCTTTAAAAATTCAGTTTCAACTCTTAGAAAATATTAAGTAAAACTATATTTACTAATCATATATTGTAAAACTAATTACAATCTGATGATCTCGAATATTTTTAAAAAGAATTTTTTTTTTTTTGTGTGTGTGTTTAAAGCCCTAATTTTTCTAAGCGTGCAAATTCATACATGACATTATCATTAAAAGGTTATGCATTTTAAGGGTTGCCCCCGCCCCTTACAAAAAAGACAGCTTCATATAAAATTGATTGTCTGCTCACAATTCTGTGTCGGCATACTTGTCAAAAAGTTAGGCGGCCGATAAATCAATTGATAAGTCAGAAAAACAAGACCTCATAGTTAAGGAATGTTTGTATATAACATTTTATGCTATAAGTAATATTTGTATCAAATTAGATTAATTTAACTTTAAATTTGCTAATTTTCCTCAAATAACGTCTTAGAAATATTTTATTTTTGCTAGAATTTTGAAACAAAGAATTAACTTTTGTTTACCAATATGTCAAAATGGCTGATTTCATCAATTTTACTGAAAAAAAAATCGATTTCAATCAAATACACCAGAGAGGATTTTGCTTATGAAAAATAGTAAATTTTAAATCCTTTAGCTTTCAGTTAAAGCTAAAATGAAAGCTTCAAGAAAGTTTTTCATTTTTAAAAATTCATTTTAAACCTCACATATACTGAATAAGTACCTAGGGTAAATCTTTTTCTTTTAATGATACATTTTAAAATTGTGCAAAGTACTTATTCATTGTATTTTATCCAAACTGTCATGTTCAAATCACTTTCACCTTGGCTTTATGCATTTTCTAAAAAACATAAACTAAAATAAATAAACTGGATATATTTTTAGTTCTTTTAAATTTAAAATTTTAAAAAATTTCTAGTTTTCCTTTTAATGATTATTCACTTATATTGTAGCTGGCAATATTTTTCCATACCTTTTTCTAATTCTTGGTGATTAAATTGAAAATTCATCTACATTTAAAAATTGGATACATTTTACAAAAAATAAACTGGATATTTATCTTTGGTGCATGGGTTCATAAAAAGTAATTTTAAAATTGTAATCAATGTCCTCTTTTTTTGGAGGGGAAGTTGTTTTTATATAAGCTCATTTACTAATTTTAGGGATTAGGTCCTATTTCGGAGATTAAAATGAAAATGTTATATTTAATTGTTAATTCCCCTAAGTTCTCCACTGCCTTAACCAGGTATTGAACTCACAACTCTTTGGGTCCTGTCACTGGATCTAAGCAACACCTTTATCCACTGTGCCATGTGTCCTTGACAGGGGAATTAACAGGAGGTAACTGATAACTGGCATCCATTAGACAAAAATGAAAAAGACGCCAAAGTTTATGAAGACAAAATTTTATCGTCAAAATGCTTATGTTTTTATGAAGAGGATAGACTAAATTTTTTTTTAATTATTTTTAAAAAATTTTTCCATCTTTTTAGAATATTCTAAATTTTGATTTAAAAAACCTTGTTTCTCTTTGTCGCAACAAGGGGTAGTAAATAACATAGATAATTTTTAGCGCGTTTTTTTGTATTTACACACATTAATTTGGAAAATCTTGCAAAAATAAAAATAATTGTCAGATGTTAATGAAACTTTCAGAAACTATTCACAGATGATCAAAATTATTATAAATATGTTTTTTTTTTTTTTTTTTTATTAAAGTCATGGCAGAAATATTTTTTTTTTATATTTATTAACATCCCCATAACTAATTTTATGAAAAACTCTAGAAATTTGAGACCATTGGTTTTAGTGATTACAATAGTTAAAAGCACAAGGCTTTGAAGAATGCAAATCATTTTTTTTTTTTTTTTTTTTGGCCAACGTACCTGAAAATCAGCTGTGAATTGTAACATACAAAACTCAATAAAACAAATATATTATTTAGTTTCAAATGCTTTTATTTGTTTTAATTTGTTTTTATGAATATGGACAATATTTTCTGAAAGCAAAAAATGTTTTCAATGAAAATTGAATTTTTAATACAATTATTTCTTATTTCTTTAATTTTAAAAGATTTTAAAAAAATTTAAATTGAATTTTTAAAAATATTTTAACATTAGGTAAAAGCAACATCAACCTTTCAAAATGTCCGTGTGAGATTGTCATTGTCTAGCACTTTGAAAATTGTATAATTTGGACCAATCAGATTAGCCATGGTAATTAAGAAATGTAATTTTTGTGTTTATAGTCGGACAGTAATTATCAATACGGAAGACCAACCAGAATACAATTTAGTTGCATTATTTGAGTTCAGCATTTTTCTCCGCTGTTAAGCCCTTTACTTTTTAAGAAAACACGTATGGAGAAGTTAATTTGAGTTTTCAATTTCAACTGAGAAGGGTACCTACAAGTAACAGTATCATCTTATGAAATTTAACTACTGCTAAACTTTAATTTATATGATCTTATTTTAATATTAATCTCAGTTATGACATTTTTCCATAAATGAAATATCAAAATTAATAATAAAATGAATGGAAATACAAATAACACAGTAAAATGTAATAAATGTACATAAAATTATAGTATTTTATGTACACTTCTGATAAAATTTCATAAGAAAGGTACCTAAATTAATTAGATACCTTTTTCTTATGAAATTTAATCTCACTATTAACAGTCTTATTTTTGAATTTCTTTATATTTTCCATAAAGCATCGTAAACGTAAAAATGAAAGCTAAGTACAAAAAAAAAAAATTAGAGCGCTGAAAGTTTTCCTTAACAGTAACAAGGTAAATAATTTGTTCACTTAAATAATTTCACTTCCTTCCATCCGTAGAAAGAATTCTCCTCCCGTAAGTTATCTAAACGTCATGAATGTGCCTTTTCGTCAATCGTCAAGCGACGCGAAGGTTATGACCTGCTTTTTTTATTTTCAAATTACATTTTTTCGATTGCAGAAGCTAAGTTAAGCTTGGTTCAAAATATTTTAAATAAACAGTATAATTTCTGTTTTTATTAAAAATCAGTTTTGAAAAAATAATTGATTTTAAAAGAATATCAAAGTAAGATTTTAATCTTTTTTATCAAATCGAAAAAATGATTGAAAATGATTATCTGTCCTTTTTTTTGACCAAAGAAAAAACAATATTTTTAACGAAAATTTCAGACGTGCTTTCTAACGATTAAAAAATGTAAAAAAATACCCCAAAATACTTTGATCTTTCCTCTTTAATAATAATATAAACATTAGACGATAAAATTTTTTTTTTCGTCAAGTTCGGCGTTTTTTCATCATGCTATGCTCTTTTGTTTACATTTTCATGGGTGAGTTGTCCCCTTTCATTCTCATGATGTGTCTTAATTGTGTTTTCAAATTGATTTTATTAAAAAAACAACTGTGTTTTTCCCATTTTTGGCCCCGTTAGAACCACCACAAGGTAATTTTATGTAGTCCTGTGAAGTTTTGTTGAAATCGGCTAAAAAATGTAGGAAATTCGATCCAACATATAAACGTTACAGACACACACACACACACACACACACAATCTGCGTTTTATAATAAGTAAGATAAGATAAGGTGCTTTCCACAGCCAGCAATCCCTACTTTGGATTTTTAATAAAATTTACATTCAATCTTGTATTCAGTGAATGATGAACTTTGTGTCATGAGAGATACTTTTCTTCTAAGTTGGGGGTGGGGAGCAGGCTGTAGAAGACCCCAAATTCCTTGCAATGTATGAAAAGGTTGCTGATTCAGTTAAGAACTCTGTGTGTGTGAGATAATGTAAATAGGTATTAGTTATGGAACTTAATCTCTACACACCTGAAAGACAAAGCACTTGCTGAATCTGAGTATGCAAATAACTCTAGTAGTTGTAATGAAGAACTCCAACTTTTACATTGATCACGTCAGTGATATATTTGTTTCCGTCCAGTGCTGTAACCAAATCTTTAGCTCCAATCAAGGGCAGACATGATTATTTTTGATGACCTTTGTTGGATGATAGTGAACATGTCATATTTTTTTCTCCCCCTTTTGGTGTGACTTTGATATAATACCACTTTCAAGTGATAATTAGATGTGGAGTGTTCCAGGAATATTGGCTATAACAGAGGTTTATAAACAAATTCAGATTGTAAATCACTATTAGAAGAGGAAATGAAGAAGGATCATTTCAACTATCCAAAATGTCTTTTTTATCACTTCTAATAATTCATTTCAGTTGTCTTTTTTTTTTATTTTTAAATAATGAGCCTAAAAAATAAGCATTTGACCAATGATTCATTTCATCAAACAAGTTTTGTAGTCATAACGGCCCTTTCCACAAGTCAAAAAGTGCATAATTTCACTATTTTCTAAAATTAGGTACATTTTGAAAAGGTATTAATATTACACAAAAATTAACTGTTTTGTTAAATTCCTTTTCAAAGAATTAGCAAAGTTTCAAAGTTTAAGGCATGTATTGCCAATGAATTCTTTTTTTATGGCATGTTCATGATGATATGCATTTGACTAAATTTTGTACTTCTGGCTGTTTTTATGCAGTGTAAGTTTGAGTTTTATTTTATGCACTGTTGAAAAATAAATTTTGCTTCATCTCTGTTGTGCTATGAATCATAGCAAGAAGTTTCAAGGCATTGACTGTTGAAATGAAACTTATATGAGCAGTCAAATTTGCACTTTTGTGACATTTTTTTAAAAACTTTTGTTATTGAGAATGCAATTTTCTCCATGTTTGACTTCATTGACATTATCTTTCTTTTACTTCAAGACTACCTAACATATGACATTATATTTATAATGTTTTTTTACTTGTTTGAAGCTGGCATATTCAGTAATACCCAGTTCAAATTAACTTCTGTCACATGATGGAAAACTGACCAAATTTAAATGGTTATAATTTGGTTGCTAATTGAGCTACCAAGTTAAATTTGGTGCCATTTCTTTGTTTTGTCAAGCTCTATATCTACATTAAAGGTTTTTTTTTTTAGATATATTGAAAATCAGTTTTTAGTTTGGGATACCTACTTTAAGATACATTTTATCAACACTGTCTCGTATTTATTGTGACAAACTGTGCAAAATAATTAATAATATCTGACAAATAATTAATAATATCTGACTTTTCCACATTGGAATCATTATGGCACATTTATTGAAATATTCATAGAAATATGAGTTAATTTTTTCTTATTCAGTTTATTAAACAGGTTGTTAATTTTTTTTTCTTTAAAACGGAAAAAATAACTGGGTTGAAAATAATTCACTAAGAATGTACTAAACGATCCTAAAGCAAGGAAAAAGAAAGAAAGGAAAAAGGAAGAAAGGAAAGATAATAACAAAAAGGGGAAAGAAAGGAAAAGACATGATATCAAAACAGGCCGCTGGGTGGGAAATGTCGGTCAGAGCCTCTGACTGACCTTAATTTTTGTTGAAAGAATAGATTGAGATATATCGCATTAAAGCTTTTTTTTTTTTTCAAATGGAAGAATTCTTATCAAAATAACGAAAAGGTAACTTTTATTAGAATAATAGAATGAATTTTACTTTAGTCAGAGAGAAAGTGTCTTTGGGTTGGGGAAGTGACATATACGGAATTGACCTGTTAAGAATTGGACACCCACGTTAAGAAAGTAGAGATATTTCCCCAGATAATTAAGATTCTTTATCAGGAAAAACAAAGAGGTAAAAAGAAGAGCAATTGTTTTTGGACCACGGAGGGCGCCAGAAGGCGGAAAAGATCCTTTCTTTAAAAGTCAAGACTAATTAGCAGCGGCTGTTTGACAAAGTTTGTCATTTTTCATATGTTTGTCAAAAAGGTGCTAAATCGGATTTTGTTTTTTTAAAACAATTTTAACAAAAGGGAGAGGGTTTTTCACGTGACAAATTGAATAATAACTGTTGGACGAGGCGACAAACTAATTGGTTGAGAGTGGTTTTAGACTAAGAGAAATAGATTCTGACAATAAAATTAATACGGCTAAATTATCGATATTTTGTTAAGGCCAATATAAGTTCGGCAGAAATCAGTTGGAGCTGAAGGAGTTGGAGCTGAATTGGAGCTGAAGTTGAGTTGAAGGGAGTTAGGTTGCCGTGAGTTGCAGTTCACCCCTCGGACGAAGACAAGAAGAACTTCCAGCCCAATTGCCTGAAAGCCTGAGAAGAATTGGAGCTGCAGACAAGCCAAAGTCAGAAGAAAAGTTCAGCTCCGGACGGCAGTGAGAAAAGACCACCTCAGACGACAGAGAGTTGAGGCTAAGTTGAAACAAGAAATCTTTTATTGAAAACAGGAAAACTACCAGCCCAAGTTTACTTTAAGAAGAAGAAATACAAATAAGTCGGAGAGAAGAATCAACCATTTTCATGAATTAGCCCCAATTTAATAATACATACATGATTCTAGAAAGTAGGTAATTACATTTTTTTTATTGTGTGATAGAAGCTTTTTTTTGAGAACAAGATTTTTGTTTTTATGTAACGGACTTTAAGATATAAAAGGTTGTTACCTTTTTATCAGCAATTTTGTTTGGTGTCGGAGTTTTATTTTATTTGTTTTTGCCATATCAACTTGTATGAGCTGGTTTGTCTAAGATCTAAACACAGCGTGTTTATATTGCTTATTGAAGTTGTCGAGGGTTTTCATCTGACCAAAGGGTTTATATCTTCCGACATGGGCCAGGTGGTTTATTAATACCTTTATAGAATCCAATAGTGAATTGGCAGAATTTTAAAAAAGATTTTTAGTTATTTTTGGTTTGGATGTTTATATCTTATGAGGTTTTATTATGTTTATATCTTATGAGGTTTTATTATGTTTATATCTTATGAGGTTTTATTATGTTTATATCTTATGAGGTTTTATTATGTTTATATCTTATGAGGTTTTATTATGTTTATATCTTATGAGGTTTTATTATGTTTATATCTTATGAGGTTTTATTATGTTTATATCTTATGAGGTTTTATTATGTTTATATTTATGTTTTATTATGTTTATATTTATGAGGTTTTATTATGTTTATATCTTTTATATCTTATGAGGTTTTATTATGTTTATATCTTATGAGGTTTTATTATGTTTATATCTTATGAGGTTTTATTATGTTTATATCTTATGAGGTTTTATTATGTTTATATCTTATGAGGTTTTATTATTATGTATAAAAAATTGTGAAATACTCATTTATCTTTATTATACCCAACTACAGTTTTTTTCCTTGCACCTTAAAATGGTAAGTAAAAAATACCAGGAATCATCTATAATTCAAAATGTGTTGGTTTTGAGATCTTACTAATGACATTTTTGGATTCCTTGCCTTCAATATGTTTTTGGTACCAAATTTGGGTGTCATGACTTTTCTAAAAATTGAAGAATAATAAAAAGAAAGTTTCCAAAATGGCTTTGTTTCACAACACACCAAGAGGGCCAAATCATAAAAAATTTGATCATTTTGGATCTACTAGAAAAGGGCATTTCAAAATTTTCAGTTTTCTTGATACAAATATATTTGGTTAAAGAAAAAAACAAAAAAAAAAAAACAAAAAACACACAGTTAAGAAATCTATGAAGATTAAGTAATCCCTTTCCCCTGAAATTTCTTTTTTAAATGTAAAACTATTTTTTTTTATTTAAAGAATAAACAGAGTTTGTGTTGTCAGAATGTAAAAAGAAAATGTTATATATGTTCATTTGGTGTCACCAACTGGTCTAGTTTACAGTATGGACACGTCAAAATATTGAAATTTTTATTCCATTTCAATGTTAATATTTTTAATTTTTGTTAAGGTTATTTTGATACAATTAGGATGTAGATAAAATTTAATCTTTTCACTTTCTAAAGATACAATTCTTTCTCATGTGTGATGTGTTAGTCAATGTTTCTTTAGATTGTTACTATTTCAATGATGAACAGCATTTTTGTTTTTTATTTATTTATTTATTTTTTTTTTTTTTTTTTTTAAAAGTTGACAATTTTATAATGTTTTTCAAATTAGCTGTCCTAGTTGTATCTGTCTACACATATCAAAGTTGTCTTGTGCAAAAGTTGAAAACTAATGGCTGAAATACCAGAGAAATTCAACATATAGAAAAATGAAATTTACACCACCTTGTAGAGCAATATCTCGTCTTTAATAATCAGTTGGTTTCATATCTGTACCCATAAAATGCAGGGTATACTGTGTTCATTTCATTCAAAACAATCTGGTTCAACACATTGAAATTTGTATTGCTGACCATGTGAATACACTTTGCTAGCTGAATCTCATTTTAAATCAGGCTTGTTTCATTGATGGATTTTAAACAGTTTAAACCTTTAATTTTATTTTTTTTTTAAATATTTTCTTTAATGATGCATTTTAAGTGTATAAAGCAATTATTTATTTTTAAAATAAATTCAAGCTGACAGTTTGGACAAAAAAACAATATTATATATTGCCAAAGCTCTCAGCTTGAACTGTTGTTGTCTCAGCTATTCTTTTCTTCTTAAAAGAACTGAAATAATGAAATAAAAAAAAAATAAACTGGTTATATTTTTAGTTCTGTAAATTTTGCTCATTCTCGGTTGTTCATGAAAAATTAAAATAGAACTTTTAATGGTCATTTATAAAGTATTGCTATGAACTTACTGAAGAAAATTTTAAAACACATTTTGAATAATTTAAATTGTTCCTTTTGAAGTTAAATTTTGTTTTATTTCAAAGACAACAGCCTAAAGCTAATTTGTAAATAATTAAAAAAAATAGAAAACAATTTTACATATTTAAATAAAGTTTTTAACTTTTTAAGACAATTTTAAAACATTGCCACAATCACTCAATGAATCTTCATTTTTGATGGCAAATGAAAATAACAAATTTCAAAATCCAGTATTTGTCACTTGTTTCAAAGTAAATAAAATTAAGGAATAACTGACTGGATGTTATAAAAATAATACTTATTTTTTGCTTAAAACATTGTGAAAATAACATTTATTTACATGCAGTAGCCTTCTAATGTTAACACTAAAATGATATTAAACTTTATATTTTTCAGTTCTTAAAACATTTTCATTTAATAGAAAAATCCTTTATTGGAAGAATTTCAGAATTGCAATGAAAAATTGCAAGTGCATTTTTTAAAAATAGATATTCAATGTAGATTTTTTTATTTTTTTTTTTTTTTTATATCAAATATCAATCAGAAAATATTTTAAATTATGCAAGTACCAACACTCAATGAAAATGTTTTTTGAGTTTTATTAAGTTATTTTTTGGTAAGGTTCATGAACTTTTTTGAACTTGATTATATTTTTTGTAACATGTTCAGAAATTTTTCTTTTATGTAAATGTTAACGATATTTGAAAGTTGCAGTGGAACTGACAAAAAAAAAAAAATAAATAAAATGACATGCATCACTTCACCATTGATCAACCTTAAACATGCTCAAGCACAACCAGACAACAGATTGGCTGGAAGCGAAATCAGCAACAGTGGCAGTCAGTTTTTGGCATTTTCAACAAAGCATGCAAAACATCTGTGACAAAGGCACAAGCAACAAAAAGCACTTCTGAAACTTCATATACAGGAAAAGATTGTTAAAAATGAGAGGCAAAAGAAGGAAAAAGTGTGACAAGCTGCTGCTGAGAAACAGAATCATTAACTTGATTATCAAGCATAGTAATCCTGTGAAGTCTATTAAAGATGTAGAGCAAGCAAGGTTTGGATGCACTGAAAGATGACTTGGATACCTGAAGATTCTCTTTGGTATCCAGATCAACACCAGTGGAAGTAAATCTCGGCTAGAAGCTGCTCTTTGCAACTACTTGGCAACAGAAAAATTGGTTGATTCATCTACACTTCTAAGACAAAGAAGAAAAGGTGTTCATTGATTCTGATTATTTAAACGATTCTAGTTGTTGCGATGAAGAACAACCACCACCTCAGCTGACCTTCAGTTATAAGTACCAATGGCCTTGGTTGCAATATATTATGATTCTAATTTTTATATTGATATTGCATCTACATTCACTGCAGTGATGAAGTTTTTAGCTCTAAAAAAGAAAGGAAATGATTATTTCTGCTGGCCTTTGTCAGATGATTTTTTTTTTTCTTTTTTACAATGAGGTTCACCCTGTACAAGGACTAAGAGCCACTCAAAGTAGAGGGTTACCGGATAAGAGGCACAGTTTATAGGGATATGTGGAGAAAATACTGGTTAGCCCTAGACTTGTATAGGTTAAGATTGTAACGATCAGGGAAGCATCCTCTTGAGAGTCAGTTTCTCAAAGTAGCATTACATTTCACCAATGGAATATGACGGGGATGAGGGTGGTTCGCTACAATGTATGTGGCATAAGCATGAAGGTTAGAACTGGTGGAACTAAGGGATGTAGCTTGTCTGAACACTTTCTATGGAAATAACAATAAAGGAGCAAGAGGTTTGCAACAATTTGTTTGGGAAACGGCTTTGTAGGGTGGAAAATAATTCATCACCTACAAGACTGTGTGGCTGCTTTTGAATTCTATTGAGACTGGAAAGTGAAGACTGGGCAGTCCTGCCCATATATGGCTACAGTACCCCATTTTTGCCCTGATCTGTTTATTGTAAAGGTAAAGGATAGTGGGTGGAATCTAGTAGTTACTGAAGTGTGTGTACAGAGAGCAAACCATTTTTCCATCGTCTTTATCAATAGATTGTATATGCAAGTTTCACTTGAGGTCTGGGTTGAGTTTAAATCCTAGTAGGCACTGAAGGATTGGGGACTCCCTGAGAGAACATCCATTCATCTTGATAGACAAAAATTTGGAGTCTGCTTGGTGATGATTGAATATTAGTAGTCTTTTTATTTTTTTATTTTATTTATTTTTTTTTATGAAGCATTGAATGAAACCAGCCAGTTCCCCCCCTGCCACTGGGCTGTTAAAGCTATATTAGAGGAGTGATCAGCTGCTAGGGTGCAGTCATCTAGAGTTTTGGAGGTGCACCCATATACTGTTGTATCATTAGCATAGCTATTCATAAATATATACTCTTAGGCAGATCATTTATGTAAAGTAGAAAGTGGGTTTGAATCAAGAAGTGAGCCAACTACCTTATGTTAGGAAGTATTTGATAATTGATAAGACTCTTTCAGTGATTCCATAGCTAGAGAACTTGTGTAATAACCCTCTATACCATTCCTTGTCAAAGGCCTTTGTAATAAGTGATATTGCATAAGTGGAATCAATATTTGTCTTCAGATGAGACTTTGATGTAATGCTAGTTTCAAGTGATGGGTGGATATAGAATGCTCCAGAAATATTAGCCCAAATCTTAGAAGGAAGTGCAGGAGAACTATTCACAATGCCCAGAAAGTCTTTTCTAAAGTTTAAAGCCCAATCATAAAGTATTTGTTTTTCTTTTGTAAAACAAATTTACAAGTTTTGTAGTCATTACTGTCCTGTTTTTGACGAATTGAAAATTACATAATTTCAGAAAATTTTCCCAAAACAAGATACACATTAAAAATAGTATTGATATTATAATGAAAAATTTTAATGTATCACTTTCTCAAATCAAAACTTAATTTTTTAAATATATATAAAATACTCAAAATTTGATTTAGTTCTGTATTTAATGAACCGTGTCAAATGTCAAAAATTTGTTAACCATTAACATCATTTGTTGCATATTTTAATATTATTTTATGTTATCTTAACATTAATTCATGATACTTTTTTTTTAAAATAAATTTTCATTATGTCATTTTTTTCATATAAAAATCTATTTATTGTATAATAAAACTGTAAACAAAAATTTTCCACCAAATTTGTCAGCATTTAACCACAAATAATACAAATTCTGTTGATTTTATGATCATAGTTCTTATGTGAATATTAATCAGCATTCAAAGAGCTTTCTAAAGATATACAACTTGATTATATTGGGAGATATGAAAATGTTAGCATATAATGACAAATACCAAAATCCATCATTTTGAATTTGGCCCAACTCCATAAAACCTTTGTAACTAAGGCCACAGTCAAAAGTCCACCACAAAAATTTTGTACATAACTTGCCATAAAGCAGACAAATTTGTTGTCAAATTTAAAAAAAAATTAAAGAACCGCTTTTTGAGAAATTAAAGGTTATGGTCAATGTCAAATTATCTTATTTGACCTTTAAACAAATAAAGAGACCCATAGATCTTCTAGACCTAATAAATCTTTTAGATCCATCCAAGTACTTTAAAATGGTATATAATTTAGCTTTGTGGGTGAAAAAACAACTAAGATATTGATATTTAAACTTTGTGACTATTTTCCAAAATTCACCTTTTTGGCAAGGGTCAAAGGGCCATATCTCAGGAATCCTTTGACGTAGAGATGTAAAATAGGTACCATTCAATTTCTATCATGAAGCTCTATAAGTGTATCAAATTTGAAAAAAAGAATTGTCTGTGATGGTCAGAGCCTTGTTGATTTGACACGTAATGACTCTACTACTGAAAAAAAAAAATCTTTGTTGTGCTATAAAATAGAGAGGAAGTTGTAAGGCATTAATTTTTGAAATTGTATGATCATTCATCTTTACACTTCTATGACATATTTTTACAATTTTGTTTTTGAGAATTAAATTTTCTCAATGTGTGATTCCATTAGCATTTTCTTTTACTTCAAGACTACTTATAATAACATTACATTTATCATGATTTTTAACTTGTTTGGATCTTGCATCTTTGCCTTTTGTCCAATAGCCTATGAATTTGTATAAACTTTGAATGGTCATAACATGTTCACTAATTGAGCTACCAAGGTAAATTTGGTACCATTTTTTTTTTTTTTTTTTTCTTTTTAATGGTTTGTCAAGATCTCTATACCTGTATTAAAGGTTTTTAGATATATTGAAAATAAAATTTTAAATTGGTATAACTAATTTAAACATAGAGTTGATGAAATTCATAATCTATGGTCATAAGCTGAAGATATATTTCCAATTTCCTCAAGATTATTATTATTAATATATTATTTATGTTTCACTGAGTTCTGTTGATAATTAGTCTAACTCTGATTGGTAATGGAAATGGTAATATTAACTATGCTGTAATAATGCTTTCTTTGTAAAGAAACTAGAAATGGTGTTAAAAAGAAAATGTTCAACAACTTTTTCTTTTATTCTTACCCATATTTCGAATCCTAATTTTATTGAAGCCTTTTTCTTTCTTACTGAATGAATCTGAGAAGGCAGAGCTTTACAAAATGCTTTTATTTTTCTTCATGAATTTTTGCTGGAATAGTTTTAAGAAAGTGAAAATTTCACATTGATTTTTCACTTGTAAATTCACTTATAATTTAAAAAAGAAAAAAAATTTTTTTTTATTCAATTTTAACAAATATATCAATACGAACATGAATTTTCTCACTTCCATTTAAAATGCTTTTTATTTCATGCTGTTATGCATTAATTGAATGAACAAATCTCTATATAAAATGAAATGTCTTACTTTGGTAACTGCTAGAAATGTGAAACTTAAAAGGCTGACAGATTTATGAGTTTTCTTAGTGGTTAAGTCCTTAGTTTATTGTAGATGAGAAGATAAGCACCAAAGAGCATTAGTATTGCAATTCACCACTGCCTTATTCTGTATGTTTTCTTTTTTTTTTTTTATCTTTTTTACTACAGTTACTTTTTGATATAAGGCATTTTAGTAATATTTCAATTGGAAAAGTAAATATCAGAATTAAAACAAAAAGCTGTTTGCTTTATTGTGTGGTAAAGTTGTATGCTTTACATATTGAAATATACATTGAATACTCAAATTGTGGTCATAGGGTTGATGCACCTGACCAGCTCCTTCCATATTGTTTAGTTGTGTACCAATGTGAGAGTCTCTGTGAATGATCTTCATGTCAAATATGTGATATTTTTTCCCCCCGCTGCTTGCTTCTTTTGGCTAAGATGGTACCTTTTGAGAATTCAGTGGAAAGATTGTTGGCTCTTATGTTTCCAACCATTGGATAATATTTATATAATCTGAAAAGATTCATTTTGACGAACATCCTCGTCACTTTAGCACAGTCTTCTTCAAATACAGTTATGTTGAAACTTTTGAAGTGGCATTTATTAAATGAAATGTTGAATTCTTAGAACATTAAAGTTGTTTTTAAAATTGTCAAAAATTCTCAAATTAATTATTGATTTAGTCGAACCTGTATTTTTATCGTTGTTATTTTCAGGACAATGTTTTGACTGGGAAATAAAGGCTTATTTTGAAAATTTCCTTAACGATTATTTGACAAAAACAAAAAGACACTTAGAAACTAACATTTTTTTTGCTTATAAATTTGTTGCTCTGAACATTAAATTAAACATTCAAATCTGAAACATTCATATGCATGTACTTGAATAACTTTGATTTTTATCTAACAGTTTTCTAATTTTGGTTGACTCATTCTCTGGATGGCCTGAAGTGGTTAGAGTTCAAGATAGGGGACAGCCATAGTAAAGCAAATATTACAAGTAATATTTTCCAGACATGGGGTGCCAAAAATGTTAGTCTCTAACAATGCACCAGAATTCTGTGATGAAACTTTGTGTTTGTGATTAAAACAAATTGGATACCTCCCTTATAAAACACCACTATACCATTTGCAATTGAATGGAATTGCAGAAAGAATAGTGCAGATGGTGAAAATGGGATTGAAGGCATGTTCCCCATCCATAGACACCATAGATTGGTATCTACTGAGACTATTACTGAGTTATAGAACTATTCCACATACTGGTAGAATGCAAAGTCCCTCTGCATTGATAGGAAGACAAATTAGATCACCTATGACAATGTCCTATTCAATAAATAAATAAAATCTAGTACAAAAAAAGACAGTCAAGTCTGCAACAAGATGCTTTTATTGCACAAAAGGCATATAATACAACTATAATAGCAGCAAGTGGACAAAATTTATTGGCTCATTCCGATCAAATAAGACCTAGAATTGACAATGAAGAAATCAAGATGGTGGTGGTGGAGGAGGAGGAGGAGGAGGAGGAGGAGGAACTTGAAAAGGAAGAAAGCTTGAGTGCTTCTGATGGAGAAAGCAAACATACTAATAAAGAAATTATGGAGGATAGTTCACATGAATCCAACTGAATGAATGGAATTGGAAGATCAGAAAGATGTGAGAGAGAGTGACTAATCTCTTGTATGTTTGTTTGAATAAGTCACAGATCAATGAAGGGCATAAAACCTCTTCGTTTCTGGAAAGGGTAGTGACATAGGCAAAATAGACTTACTGCATTTTTCATAGAGTCCAGCGACTATTACTTGTCACTCAGTGGGTGGAAGATTTCTATGTCAGACTAGAAGATATCACAGCACTAGTATTGATAGGGTTTTCTGTCTTAACCTTTTATTTGAAGTAGTGAAGAATATTAACATGCTTATATCATTATTTTCCCTTTGAGTTGTGCATGTATTATCCATTTTAATTGTTGCTGCTGTTGTTTAACCTCAAGTGATACGGTTTCTGTTATTTGATACATTTCTTTTATGCTTCAGTAGCACCAGTCCACAATGTTCAAAGAAGAATAGTTTTTGCCAAGACCTAGAGGATTTACTCACTCAAAGCCATTTTTAACCATTGATCTTACAAAGTAGTTGTATACAACTGACAGTTTAGATATTTCTGGACAGGTTTAGTGCCATACATGTTATTCATATGAAAGTCTTGATTTGATGAAGCTATTTAAGAAAATGGCACAAGTTTTTCAGGTTAATGTTTTGGTTTTGTAGCAATTTGCATTGTTGGTTGAAACTACCTCAAGTGCAGCCTTTTCTATTTCTTTTTCTCCTATACCAACTAATCTCTACACTGTGGTATTTGAAATGCTTACTATTTATTAATTCCACATCTTGAATTTTTTTATGTATCGCTGCCATCACTGTTTTCATTCCAATTCAAGATCAGTATTTCTCTTTTGGAAATGTTTATCTTGAGACATGCTTCTTGGAATAACTTGGTAGAGGATGTTGATTTTCTGTTCAAGATCATTTTTTTTTTTTTTTATCCCAACTAATGAATAACTATGTCATTGGCATAGCCCCCACCCATCATCAGTACATTGGCCCTGGGAGAGAAAACAGGATTATTGGTAGATTTATTTGGAATGTAGAATGGAATGCTTAAATGGTCAGTGCTCATCTCTTCATATCTGTCGTCTAGGACAAAAATTAAATATACTGGAGCTCTCATTTCCTCCTTGCCATACTCCTGATGAGGTCTAAAATGTTTCCATATTGGGGTCCTCACCAGACATGTAAGAATTTGTAGACTGATAAAGTCTCTCTATTAGTTCAATGCATTCAGTTTCTAATGGATGAGAAGAGGAAGTCTCTATTCATGTGGTCATATGCTACTGTGAAGTTGAAATGGTTGGTATACAGTTTCCTATTAAAGAGGTAAGCAATTTCCTGGAGTTATTTGATGACATATATGCCATCATTACATCCCTTACCAGAACAAAAACCAATTTGAGTTGTGAGGAGTTGACTTTCATAAACAATAAGAGCCTAGTTAATATAATGTTAATACTTTCACCATAATGGATCCAGATGCAATACTTTTGTATGTGTAAGGGTCTTGCAGGATACCTTTTTGTTTCTATAATGCATTAATGTGTGATAAATGCCCTCTTTTTGGGTATGCATTTCTGGTTCCAGAATTCTTTCATAAAATAGAGGAACTTGTCATTTAATTTGGGGAGAAAGTAAGCTATTTTTAAAAGTTCAGCTTCAATGTCAAGTAATGCTTTGTTATTCCTTAGATTTTTAATAACTTTCTTAATTTCCTCATTAGTAAGTTCATTATTGTTTATATTTAGAGATAGACTTTGTAAAGATTGCATGTATATTGGTATACATTCTATTTTTATGGATGTCTTTTGTGTGGTCTGGGTTGAAATTTTGTGGTGGTTTTGATTGTATAATGTATTTTTATTTTATTTTTTTTATACTTTTCTCCACATTTTAACACATTGTCTATGCCAGTATTTTTCAAACTTTTTTTATTGTGACCCACAGCAAGAACTACATTTTACATTGCAACCCATTATACCTATGTGTAATAAATCAGACAGATTCTGTTCACTAGGTTCATTTATTTAGTATTGACAATTTGTATATATATTTCTTATGATCTACACATATTGTAATTGCATGTATTTGTATTATCAATTTGTATGAATATAAAATTATTACTTTAAAAAAAAAAACTAGCCCATTCTTAAATTTTGCTGAAACAGCAGCCAACTCATTGAAAATTCCAAGTCTTCAAATGAACACAACACATCATCTTACTACCACAGAAAGAATGTACCAATACTTGACTTCAACATTGAGTCGGGAAATTCACTTTTAACCCTGACTTCAGATGCAACTGAATTATTCAACAATCTTCATGGCTTTCACCAGCCATGGAGACAAACTCAGTACACACATTTGTAGCTAAGTTTTGTCACAAGGTCCCAATGAGAACGGACTTATATATATATGAGTTCTGTGCAACATTTAGAGTTGTTTATATTCAGCACTTGGCTCTCACTCATGTATTTTGTCTTTCTTTTTTGTCACAACGTGTTTTGTTCATCTCTGGACGCACAGTTTGAGAAACTCTGGTCAATACTGCTTGGTTTCTTTAATTTTGTTTCCAATTTTCTGGAGATATTGGTTTCTCAAAGAATTAAGCAGTTTTTTTTTATTTTCTTAATTGTTTTGTATTTTCCTTCCATTTTTTTTCCCCCCCTCTTGTATTTGTTACTTTTTTGTATCAATTTTTTCAACTCTGGATTGTCGTCCCATGTGTGTATTGTTTTCCTTCTTGGTATTCTTGGAATGTTCTTACGTGCTTCATCTAATGAAGATATGATACCATTTGATTCCTTTTGTGTTGCTTTGATCAAGATTTATTGATATCTATTTGGTGAGTTCTAAATTTACCCTTTTTAAGAGCTTAGATGTTTATGTGGGTAGAAGCAAGTTATTTTGTTGGCTGATGATGTCAGTTTAGTTACAAGCAGTCTATGATCTGATTGAAAGTCAGTTGTATACTCTAATCTCTATCAAAAACTGCCTAATCCAAGAGTCTGAGACACTGAATTCAGTAACCTTTTTTTTTTTTTTTTTTTTTTACATTATCTGGGTTATGCCATGGAAAGTTGTGTTTAATGTGATGGCTGAATCGTGTGTTATGAATGGAATATCTTTATTTATTTTTTTTTTTTTGAGTAACACTAGTTTAGCAAGAGTTCTCCTTTGCTGTTTGGTAAATAAGAAAAGGGCATTATTGCAATTATATTTTATATTTACCAACAGATACTTCATTTAACTAGTGAACTTATCAACTATAGTCTACTAGCAGTAGAGCCCAGTAAGAGATAGATCAAGTATCGACCATCATAAAGACTGAAAAATAAAATTGACAAAGATTATTGTTTAAGGTTGACAGACACGCATGTCTTAATTAGTTTTTTTTTGTTTTGTTTTTTTTACGAATTGGTCAAACTCAAACAAAAACATTGTTTACAATCGTTATGAGTCTATCGATTGATGAATAGAATTTTATTATAAACAATTGTCTTGTAAATGGAATTTTTAAAGCATTCTGAATGTAAAAATAAAGAAAAAAATGTGCAAGACAATAAGAAACACTACCTGCCAAAAAAAAAAGTGGACGTTTGTTTTATCGGCTGAAAATGTAAGAAATCCAATCCCATATATAAAGGAACACACACACACACACACACACACACACACAACCTAGGTTTTTTAACCTAAGTCACTCTACAGAATCGCTAAAACATAGATCATAGTCTGATGAAAAAGACGCCAAAGTTTATGAAAACAAAATTTTATCGTCAAAATGCTTATGTTTTTATGAAGAGGATAGACTAAATTTTTTTTAATTATTTTTAAAAATTTTTCCATCTTTTTAGAATATTCTAAATTTTGATTTAAAAAACCTTGTTTCTCTTTGTCGCAACAAGGGGTAGTAAATAACATAGATAATTTTTAGCGCGTTTTTTTGTATTTACATTAATTTGGAAAATCTTGCAAAAATAAAAATAATTGTCAGATGTTAATGAAACTTTCAGAAACTATTCACAGATGATCAAAATTATTATAAATATGTTTTTTTTTTTATTAAAGTCATGGCAGAAATATTTTTTTTTATATTTATTAACACCCCCATAACTAATTTATGAAAAACTCTAGAAATTCGAGACAATCGGTTTTAGTGATTATAATAGTTAAAAGCACAAGGCTTTGAAGAATGCAAATCATGTTTTTTATTTTTTTTTTTTTTGGCCAACGTACCTGAAAATCAGCTGTGAATTGTAACAGACAAAACTCAATAAAACAAATATATTATTTAGTTTCAAATGCTTTTATCTGTTTTAATTTTTTATGAATATGGACAATATTTTCTGAAAGCAAAAAATGTTTTCAATGAAAATTGAATTTTTAATACAATTATTTCTTATTTCTTAATTTTAAAAAGATTTTAAAAAAATTTTTAAATTGAATTTTTTAAAATATTTTAACATTAGTTAAAAGCAACATCAACCTTTCAAAATGTCCGTGTGAGATTGTCATTGTCTAGTGCTTTGAAAATTGTATAATTTGGACCAATCAGATTAGCCATGGTAATTAAGAAATGTAATTTTTGTGTTTATAGTCAGACAGTAATTATCAAGTACGGAAGACCAACCAGAATACAATTTAGTTGCATTATTTGAGTTCAGCATTGTTCTCCGCTGTTAAGCCCTTTACTTTTGCGAAACGTGTATGGAGAAGTTAATTTGAGTTTTCAATTTCAACTGAGAAGGGTACCTACAAGTAACAGTATCATCTTTAACTACTGCTAAACTTTAATTTATATGATCTTATTTTTATATTAATCTCAGTTATGACATTTTTCCATAAATGAAATACCAAAATTAATAATAAAATGAATGAAAATACAAATAACACAGTAAAATGTAATAAATGTACATAAAATTATAGTATTTTATGTACACTTCTGATAAAATTTCATAAGAAAGTTACCTAAATTAATTAGATACCTTTTTCTTATGAAATTTAATCTCACTATTAACAGTCTTATTTTTTAATTTCTTTATATTTTCCATAAAGCATCGTAAACGTAAAAATGAAAGCTAAGTACAAAAAAAAAAAAAAATGAAAAATTAGAGCGCTGAAAGTTTTCCTTAACAGTAACGAGGTAAATAATTTGTTCACTTAAATAATTTCACTTCCTTCCATCCATAGAAAGAATTCTCATCCCGTAAGTTATCTAAACGTCATGAATGTGCCTTTCGTCAAGCGACGAAAGGTTATGACCTGCTTTGTTTTTATTTTTAAATTACATTTTTTATTTGAGAAGCTAAGTTAAGCTTGGTTCAAAATATTATAAATAAACAGTATAATTTCTGTGTTTATTAAAATCAGTTTTGAAAAAAATGATAATTGATTTTTAAAAGAATATCAAAGTCAGATTTTTAATCATTTTTATCAAATCGAAAAAATGATTGAAAATGATTGATTATCTGTCCTTTTTTTGACCAAAAAAAAACAATTTTTAACGAAAATTTCAGACGTGCTAAGAACGATTAAAAATGTAAAAAATACCCCCAAAATACTTTGATCTTTCCTCTTTAATAATAATATGAACATTAGACGATAAAATTTTGTTTTCGCTAAGTTCAAGTTTTTTTTTTTCATCATGCTATGCTCATTTGTTTACATTTTCGTGGGTGAGTTGTCCCCCTTTCATTTTCACGATGTGTCTTAATCGTGTTTTCAAATTGATTTTCTTAAAAAACAATTGTGTTTTCCCATTTTTGGCGCCGTTAGAACCACCACAAGGTAATTTTATGTAGTCCTGTTAAGTTTTGTTGAAATCGGCTAAAAATGTAGGAAATTTGATCCAATATATAAACGTTACAGACACACACACACAATCTGCGTTTTATAATAAGTAAGATTGTAATATTTTAGTAGAAATGTCACAATTTAATGACTTTTTTTTCTGTAACTTCATTTTTTTCTGTTTTTATTCATTTAAAAAATGAAGCAATGAATTGTGACAGCATCAGCAGCAACAGTAGTAGTAGTAATATTACCAGTAGCAATTGCCTATTTCTAGTAAACACACAAATACAGTAGAACCCATTTGGTGTCTGTTCATAGTACTCCCTTCCTTTGTTTTTGTTTCCTTTAGTATTTCTAAGTTAATTTCTATAGGACAGTGGTGTAACTGAATACTGCAGACATTTGAATCACAGTAAGACTTAGTTTGCTTTATCAAGATGGAAAACCAACAAAAAAGTTTTAGCAGTTGTTGTACATAAGATCTGTATGTGTTGTACATAAGATCTGTATGTGTTGTACATAAGATCTGTATGTGTTGTACATAAGATCTGTATGTGTTGTACATAAGATCTGTATAATAAGATCTGTATGTGTTGTACATAAGATCTGTATGTGTTGTACATAAGATCTGTATGTGTTGTACATAAGATCTGTATGTGTTGTACATAAGATCTGTATGTGTTGTACATAAGATCTGTATGTGTTGTACATAAGATCTGTATGTGTTGTACATAAGATCTGTATGTGTTGTACATAAGATCTGTATGTGTTGTACATAAGATCTGTATGTGTTGTACATAAGATCTGTATGTGTTGTACATAAGATCTGTATGTGTTGTACATAAGATCTGTATGTGTTGTACATAAGATCTGTATGTGTTGTACATAAGATCTGTATGTGTTGTACATAAGATCTGTATGTGTTGTACATAAGATCTGTATGTGTTGTACATAAGATCTGTGTGTTGTACATAAGATCTGTATGTGTTGTACATAAGATCTGTATGTGTTGTATAAGATCTGTATGTGTTGTACATAAGATCTGTATGTGTTGTACATAAGATCTGTATGTGTTGTACATAAGATCTGTATGTGTTGTACATAAGATCTGTATGTGTTGTACATAAGATCTGTATGTGTTGTACATAAGATCTGTATGTGTTGTACATAAGATCTGTATGTGTTGTACATAAGATCTGTATGTGTTGTACATAAGATCTGTATGTGTTGTACATAAGATCTGTATGTGTTGTATGTGTCTGTCATATAGGATCCCTGTATGCTTTTGTCTCTATGTTGAGTGTATGTGATATCACATGATGCACATGTATATGTTATATCTATCTGTCATATGTAAATGTTTCCAAGCAGCATATTGCTCATGGATATTTGTTGAATAACATTTTCAAGACAATATAAATTATTGTGTTTCTTCTAAAAGAATATTATGGCTAAATAAGAAAAGAATAATTTGCATATTTTCTACTTTTTAGCTTTATGTAAGTTAATTTTCAAGTCTAGTTTAAAACATTCAGATGAGAGAATATAATATATGCAGTTTTAATGTTTAAATAAGTTCCCATACAAAATGTTTTGTAAAATGAACTTTATAAATTGGCAGACAAACTGAAAATGAAAGTAAAGGGTGTGACAGAAATACCTATGACATAATGGTAAGACATTAGCGAGAAAAAAAAAAAGACACCGTTGCCACTAATGTCTTATGTGGGAGGTATTTCTAGGAGGTATTTTTGTTGCACACTGTACTTCATAGTTTGCTCATTGTCAGCTTTAAATTGAAAGTTTTAAAAACTTTTCCTAATTAAATTTTAGAATTCTTAAGACTTTTTTTAAAAAAATTATTAGAAATTTGTTTGGCTCTTGTGGAATTGCAGTTGTATCCAAAGTTTAGTCAGAGGAGGCTATTGAAATCAAACATATGTGGTTATTAAATGTTACCACCTAGCAGTTAAATATTTTAAAGCATCTGTAGTATTTAGAAATAAAATTATACTGCATGAGATTTATATTGTTTTTAATGTAAGTTGAGATTTTGCTTGTAAATGAATTGCACATGTGTTCTCTGATGTCTTCTGACAAATGTAACATTTTATAAACTTTTACCTAATGCTGATTTTCTTTGTTTTCTCCTTTTTTTTTATTTGTTGTTTCCTTGAGACATCCTCAATAAATGTAAATGTTGTTATATTGTAAATATGTAATAAAGAATAGTAGCCTTGCATTATGCAGGGTTTGTATTCACTTATCCGACATTTTCACAACATTGCTATTATAAATGTCACTAGTGCACGCACACACACACACAATTTCAGATTGCTTACAAAAGAATTTCTACTTTTGAATGTCTCCCTTTGATCAATAAAGATTTTAGTTGTATTCAATTCTTATTTGCAAAAAGAAATTCTGGAGTTGAAATTTTGATTTCTATACTTTTCACAGAATTATTTTTAGAATGTTTAAAAAGATAAAATTTTCTTATGGTGTTTTTTTTTTTCACTTTCTTTATCAACTATCATCTTCATTTTGCTACTGCCGCTTACACACACACACACACACGTTTAGTTTTATTTGTAAATTCTTTCCGTTCGCTTTTTAAAAACTTACTCAGATAGCAACTTGCAATTTTTATTTTTTATAAAACCAGAATTTTATATATATATATATATATATATATATATATATATATAATGTATTTTTTTTTATATAGAAATCTTTGTCTTGAAAATCTGAGTTGTATTTGATTTGAATTTCAACTTAAAAAAAAGATTTTTTTTTTTTTCTCACTTTCTCTCCTATTTTCTTTTTCTGTGAAAAGATCAGTTGAAAAGATAAGCAATCTATGTTGCTATCTTGTTGTTGACAACACCAGGCATTTTATGCATTGAGATAAATACAAGACAGGGTTTATGGTGGTGATGTTGATTAATGCTGATAGACACAAAACAAAATCATTTTTAATGAAATAAAGAAGGCTGCATTGTTTGTCCAACATTCCTTTTGTTTGATTCTTTCTTATATGTAAAAAATAAATAAATAAACAAATAAAATAATAAGTAAACCTTCTTTCTTATTTAAAAACCAAAGCAGATACTTATCGTCTTTTGTCTATTTCTTTGCTTGTCAATCACAAATTGTAATTGGAGATCTTTACATTTGTTCTTTAGAGAAATCTTATCAGAAAATAAAGAATATTATGAGAGAAAGAAAAAAATATTTTCTATTTTTTTTAATTTAGCAATTTTTTTCAACTTGTCAGTATTAACAAAGTATTTGAATGGATTCTGTGCCATTGATACGATAACTGATGGTGTCAGTTTTATGAATGCTTTAGCAAGGCTTCAACCTAAATTTCTAAGCGGAATCTACTTTGTTTTTAGTCTCTAGATACAATGATGATTATGCAATTGTTTACTATTATTGCCACAGTAATACTCGGTACACATATAGGCATTTACACTTTACAAGAAAATTGAAATCTTGAAATTTAAAGTGTATAGAAAAGGTTAAGAATTTTGGTTTCTGTGTGGCACCAAAAGCCTCCAATAATATTTCTACTCTGCCCAGTAATTTGGGGTTACAATTTTGGTACATTTTTGCAGGTGACTTTTTAACCATGAAACCATAAATTTTCAAATTCTTACATTGATACGAATGTACAAATATTAATGAGGAGGTAAGTTCCTGTTAATTTTTATGTGGATTGCATAATTAATATGAACACTATGATTTTAAAAAGAAACACATTTTTTATCTTGCTGATTAAAATGCCACATCAGATAATGTTCTTACTACTAGGGCCTGTGTGATGGCAACTTAAGTATTTGTCCCAATGCTTCTCACTCTTTTTTTTTTTACCCATGGATCATTTTTAATCTTTATTTTGTGGGGTGGATCCCCATAACCACTGGAAAAAAAAAAGAAAGAAAAAAAAGCTTATTTTATTTATTATTAATAGATAGGTTTAGGAATCTTATATAATTTTCCTTTATATACCTTTCACAGTTTTTATTAAAGTTTTACAATCAAAACCTCCAGTAGAGTAAAATTTTAGGGGTGGTTTTTTTTTTTTTTTTTAGTATTTTTATATGATGTAGATTACTGTTTAAATTCCAATTCTCAGTTGTGACAACTGTTCTGAAGTGAAATTTGCTCTATAGGCCACTAAAATATTACCATAGATCCCCAGTTGAGAGCCACTGACTTATCCACTTCTGTTCATCAATGAAATAAGTCACTTTTTTCAGAAGTTATTCTTGTTAACTATATAAGACTAAAGACTTCATTTATCTACATTCACTGCATACACCTGTAGCTACACATATTGGTAACAATTTAAGAGGTATACAATTTTGCAATGACAATAGGACTTGTGTACACTTTTTATAACACTTTAATTTTGTTATAATGTAACTGTACAGCAAGCAACACTAGTATTTTCTTCCTATCAAATGAAATTTGTTGGAATGTATAAAAAAAATTTGCATTTAAAAAAATCTGAGCATTGCTGATAAAAAATTTTGTAAAATGCTTGATTTTGTATTTTTTTAATATTTTCTATTGTTTAAAACCTTTGCTTGGGTTAAAAAAAATGTTGGATACATTAAGCTAATGCTATTGTTGGGATTGTGTGTGTATGTATGTATATATATATATATATATATATATATATATATATATATTACTGGTTGTCACTTTACTTTGCCATATGAGGGTCCATTAGAACCGTCAGATTACCTTCAAATATGATTTGATTATAATGGAGCATGCTTTTTTGAAAGAACCAAATACAGAGAACTGGTGCACATAACGTGCCAAGTGCAGCATCCCCAAAAGACTCTCCTCTGGTTTTGAATTTAGAGTTTTACTTCTTCTAGACTGGTTGCCAACCAAGGCTATAGTTTCCAGTTTGTCATCCATAAGTCTTTTTTTTTTTTTTTTAAATAATTTTATCCCAGGCAAGGCAATAAAGCCACTAGGATACAAAGTGTTAGTGAATATGAAAAAAGCTATTAAGGAAAGAACAAGAATTAAGAAAAAGATGATAACATTTAAATTTTTGAAGATCAAAGTTGACTGAAGCAACAAACCAGAAGGAAGTTCTGCAAGTAAGAAGTGTGATAGAAGAAACTTGACAATAAAAAGCATGTAGTATATAATCAAATAGAAAGCATATTGCATAATATCAACTATTTATTACATTTGCATTATTATTTTGTCAGTGAGCACAAAAATTTTTTAAGTTTGATCATTTTTTTGTTTGTTGCTTCTCTCTTTCAAATTATATTCCATTTATTATAAAAGAAATTGTGTTCAATTCTTATTTGTCAAATAAGAGTTGTCATTATTTTAAAATTACTTTTGTAAATATACAAATTCTACAAAGTTTATTGCTTATGCCAATGTGTTATTCATCTGACTGGATATGTTATTATTTTCATGGGATGATAATAAAACACTAAGTCGATATCTCACATTTCAGTAAAATCTTATAAATAATAATTTTAATAAAATGAAATTCAGAGTAGATAAATAAGTTCTTGATTCAAAAGTTGATCTGAAATTTTCACTGGATGATGTTTGGTCTATGTGATTACTATTTATCATCAAATTAAGTGCATTGAAAAGGAAAGATATATTGAAAAATATTTCAATTTATATTTTTAGATATTTAGTTTAATTTATTTTTTTGTGGCTACCTTGTATCAGATACATGACTTGCTCAAATAAACTGAGTGTTTTAAAAAAAAATATTTCTAATTGCTTACAATTTTAAAAATTCACCTGATATATTATTGCTCACAAAACTGTAAATATTTGCTGAAAATCTGAATCTTTTCAAGTCAAGGGTCGATTTTAATCTATCCTTCTCATTCAAATAATCTTCATTTTCTACCATCTTCTCTTTCACTCATATCATACACCTCCTTCATCATAATCATTTTAACAGTAACACTCTGCCTTGAGTGGTTCTCAAGGATCAATAGTTATCTATCCTCCTTATTCTTCACTTTCTACCATCTATTCTTTCACTCGTATCATAACACCTCCTTCATCATAATCATTTTAACAGTAACCCTCTAACTTGAGTAGTCTTGAGCCTTGAGTTGAGTAAATTTTAGTATAATTTTTTTTTTTTTTTACCAATATTGGTTGGTTAATACTAATTTTATTGTGAAAACACTGACTTGCATAGTAAAATTTGATATAGTGTAATTCAAAATTCAGATAAATATCAAAGTAGAGTGTGTAGTGCATTTTGACAATGCTCATAATGTTTACTTGTATTATTTATTTTTTCTATAAAATTTTCAAAATATCCATATAATAATTTTGGGAATCTATAGATGTTAATGGTATCCTTTTCCTTTTTGTTTTTCTTCTTTTCTGTTCTCCTGCCAACAGAAACTTAAAATTCATCCAGGTTTCTTCAACAGTGTGTGTGTGTGTGTGTAATATTTATTACTGTATGCTCATTTACAGGGTTGATGTTTTATACAGTGTAACCCAGATATAAGAGAGTTGTCGGGACCGGAGAAGAAGTCTCTTATATCCGGGTTTCTCTTATATCCAGGTTTGGTCTATTTTATATACATTAACACAGGCTCTAATTTGGGACCAGAGAAAATCTCTCTTATATCCGGGTTTGGTCTATTTTATATACATTAACACAGGCTCTAATTTGGGACCAGAGAAAATCTCTCTTATATCCGGGTTTCTCTTATATCCAGGTCTCTTATATCTGGGTTACACTGTAACTGTTTTTTTTTTTTTTTTTTTTTTATTCATTGTGTGAATTTGTTTTTCTTAAGAGGAGAGCCAAACTAATATTCCTTTATTTTTCATTTTTAATTTTCCAGATATAAAAGAACATGTTAAACACATAGAAAAAGCTGTATCTACCAAGGAGCCACGTTTTATGTCACGTGCCATCCGTGGCTTGGTGTCTATTCGAAGAAGAATTAACCATTCTGTATTGAGACGACTCCTCACAGCCTACCTGGGCACACAACTCTCGGGACAGGTGCTTTGTGGGTTTTTGGAAGAGGTTCGGTCAAATTTTTTACCTTTTTTTTTTTTTTTTTTTTTTTTTTTATTTATTTATTTTTTTTAAAAATCTGGTTAGAGTTAAGCAGAGCCTCCATACAGTTTTGTCTTAAGGAAAAGATAGGAATTTAGTATTTATTAAAATTACATTGTACATTTTCTGTACAAATTTGAGGACCCTGCATTGATTCCAGAAAAAACAAGATTCTTAACCAAATTTTTCAAGTTTCTAAGAAGAATTTAAAAAAAAAATATTTACATCAACAAATCATTCCTCTTAATAATAAGACAAAGATTTTGATAAATTTTGTTTTTATGTTTTGAGCATTTTTTTTCATCATCCATTCTTTTTTAACAAACTTTTGGAGATATTTATATATTTGTAAAGAATTAATAAATTTATCTTTTAATCTGATAGTTTTATTACTTCAAATAATAAGTTTCCTCTAGAATAATGTTTGAAGTAATCTATCTTTAATTTTTACTAAATATTTGAATATCTGCAAACTTTTATAATGTGGGAATGTTAAGTGTCTATTGACTTTTTGGACTAAAATTTTTAATAACTGGAAAAAAAAATGGTGGTGTGGGTAGATGAAAAAATTATTGTCAGTATATTCTCTGATTTGTCTTATGACATTATTGAATTAACTTTTATATGTGACTAGTTGCTGATGGTAAGAAGATCAAAATTAAAATCTAAATAGTAGCATTTTAAATGAACAAATCTTTATTAGAAAATAAAAATGTCTTCAAAGCACATTTTGGCCCTTAGGACACAAATGTTTTTGTTCAAAGGGTGCATGTATGTATCTACTTTTGTGTCTGTGTATGTATATTTTAATTCAATCACAGAACTAAAAATATTTCTACAAAAAGAGTTCATTCATTATTTTCCCAAAGTTCAATAAAATCTAGTAATTTTTTTTTTTTTTAATGTTTTTTTTTATCAAGAAATTAGTCACACCATTTTAACTCTTATTTCACTTGTCTTTTCTTTTATCTGAATTCATTTTTATGATTATTAATTTCTTGTAAAAATTTAACCTAAATTCACTTTATATTCATAAATAATAAACTGGGCATTTACTTTGTCGTCCTGTCTATGCTGTCAGCTTCTAGGCACTAATAAATAGATATGAACATTATTTACATTATTCGGACTATTGTCCTCATCTTTGTCGCCATATTTATTACAACGTTTCGGCCATTGTACACTCTGGCCTTCTTCAGGTGGTTGGAATGTTGAACTGAACTCTTTATTTCACTCACTGGGGTAGACTGTTCTAGTTCCACTTTCTATGTTTAATGGATGTCAGTTATCAGTTATCTCCTGTTAATTTCCCTCTGAAAGTTCTCCACTGCCTTAACCGGGTATTGAACTCACACTCTTTGGGTCCTGTCACTAGATCTAAGCAACGCTTTTATCCACTGTGACATGTGTCCTCAAGGACACATGGCACAGTGATAAATATGGTGACAAAGATGAGGACAATAGCCTGAATAATGTAAATAATGTCTCAGAAATATAAACAGATACGAAGTAGATATGACTCTGAATAGACTGATAGACATGAATAGATGGAAACAATTATTATTGATAAGATACTAAATCATTTACACTGTAGGTAAGAGATAAAAAAGCTAGAACTACTAATCCGCTTGTAAAGGAAAGTAGGAAAAAATATTTTTTGAATAATTTTGGTGGACCTTTTAAATACGAGTGTTTGTCAGAAATTAGAAAATATTGATTTTATTTTTCATTTTTTTTTTTTTTTTTTTAAATCATTTTAGGAAGGATATTATGGTATAAATACAGTGTTAAATCAATCCCTGACTTCTTGAAGAGTTATCTGTACTTTGTTTTTATTTACAAATATCAAGTTTGGAACTGTGTCCATGCCATTGATAACTCTGTACTGTTGATATTCTCCCATTTTGCTAATTTGATATTTACTTCATGTTTTAAATAGACTGGTGAAACAATTTTTTTTCTACAAAACTATTTTAAATAAAGAACAAACATATATATACATTTTATGTGATTTATTTTAAGAAAACATTTTAAACTAGCAATTGCTTATATAGTAAAAATAAAATGACTTTAAGAAAATATTAAAAACAATTGTTTAACAAAATTTTTTTTAAATTTATGAACCTGAGTGTGTGGGCTACATTTTAGCAATATAGTCCAAGATATTAATAAAGGCATCATTGTGGTTAATGCCATATTGCAAACACTACATGAATTTGTCCAAATGAGATGTTAACATATAGGCATTCACTCTATTCATGCATTTAAACTTAATCTTTACATTTTTTTTTACATGCATTTGACTTTGTGTGTGTGCACCTTTTGTAATTGGATATACGAAGTCTTGAATGTGATTCATTTTTTTTGTTTTGGTCAATATAAACAGTGTTGACTGATATGTTTGGCTTTTATCCTTTCATATGCCTTTCAGAAGTTGGAATGGATAATGTTAACTGGCTTTATTTTCTTTATCTTCTTATTGGGAGAAGTGTATCTGCAGACTCTGGTCACTCACAATTTCCATGTAGACCAGATTTGTATTTTTGTCATGAATGCCAAATACTCATCAATCTCGGACATAATGGCCTCTTTGATATTTTCTTTTAGCAATAATAGATTCATCTATCTGAGCAACTAACCCAAGTTCTCCAAATTGAATTAACACACTTCTTTCAGCTAATAGAATAGGCATTTAAATCTTCTTAATATTGTTTAATATTATTGTCTTATTATTATTTAATATGTACAAATTTAAATATATTACTAAATTTGTTTAAAAATGAGGAAAACTCTGAATTGGATGGGGAGGGGGAAGGACAACATCAGTAGGATGTTGTTATCAATGATGTAGGCACACTTTCAAACTTGACATTTGTAAGTAAAAACAAAATACAGACAGCTCTTTAAGGTTTAATTTGACACTTTATATTATGAAGAAGAACCCTTTTTCTAAAATGATAAAAAAAAAACATTCTTTTTTTTTTTTTTTTTTTTTTTAATTTTTTTTAAATCTGATAAATGTCCTGCTTAGAGTAAGGCTAATTTGCAAAAATTGTTAAAAAAATATTATTTTTGCGATATTTTTTTCTTTTTTATGCATGGAACAATTAGCTGAAAAGTTGATTATTTTATTTATTTCACAACCATACACACATATAAGTAAAAAGACAGTATTTTTTTTTTGTTTCTTTGTGATTTTATTGCTTATTTAGAGTAGAGGATGTCCACACTGTGTGGGAAGCAAATGCATTATTCCATTGTCTTATGTCAAACTTTGTGAAAATGTGCATGTATGCATGTACATTAAATGTCACAAGCACATGTAAGTCACTCATGTACAACACCAACACAGGCATGTACATAAGCATGGTTGATGGAGAGAGAAGTTCGTATAGGTCCTGGAAAACTGAGAGTGCCTTGAAAAGTTCTGAAAAACACCAATAGTTCCAAAACACCTTAAAAAGTCTTGGAATTTTCTAAATTGTACTATCCACACATCCTTTTTCTCAATTAATAAAAAATCAAAATGCTAAATCCCAGAAATCTGGCTTTTTTTACAAGCTAAAATTGTCCTTTGAGGAAAATGATTTTTTAGTTGTCAGCAATATTTGGCAATTATTGAGAACAGTGGTTAGTTTCCTTGATCAAAACAAGTTTATGACCTTGTCGGTACTTCTGCATTTTCTCATCTAGGTGATGAGAAAGAAAAGAATATGAAGGTGTGTCTTCTTAGCTGCTACCCTCACTCAACAAGAAAAGAAGAAAAGCAAAGATAAAAGGCACCAGTGACAAGTAAATATCTACATCAAAGATAAATTAATTCACACTCATTAAATTTAAAAAAGTTAAAAGGAAAATAATAAATTACTTTACAGTAATAAAATACATTTTAGTAGAATCTCAAAAGATTTATCAGTGTTTTTTAAAATTTAAACAATTGAAGAAATTTTATTCATGTGTCAATTTCAAAAGTAAAAAGTCCTTTTAATCTCTTGTCAGCGATAGGTGAATTCATGCTGAAAAAAATAGATATTTATCCCGTGTCATTGTGTATCTATATTTGTCTAAATTGTTGCCAAATGTAACTAGTTTAAGAATCAAATTTGACTCAAAGAAAATTTAGATGGGAAGGATGATAGAATAGAAAATGTGCCTTTGATGTACCTTAGGATAGAAAATGCATCTTTGAAAAAATAAGAAGTATGTTATTTTTAAAGTCTGCAGGCTAATAATGACCTGTACCTCTAGCTTTTGTTGTAAGTATGAAAAAATGTTGAAATTTATTTGGCTTTTAATGCTTGGCTTGCTATTTAAAAGTTCAATCTGGCAACCCTGTCATTTTACTTTTGTATTTCTGCCATAGATGGCTAGAAAATGTACAAACATATGAATGACTCCTAGATATTTGACCAGATGTCATCACATTTATGAACTTAATTAAAAAAAACAGAAAAATGTCCTCCTGCAGTGCTGTCAAACGTGAATGACATTTTATTTCCAGTGAAACTGCTGATTTTTGTGTCTGTTTCGAAAGACATTGAACCATTTGTGATAAAATATCAGTGATAAACTGTTGCTTCCTTTCTTGCATGAAGCTGTTAAGATTTGTAAAAAAAAAAAAAAAAAAAAAATTAAAAAAAAGTCCACTAAAAAGATACTTATATTTTCCAAAATGAATGAATTTGTAAGAATTTTGTCAAACCCAAACCTGTATAAAAATGCTGCAAAGATCGAGTGTGGATTTCTGGCAGGTAGTGCTATGCAAAATTTATCAAAAAAAGGAAATGTGTCAACAAAAGAACTGTTTGCCTTTGTTGCAATTTTGCATGCAATGTTCATCACCATTACTGAGAAACTTCTGACAAAACATTCCCTTAGTTTCTTGTAAGGTCACTTGCATAGCTGAACTTTGCATCCATTTATGGAAAAAAAAATGCTACAGCGGTCTAAACAGATTTTGCACATGATGGACAGAAAATTAGTCATCAAGTCTGATTGTGATGACATCATCAGTCAGTACAAAGAGTTAAGGAGGAGGCTGCTGGAAATATTGCTTTGAAAAATTTCAGCATGCATGAAGACTGTCTGGACACTTTGTTCTACTCTTCTTTATGGATTGCTGGTACTCTTTCATGAACAGGTCTCAGTGGAGAGAGGTTTCTCGGTCAATAAGGAAATTTCCATTGACAATATGAAACGGCAGACTCTGGTTCCACAGTGCATTATCATGGACAATTTTTTGCCACAGTTGGAGGTGCTGGGAATATTCTTTTCTGCAATGCTTCCAATACCAGAACAGCATACAACCAATACCTTGAGGCTAAAAAAAAAAAAAAAGGCGGGAAGAAGCAGCTGAACAAAAAACAGCAATCCATGCTTATGGAAATTGAAGAAGAGAAGACCAAAAACACAAACTTGAAAAGTTGCACACAAGATTTACTCAAGTCCGTTGACAGCTATGTAGAGAAACCTGAATGGACTCAAAACTTCACTTTTATTGCAAAGTCCAATGCCATGCAAAGATCTGCAAGAGACAAATCCATAGTGCATATCCAAATTGGAAGAACAGAATACCAAACATGATGAACTGAAAAAAATGTTAACATTGTGTTCTGTGCCATGTACAACGAAAGCCATGTGTAGTAGGGGTAGCTAAAATGTATAGTCTTTTTTGTGAAAGTTTCTATTTGTAGTTCTGTTCATTAAAACCACTATAGTTAATTTCACAGGAAATGTGCAGCAATCAAGAATTTTTGTGACATTCACAAACCATGAGTCGTCTAGATAGCTGAAATGTGTATCAGTAAGAATGAAAGTGTGTCATTCAAAATTTTCAAGTGTTGTAGAACTCCAACCTGTGTAGAATGCTACACAAAATGTGTAACAGAACCAGGTCTGCATTCAATTGTGTTTTAGCCTTCAACACTTTGATTTCTTCACTGATTTCAACTGATCCATTTGACATGAATTATTGGAACCAGCTGTAGCTTTTCTTTGAACATCTCATCTGTCAAACTATTAAAAGATAAATCACAAAGTTTGTGTTTTTGAAATTGATGACTATTCACTTTCTGTGTGTGTGTGTGTGCACATACATCAGTTTAAGTCCTTGAAACTTCTTAACATAGTCCTGGAATTTTTTTTTACACAGATTTGTGGGAACCCTGTGAAAAGCATCTCTTAATTTTATAATAAAGATTTAAATAAATTTTTGTTCATGAGGGGTGCAAATCTTGCAGAAATCTCTGAGAATATCTTCTAAACACTGGTGTATAGAAGGTGTTTATAACTCATAAGATATAAATTTTAACTGTCTTGTAGTAAATTGATGAATGAATTGATTTTGCAAGGGTTTAATTTTAATTATATAAAATGAGATGTTTTGAAAATATAAAATTTAAAAAAAGAAATAATAATAATAATAATCATTATAAAATAAACAGTGCTGTCTTAAGACTTATGGTATGAAATATAAGTTTAATGTAAAGAACATTGAGATTAAATTTTTTAGAATATTTGCAAACATGCCAGAATTGGAAAATTTAATAATTCTGAAATTACTTTAAAAAATGTGTGAACTTTTAAAGATACTATTTTTTAAAAAATTTTTTTTTATTTCTGATGAAAAATGAATTGTTTTAATTTTTCAACAAATCGTGTGTGTGTTTTAAACAATTAAATTTAATTGTGAAGCCATAATCATTGCCAGAGATCAATGTTTCATTATGAATAACCCGAGGACTTTTTTTTAAAAATGTTTTCCCTTAAGTTTTTGAACACACGTCCACTTTTTTTTTTTTTTATTCAAAATTAGCGTGAATTTTTTAAAAAACATTTAAAATCTTTTTATTTTTAATATATTGTTTGTCATTTTTGATAAGTCATCTCTTACCCTACCCAACCCTGTTTACCTGGAGTTGATCGGGAATTGTCTGTTATGTGGTTTGAGTCTTTTAGCCATTATTTAATTACATTTTCCCTGACTCTTTTATTTCATTTATGATTATAATCAAAATAAACGATTCCCTGTGTTTTAAAATAATTTCAACTTTCTTGACTTGCAGTATTTTCATAGAATTTATTTATTTTTCTTTTCTCTCAAACCAAATGTGTATATGATTCCACCAGAAAAATGTTCTGCTTTTCTAAGTGTTTAATGCCTCCAGGGGCAAACACATGACCCTTTGTCATTTATGGACACAATTTACAAAAAGAAAATTAAAAGTGAATTCATAAAACTTTTATTTCTGAAAGAGTGAGAAGAAAGAATGAATTATTGAATTCATGTGTGCAACCCTTGAATTAAATGTCTTTTGATGTTTCAATATGATTTTTGATGCTTTTGTTTTCTCTTCTCACATGAAACAATTGTGCTTATTATATAAATGTATGAAACCCTAGATTAATGCCTGCATCCTAATTGCATGGCTTTTCTCCAAACTGCTGCAGCGCCATTGGCATCATTACTCTTCTACATTGTTGGTCGGCAGTGGGAAGACTGACCACAAGTGTTAGATACAAGTAGCTTTTGCCTAATCACAAAGTTCCAGTGTCTTTGGAGAAAATTTCTCTTAATTTTATATATTCAACAAATTTTGCCCACAAATTAAGAAGAACAGACAGAACATTTTTCATTTTTGTCTTTTGTGAAAAAGAAGCAAAGAGAAGCTTTTAATTTGTTCAATTTGATAACCAATTGAAGTCTAATTGAATTGCTTCTGAAAACGTTCTAATTGGGCTGAAGAATATAATTTTGAATTCTTTCAATGGAAATAATGTTTGTGATCTTGAATTGTGGGAATTGATGTTTTTCAAGTAAATTAATTCTTAGCTAATTGTCCCTGGTTATCATAATTATTGCACTGGGTTTTATCTTTAAACTGTTACTTTGCTAAGTTATTATTTAATTTAATTTGATGTTGGATTGTGATAATTCTCTGCAAGCAATAAACAGAAAGAATCATTGATTATGACATGGCTAATTCTTATATAGATAAAAAAAAAAAAATTAATGAATGAAGTAAAAAAAAAAAAATTGCTTAAGTTCTTTTTGTGCTTAAATATTTCATGTAAATGGCTTTTTTTTTTTTTTTTTTTTTTAAATTAATGCTTCAGAATTTTATTTGAGCGTCTTAAAATTTGAAGAAAATATTGGAAAAATTTGCAAGTAGTTAATCTTTTTAAAAAGTGACACCCACCCACACATTGTATGTGGGAGAGAAAGGAGTGGTGCATGTTTTTTTCAGTTTTATAATTTAAAATTAATAGAAAACCCTAAAAGCTTTAAGGCTAATTTTTAAACAGACTTTTTTTTAGGTATATTTTAACATTATATTTATTTTCACTTTTCACTGACATGCTATGCCAGCAATATTTTTAATATATTTTTAATGATACAGTGTTTGAAAATATAATCAATATTTTAGCCATAGGATAATTCCATTATGAATTTTACCAATATATTTAAAATTGTATAATTTTATAAGATCTTGAAAGTAAAAATTAGTAAATATTTAAGCAGATTTTTCACAATTTCTCTTAACCAAAAAAAAAAAAAAAATAAATGAATAAAATCAGCTTAATATGTCACTGAAAAGTCTTTTAATAGTCCCTTCTTAGCCTGAAATCTTAAATTGACTTTGATTGTAGCTACTTATTTACAGCAAGTTCTATAATTGAAGTATTTCTGCTTCCTTTCCCAAAATATAGGCATAAACGATTTTATATTGTGTGGGAAAAACTTCATTCTATTCAGTAACAATAAATAATGTCCTCCCTCAAACTTTGATAAAGATGAAATGTTCTATTAACTCAAGATAACTAGTCTGGTAGTTAATTTGTTTAAAGTTTGTTTTGTTATTTATTGTTATGTAAGCATGATATTGCTTTTTGTCAATCCCTGTTACGTTGATAAACTTCCTTCAATTTCTCAGAATAAATAAATAAATGAAAGAAAGAAATTAAAAAAAAAAATGTAAAACTCTTTTTTGTGATTCTACATTCTGTTGAGAAATGCTGAAGAAGTAGACATGAAAAAGAAAAAGATTAGGATAACAGTAGACAAAAACAATTGATTCCTTTCAAAATATCTAATCAAAATTATTGTACCCTCATGTTAAGTAGTTTAGATTTACACCCAGATTCCATATAGAAAAATTAAAAATGCACTATCCCTTAATTATAGAAAAATGTTCACTTTTCACAATTTTTGCTAAACTTTAAAAACAATTTTTTGTCACTCTTAGATCAAAAGATGAAATTTAAACCTCAGTATTTTATTTTAACAATTAATGGATGAAGATAGTTGGAATGGTAGTGGTGCTAAATTTTGCCTTGTCATTTTGTCATTTGTATTTCATAATAGTTTACTTCATAATTATGACTTTTTTTTTTCTTTTTCTCAGCCGATGGAAACCAATAATGCTCTGGTTCAGTTCCGCCCACGTACAGGGAAATTGGCTAATGCTCCTCTTCTGTTGGAGGTTGAAGTTTATCTTCATTTGTTGGTTGTCATTTATTTGATTGATATCAAGAAATATGCAGAGGTAAGATATAGATGTTTCACAGTGTTACTATTACTTGATCATCTTTTAATTCAGTGTCACCTTTTGTTTCTATTTACTGCTCACCTGTCAGTGGTTAAGTCCCTTACATCAAAATCTGTTGTTGTTTGATGAGAAATTATTTCCCCTTATTTATTAAAGCACTTAGACTTTATTGTTTTATTAAAGTAAGGAGTCTTGTTTTTATTAAATCTCCATAACATATGTTCAGTATTACAGATAGTAGCATAGGTGTACACTCCAAACTCATAGGGACATTTGAATCACTGACAGAACCAAGAATAGTAATTGTATCAATGGAGTTCATTTTTTCTTTTGTTGTTGTTTTTTTTCATGTTTGTTGTTTTTTTTCATGTTTGTTGTTGTTTTGTTTGTTTGTTGTTGTTTTGTTTGTTTGTTGTTGTTTTGTTTGTTTGTTGTTGTTTTGTTTGTTTGTTGTTGTTTTGTTTGTTTGTTGTTGTTTTGTTTGTTTGTTGTTGTTTTGTTTGTTTGTTGTTGTTTTGTTTGTTTGTTGTTGTTTTGTTTGTTTGTTGTTGTTTTGTTTTTTTTCATGTTTGTTGGGTTTTTTTCATGTTTGTTGGTTTTTTTTCATGTTTGTTGTTTTTTTTTTTCATGTTTGTTGTTTTTTTTTTCATGTTTTTTTTTTTTTCATGTTTTTTTTCATGTTTGTTGTTTTTTTTATGTTTGTTTTTTTTCATGTTTGTTGGTTCTTTTTCATGTTTGTTGTTGGTTTTTTTTTTTTCATGTTTTTTTTTTCATGTTTTTTTTTCATGTTTGTTTTTTTTTTTCATGTTTGTTGGTTTTTTTTCATGTTTGTTGTTGTTTTTTTTTTCATGTTTTTTGTTTTTTTTCATGTTTTTTGTTTTTTTTCATGTTTTTTTCATGTTTCTTTTAGTTTTTTTCTATTACTCTATCAAAATATATTACTTTTTAAAAATATGAATTAATGCAAAATTAGAAAAAATTCAAGTTATTGATATATATTTTTTATTTCTCCCCCCCAGGGTGTTAAATGTGCTGAGTTATTAATGGACAAAATTACCTCACAGAATCGTCGCACATTGGACATGTTAGCAGCCAAGTGTTACTTTTATTATTCAAGAGTTTATGAGTTGACCAACCAGCTTGATAAAATTCGTAGGTAAGGAGCTTGAATAGAAGACATTTTCTAAGTGTTGTTAACCAAGAATTACAAGAATTTCTTTTTTTTTTTCTTTTTTTTTTTTCCCACCTTGTTCATTGGGTTATGATTTAAATCTTTTTTTTTTCCTTTTTATTTCTTTCAGTTTTCTCCATGCTCGTCTTCGTACAGCAACCTTAAGATCAGATTTCGAAGGTCAGGCAGTACTGCTAAATCTTTTGCTTCGTAATTATTTACATTTCAACTTGATTGAACAGGCTGGCAAACTTGTGCTCAAGTCCACATTTCCAGATGGTGCAGCCTCTAATAATGAACTGGCCAGATTTCTTTATTACCTTGGTCAGTATATATATATATATCTTCACTTAACAATTACTGTTGTAATATGGTTATAGATCAATGTAATAGATTCTAATATTTCTCACCAGTTCTGTGATTATTATCTTTACGGTGTGACTATCAGGATCATTGCTGAAATTTAAAAAAAATATAAAAATACAAATATAATTAAAATATGAAAGATTTTTTTTTATTTTGTTGAAAATCTTGTCCACGAGGCATGTGTAATTTCTTAAGAAAAATTCATAAGTTTTTTAAATTTCAGTGTTTTGGTTGTTGTATTCTCTTTTAGAATGTTAATTTTTTTTTTTTTTACTTTGATTTATGCAAATTAGCATATGAGATGACAATATTTATATTTTCATATCAAGAACAATATTGGGGGGAAAAATGTATGACAAAGTGAAAAAAAGTTTTCATGTGACACGTTTCGTCCTTTAGGACTTCAAACTAAATTTGTTACGTTGGCGCTACTACACATGCGCACAAACAGCAGATTCTGGGAATTTGAAGTTTTTTAAGAATTTAAATGAAATTGGGTAGATTATTTACAAAAAAAAAAAAATGAAATTTAAAATTCCCAGTATTCCTTACTCATGTACATGTGTAATTGGACCAAACTAACAAATTTAGTCTGAAGAAGTCCTAAAGAACGAAACGTGTCACAAGAATTTTTTTCCACTTTGTCATATAAATTAGTAAATATAAACTAGAAATACACTTTTCTTTTCTGAAAGATATTTTCCAAAAATGTTTTTAAAAAACAGTTGTTGATTTGTGCATGACAGTATTTTTAAAAATTATAGCTCCTTTGCAATTTAGACAACATTTAAATCTGGTGCATTTATTTCAGTTTTTATTAGAAAAAAAATGTCCTTATTGTAGAAATTGGAAAATGAAAATAACTTCTAAAATCTAGTTTCCTATAATTTTGAAATTAAAATAAACATCTAATTAAAACATCAAGTTCTCATGATGGTTTAATGAAATTACTATACATTTTAAAACAATATTTTTTTTAACCTTTGAGTTAATATCTCAACTCTGACATTTAAGAGAAAAGCTGGTAGTTGATGTCCAAACTTATAGAACTGATTATCTGAAATATTGCAACAAAAAATAAAATAAATGAATGAATTTGTGAATTTTTAAATATAATGGTGAACAGAATGATTTGAGCTGCAAATTAAACTCTGATGGAGAGTATATTGCCTTGTTTTATTTTTCAGGCCGAATAAAAGCTGCCCAGTTAGAATATACGGATGCCCATAAGAAATTGACCCAGGCTATTAGGAAAGCTCCTCAGCACACTGCGGTTGGATTCAAACAGACTGTGAGTTGACCATTTATTGCTATCTTTGACTCCTTCTTAGGGGAATTTTGCATTTTTGACAAAGTTTTTAATAAATAATAGATTTTCCTTGGTGTGAGAGTTGTGATTCAATATGTGGACCACTATTTAAATGTAGACATATTAACAAGTTTTTATATTTCTACAGTAAAAAAAAATCAAAAATGGTCACATTGGTTAGGATTAACATCAATATCAAACACTCTAAAACTTATCTAGAAAGTGTGTGCGTGTTAGTGTTAATTTATGACTGTATAAAAAAACATTTTGTAACTATTGATAAAATGTTGACAATTTTTATATTTTTGGTTTTTGTAGAAGCTAATTGTCTTAGACCATAATAGCTTAAGTTTATGGGAATTTATTTTGCAAAAAGAACTTTAATTTTAGTTGCAAAATGGTCATGATTACCAGTTGCCAACACTTGGATATAGCTCTCTGGTTGCATTTGCTAAGAGGTTTGAGGTTCTTGCTGTTCAATCAGGGAATGGAAAATCGATAATAAACCCCATTTTTCTCAGTGGTCAGTCATAACTAAATAAAATACTATTTCTCTTCCATAAAAATTGTTACATTTGCATGCAAAAAAAACAATCTATGCACTGAATGTAAGAACTGTATAAGACAGAGATTAGTATGTGATACCTGTAAAGATCAAAGTAAATTACTTGTATTATCAAATGTTAATCTGTGAGTTAAAATATGAAATACTCTTATGTTGTTTGACTCTTAAATTACAACAGTTAAAGTCTTTTAGATTGAATTGTTTGAAAACAAAGTATTTATCTCATGTTCAGCCTGTTATTATAAATGTTGAAGGAAATGATTTATTACATTATATAACTAGAGACTAACAATACACTTCACTTACATTGGAACTTAAACACCATCTTCAAGTAGAGACTCTGACCAGGTTTGTTTCAGATTTTTTTTTTTAGGAAAATTTCTCCTGGAATTTTATAATGGGAGAATTTTTGTCCAATTTCTGATCATTCTGGTCTGAAAAATTGGTAAATAAATCAGTGTCAAATTTTTTGTATGAAGCCAAATAATCTTTATACTTTTCATTTTATGATCTAATAAAAATATTGTCCTTTGTTTAAGGAAAATTTGCTTGATGTTGTTTTGGCTTAACATTTTTACATTCATTTATTTAACATTTCTGAGTAATTCCACCCACGTAACATGCAAAACTGAATTAAATTTTTAAAGAATGTATTTCCTTAATCATATTGAGAATTGTCAATTTATACATAAAAAAAACATTTAAATGTGCAATGTCACACTTCCTCCTTTTTGAGTAAATTCTAGAAATTTCTAATTCTACTTTTGTAAGTTTGATATATAATTCTGTTTATTTGTTTTGTTCTCTGCAGGTCCATAAACTTGCTATTACTGTTGAACTTTTGCTTGGCAACATCCCTGACCGTTCTATCTTCAGGCAACCTTGCTATAGAAAAACATTGGCTCCATATTTTCAGTTGACACAAGGTAAACATCGCTTGCTTTCAAGCATTCATTTTTAATTCTCAAATGATTGAGAGAAATCTTCAATGGTAACAATATTCAGTTACAAAAAAATCTAGTTCAACAAAAAATATCGATGACTGTTCAAGACAGAATCATAAACAATGTTCAGTTGTTTACCTGCTATCATAAAATATGTCTAAATGTAGATTGACGATTCTTTTAGAAAATGGAAGCAAGTTTAAAGGAAGAGTGAAGTTGTTCTTGGTATGTAGCTGATGTAAATTTAAGAAAAGGATGTAAAACTAATTTGGTTTGTGGTTTTATGCAAGTGAATCTACACTGAGGTACCAGAAGACATGGAATAGTTGCCTTTTATTATGTAGAAACCATTCTTATCTGGGGAAAATGCAGCATCTCCAATTCTGCATGTGATTGGAAGACCTCTTGAAGAGATTTTGAGCTATACCCCATTTGAATAACTGTTTACACCTCTCAGATATTTGTAGGTGCAGGATCCTCCATTCAAATAGAAGTTTCCACTGAGTCCCATAAATATTTGTTTCAGCTCATATCAGATGAAGTTGGTGGCCACACCATTCATTAAAAATCTCCAGAATTCTCCTGAAATAAATTCAGGACAATTTGAGCTTATCGAGGATATAGTCAGTGCATTATCTAATCTGTCATTGTTGGGATACGTGGAGTCCATGAAGGTCATGAACCAGGGTAATGTAGCAGTCACAGTTCAATAAAGTGTTTAGGCAGACCATCAGGCCCACCCCATGCCATGTTAACACATGTTATGGAAACACCACTAGCCTGAATGGTTTCTTGTTAACATGGGGGTCTACATCAAACCCAAACCTTGCCGTCAACTTAAAACAATTGGAACTGTGTTGTATGTTGGACCAAGACAATCCTCTATGGTTTCAATTATCTATGTCAAAAGCCCATGTGAGGCACAGTGTCTGGTGTCATGATGTTAACAGGGACACTCCGGTGTGTCTTCTCCCATATTCCATGGAAGTTAAAAAGGATATTGAACTGTGACTTGTTGAATATGTCTGGTATTTCTTGCATTAAATGTAGATGCATTTTGGGCCAATGTTGCTTGCTTGCTACTGTAAACAATTCTAACCAGATACCTCTGGTCTTGGTCAATAAGGACTTGTAGTTGGCCATTATACTGTCCACTGTGGATAGTCATAACTTCCATTGGGTATTCCTGGCATGCACAAGACATTGTAGATTGAAGGGTGTCAAAGTCTCCCTTCTGTCTGGCACCCACTATCATGCTTTATTCAAATTTTGATAATTCATGTTGTCTTACCATTGTTTCTATGTTGACAGAACAATTGATATAGGTTTTCACATTTCCATGACATCATGTATGGTAGCACCATTTACCTTTTATATATTATTATCTCATGACTTTTGGCACGTCGGTGTATAAATGAGGCTTGGAGTAAATGCTTATTGTAGTTGCAAGCAAATCTATGTCAAATATTTATGCTAATATAGACATAAGCCAAAGATATGTAGAATATCAGTCATAGGTTTAATCGATAATATTATTACATTTTCTAGAAAGTTCTCTGTTTATTATTGCCACTTAAAAATAGAGCACTAAACAGTGTATATATTTTAAAACTTGGCATGATAGAGTGTGCCAATATCTGCACTGGAAAATCGACAACTTTAATGGGAAGGAAACTGCAAGAAACTGGTATGAACATCATCCAGACCCAGTTACAGAGATAGGAGGAAGTGTAACAATTTTATGGAACTTTACAATACACACAGACAGAGTAATCAAGGCTAAACACTCTGACATCATGATCAAAGATTACAAAAATAGAATGTGATTTCTCATTGACATTGTAGTCTCTGCAGATTGTAATATATCTTTGAAGATCTTCAAACAACTATCAAAATACAAGGATCTTGAATAGGAAATCTAAAAAATGTGGCACATGAGGACATCAATAATTCAAGTTGTAGGGGCCCTAGGTTTGATTGGAAAAGGTTTTTTTTTTTTTTTTTTTCTAAAAAATGATAATTGAAAAATGTGATGAAGTCATTTCTGACCTTCGGTCTCTTGTTGGGACCTGGAAGGAAATTTGTATACAACAGAAATCAAAAGAACTAATAATAATAATAAAAGGAATTCTGCCTTATTGTTAAATGAAGTTTTGTTTGTTCATTAATTTATATAGACTTAACAAAAGAGAGCATTACCATTTAGTTTTCAAGAACTCAAAAGGCAATATTCTTTGTTAAAAATATTCTGCCTTCTGTCTTGACATTCTTTTCTTTATTCTATTGTTGAAAGAATAACATCAGTCTGTCATTTGTTCTGGAAAATATTTTTAAATGTTAAAAGTACCTATTGTTTCTATCTATATTAGTACTACAGTCATTAAATAAGTATCTTGTATTATAGTCAGTAACATTTCATTTTAAGAAGCATTAAACATACTTTAGTTATATATATATATATATATATATATATATATATATATATATATATATATATATATATATATAGGTGGATATGAACAGATAGGTGTATCAACATTTACTTTTCTTCATCAAAAATGAGGATCCAGTTATAAAACTTTGTTAAAATTAACTTAAAAAAATAAATTTTGATTTTGAGAACTTTTCAATAAAATTTTTTTCTTGACATTATTTCTATAATAGAAATTTAATTTTGCTTTTTTTTTTTTTTTTTTGCAGCTGTGAAAAAGGGCAGTTTAGAAATCTTCAATGAGGTTTTAGAAAAGTTTGGTAGCAAATTCCAGGCCGAAAATACTTACACACTAATTATCAGATTACGACACAATGTCATCAAAACAGGTGTACGCATGATCAACGTATCTTATTCACGAATCTCCCTTAAAGACATAGGTCAAAAGTTGCTACTGGATAGCTATGAAGATGCAGAGTACATTGTCGCCAAGGTGAGTTGGCATCATTTGATCCTCTTCTATGTCATGATGCATGGCTTTAAAGACTTTTTCTTTGATCTGTTGTTTCGTATTTTTGAATTCTTGAATTGCAATTATGTAAAACTTGTGTGGATGTGCGAATGGAATAATGGATAGCAACTCAGAATGAAGAATTCAAATTCCACTTGGGATTGTTACATTCACTTAAGCACAAATACCCTTGGGAAAGGTATGAATCCATCTCTTCTCTCACCTCCAACTATGGGTTAAATAGTAAGCTTGGTTTGGTTGTTTTTTTTGGGGGGGGTTGTTTTTTTTAACAGTATATCAACTTCTATGGGTTATTTAATACTGAAATCTAAATATGTTGTATGCAATTTTTATTTTTAATTTTGGGAGTTAATAATGGTTTATTGATACAAGTCTTAGTAATTAACCCATATATGGAAGGGAGGACAGGAGGATTTATACCTTTCCCAAGGGAATTTATGTGTAAGTGAATATAACAAAACAAGCTGGTATTGGAATACAGCTCTCTGATTAGCAATTTCATTATCCATTATACCACCTGCAAATTCAAGCTTACGGCACCTGGTATTCCACAGTGGTCATCTATCTAGGTACTGACCAGGCCCAATATTGCTTAACTTTGATGATTGTATGGAAACTGGTGTTTCAATGTGATGTGTCCATAAGCCTTAAATAGTAATTGTTTCAGGAAAAAAAAAATTGTTAATTTCAATAGTCACTCACAAAAAAATAATTAATCTTACAATCTCCAAAAAATGTGTTTCAGCTTTAAATAAACTACAGATTTGGTAAGCTGTAAAAGAACAAATTGAAATCCAAAAGCAAACTTTGTAGAATAGCATAAAGACTGTATGTCTCAATTTAGTCAGCAATAAAAAGACGGTTTTACTTGCCATCTTCAATGTTACTTTTTATCAACTCTAAAAAAAAAAAATAAATAAATAAATAAAATGAATGCGCAAAGATTAATAATAAAACAAATATTTTTAATTGTATTGTCAAAGGTCATCCAATACATTAAAAGACATATAAATAAAAGAATAACAGTAAAAAATTCCTTTTTACTCTTCACATTAAATTCAGAGGACTTCTACACATAGAAGTAGACCACTTATATAAAAAACTACATTTTTTTTTTGTTACTGCAGGAGTAGAAATTTGTTATTTAATGAATGTTCCTGGCGACATCTGAGATTAAATTTATTTCCGTCTCAGCATCTGCTTCATATAAGATAGCTTTAGCTTCAATATCCCCTTTTGTCAATTTAGGATGGAATAACGCTTTTTACTTCATATCTCATAGTGTATCAGAAATTGAAAGTCATGTATGACACTGATTGGGGCACCCACATGGGAGGAAATGGTATGACATTTCATCTCAGTCTAAAGTGTTTCAGGTTTTATGATTAGTGATAAAGTTTATGAAGGGCAGGTTTTTGAAAACAGCCACCCACTTGACCAAAACACAATAAAATAATAAATGAAAATATTTGGGAGCAGGTGACAAAAAAAAAATAAAAGATCTGACATTGAGAATTTCTGGTCAGAGGTTTATATTAACAGCCCCAGTTGGGATTGAGGTCCAGACAGGCCATCTGTCAATGTCGCCCGATGCTGCATGTTAGTTGCCAGCTGTGTGTGCTGCAATGTTGAGATGTGCAGAAGGGTGGTGGGAGTTAAAAGCTTATCTGTTAGTCTTAGATGTCAGGAGTGGTACCAGGTGTCACTTCTTACCCACCAAGGCCAAACAGGTGACTCTCTCAATAAATGATGAAATATATTAGACACTCCCAGTTTTTCATGCATCCCAACACAGAGATACAATGTAGGGTTTCATTGTCTGGCTGATAAAGAGTTGAGATTTTTTGGAAGTTCTTGTTTTGGAAACTTAATTAAAATAGCAAATACGTTCAGGCATCTTTTGCAAGGAAAATATGATATTTACATGTATTTATTTATATAAGGGCAAAATGTGTATTTTCAGAAAAGCTAGTGTTTCATTGCATCAACTCTATACAAGAATCATAGAAAGTTCCTGGATATTTTCGTCTAAATTTTGTTAGACAAATTGTTTTAATAATCTCTATGTGGATTAGGAGTTTGAATTCTGGCCAAGTTTGTTACATTCACTTTAGCAAAAATATCCTTTGCAAAGGTATGAATCCATTACTTCTTGCCTCCAACTATGGGTTAAATAACAGGGTTGACTCTTGTATTGAGGTGGCAACCAGTTTAGGAGAAGAAAAAGTTTGAATTGAAAACCCAACCTGAAGATGAATGTGTTCCAACATGTTCTTGTTCTAGACCTGTCACTTCTGCTATAGTTGTAGAACGTGTGGTAAACCTTACGGCCCTAATGGATTATGGGACTTGTGACATGACAATGTGGATTAGTTCAAACTAATTTGACTCATTTGAAATTTTGTTCTTTGACAGATGTTATTATAATCACATTTTTGGCTATGGACCCTCTGCTCATTTTTCAGGTGTTCATTATTTTTTTTTTTTTTTTTTATGCTATTAGCAATGCCATTGTAACACTATTTTTTAGTTGTTACTGCTTCATTGTACTATATAAATTTCACTATCTGATGCAGGAATTGAACTTAGAACCACCAGGTGACTGTAAAAGTTTAAATATCCTCTATATCAAAATCATCTGATATTGGCTATAAAACACTACAAATCATCCTACCACATATCCTTTAGGTGGTATATTTTTAGAGATTTTTGCATCTGATACCAGATGATTTTGATGTTTGTTATCATGCTGCGGTTCACATTGCTTTGATAATCACTATTTGATCAAACAATCAAATTTTTTGTCTTTTATTGCTTTTGTTGTGTATTCTCAGTTGTGTTCAGTCTTACTTTGAAGTATTATGAACTTCCTATCTTCTTGGGATTGTCTCCTGATATTTGTGTTCAACTGATGACTTTTCCAATACACTCAAACTTTGTCGGCACTCCATTTCTCTAGTCATGTTTCTGGGATCCCAAGCTCATTGCTTGTTCATTTTTTGATCAATGACTTCCACAAGCTATTTATATCTATGCTTGGTCTTCTGATTGTGTTATCTGTGCATAGTATTTATGCAGGCATATTTGTTTCACTTCAGTCTATAAAGTGTGCAAACTTACACAGACACCTTGGAAGTTCATAGGTTCATTGAAGAGGTTAAAAGTCAATCCAAAGAAAACACATGCATAAGCCCTGGATTTATGCATGCTTCCTTAGAGTAGTAGTAGTAGTAGTTGATATACTAGACACTTGAAGAAGGCAAGAGGCTATATGTCTGAAACATTGTGAGAAAGCAAAACAACAAAGATGATAAAATTACTCTGAACTAACCCGTATACACTGTTACAATAAATCTAAAACAATTTGGAGGAAAAAGATTTTGCAACTACATGACTATTAGATAGTAATCAGTACATCATAAAACTATTTTCATTATTATTATGATCTTTTATTCATACATTGAGTTCAAATTATTTATCCTTGTCATTATTAGACAGTTTTCTCAACTTTATAAGTTTTAAGAGAAAGTGAAAAATCTGTTGGTTGAATCAATTTGGCAATTGAAATCAAAGCACTCCAGGCAAACAAGTGAAAATTGCTTTGTGGAGATTATTGCATTCATTTAACTTTTGTTTTGTTTGCTTGTCAGACTCTGTTATGCATGGCTGAGCCTGGGTTACTTGCACAAGATTTTATATTTAGACTTCATTCATTACTTTCCTTAAATCTCATTTAAATGATATTTTGAAAAGGAATTTTTTCATGTCTAAATTTTTATTAACCAGTCTGAACAATGATTTCATTACTCTGAAAAGTGAAAAGTTCTAAGAGTCAATATTTCTTTATTTTGTAATTGTTTTTCAGCTTTGAAATGTTGATCCCTTGTTTAATTTATTGTTTGATGTACAAATCAATTAATGTTGTTTTCAGATTCCATTTAACATTTGTGGGCATTCATTTCAATTGCTCCTTGTTGTAACTTATTTAAAAATGTTGCTAAAATACACTTTATTTTCTCCATATTTTTATTTAAATTTTGCCCTCTATTGACTTATTGTGTTCCGAATTTCATCTTGTTGCTAAGGTGAATAAAAAGGAGAAACCTTTTATGACTTAATTTTAACACAATAACTGTTCAGTGTAAAAGATTTACCCCTTCATAAGTCATATAGTACATTGTGTGCATAATGTTACAGAATGCAAGTGCCAGAATGGTCAGGGATTTGTCAGAGTGCTTCTTAGGCATGGTATTCTAACAGTGATGTATTGTCTTTATTTGGGTTTTGGGTATAAGTCCAAAATGGTGTGAATTCAACAGATTCACAAGAATTCTGAAGTGGCGATATACCCCCACACATCCAGGTTAGCGACCGGCTAAGATCACCCATGGAGGGACACTGAGCCAATGTGTGACATGCATTCCACCTACTGTCTCTTAGAATCCAAGCTGTTACCACTCTCTCCTAATAAAACGAACGAGAAAAAGAAATGGTCTTTTTTGTTAAATAGGAGTTGACATGCCGTTAAATCCAACATCCATCCATCCTTTTTGTTACCATTTTATGTAGTAGCATGAGGACCCAGAGATGACACAGAATGCAGCAATAGACTATATACATTTTATAGTAAATCTGTATTTGAATTTTGTTTGCATATCATTTCACCTGTCAATAAATTTAGAATTGATAATTTGAATGATTTGTTAAATATCTTTAAAATATGTCATTAGATATTTAACCAACTTTGCATATAAAAAGGAAGAGTAAAAGAAAAAAAAAAGGAAGAGATTTTAAATACATTTAAAAATCATCCTTTTTACCGTATTGTGTGTTCTTTATAAATTTAATTCTGTTTAGAATGGAATGCAGAAGAACCCAGCTGGCTGATGTACAAGTTACAGCATAACTTTATTTAGAAAAGCATTATTATCTGTAATACATATGGCAGGAGGAAGATTATCATCTCTGAGTTGCTTTTCTGTCTTTGGGCAGTGTGAAACAGTTGTGGCGGCTCATTTTGCGGACACACACAGCTGGGATAAATAAAATCTGTGAGGTGCCTGGTCATGGAGGAACAGTTGCACCAACCTTTCAGGCTGCATCTCCCCATTGCACTAAAGAGTGGGGATCAGTAGTCATACGAATGCCAGCACAACTGATGGTTGCTGGGGTGGGCAATTTTTGTCCCTGGCCCAAGTGTATGTGCTGGGGTTCCCCACATTAAACTTGACCGTTTTGTCACATCCTATCTCAGTGGAGAGACTCTTGGGTAAATACAACATATTATGTTTTTTATTAAAATGCTTAATGATGTAAGTTTGTTAATGTCTACAATACTGGAAATATGATAAGTATTGAAAATACAAATCATTTTGTTCATAAGTAGTAGTATATTTTGATATGTTTTAATATATATTTCTAAATTCAAGATTCATCTGGTTAGTATTTAGATGGAGTTATTGTTTTTACATGATGTGGGGGACTCATTCTAAATCACTGGGTCGGATATTTGATCAACCTGCTGTTAAAGAGAGAAAACTCCATTTAAAAAAAAAAAAAAAAAACCAAAAAGTGGTATCAGCAGTGAAGATAGTCAACTTAATTGCATTACTACTGACTTCAGTTTGACCCTGATGTGATCTGCAGATCAAACTGCTTCAAGGAATGATGTGTTTTTCTTTGTTTTTTTTTAGTTTTTTTTTTTTTTTTTTTGAGATTATATCATTTGTGTAGTATCAGTCTCAGAACCCCCCGAAAAGTGACATTTCTGACACACATTCACCACTTTAAGCAACTCATCCTTGTGGTTAGTGTAAAAACAGTTCAGTCTGCCTTATCGATTGAATTATTGGATCCTTATGTTAAAACAGTAAAGTCCATCATCATTTTCTTTTTATATTATTGTTAGAATTTTGTTTGTAAACGTAACTCCTCAAAATTTATTCAAAAAATAAAATGCCTGAATTTTGATGTTTGGTATTTGATGTTGATAATAGATTTCATCGAGGAGGGAAAATGAGTTTTCAGTTTCCGCTATTAAAGTATTTAAATTTTTCTGTAAAATAGGTCACTTGGTAGTTCAAGGGAGATAAATCTAGGTAATTCTTTTTGTGAATAGCCTCCCTTTAATTAAGTTTCTTTTGGAAATGCAATAATTTTTCCAATGGGGATGTTTTTCCTAATATTTGATCGTCTAGTATTTTCTGCTGAGTAAATTTCCTTTAATTATGCCAGATTATTTGCTTATAATATATAAGCAATAATAATTTTATATGATAAATCATATATTTATTTTTTTCTGTCATATTTTTTGATAAATTTATTTGAAAGTGCTTCCTTATTAATGTTTAATTTGCATAATAGCTTTTCTAGACAAAAACACATATTTGAATCATTGTTTTCAAAAGATTTAATACAGAAATGTTACTTTTCTCTTTTGCCATTTGCTAAATGAAACAATTTTTCAGCTGTTTTAATTCTAGCAATGTAAACAAATCATTCAGACAACTTGGATTTTACAATGATGTTCTACTGATTTGTGTAGCTAAGAGTGTTTTTCTTTTTTTTTTTTTTTTTTTTTTTTTTAAAAAAATTTTTTTTTTAAAAGCTTTCCATCTATGTATGTTTTTAGTACTACCAACTTTAGCCTATAAAAACTCCAGATATTTACTCTAGTAATCAATCACTGGGCAGTCTGTGTCTTGCATCTGTAAAATGACTTGTTTTATTGCCTGTTATGTAATGTAGATACCACAAGTGAGACTTTAATGTTTCTGCTAACAATAAACAATACATGTTGTCAGTTCATTACTTGACCATAAAATGCTATGTTTTTCTTATAATATTCATCAGTTTATTTGTTATTGTTAGTTGCATAAATCATGGACATCACATAAAATGTGTATCAGAATCATTCTATTTCTAGTTCTTTTATGAACATTAACCAATAATTTACAAAATATTTGTGAGGAATGGCATCCAACTGTAAAAATATTTAAGGTCTATAGAGGTAGAGGGACACAATATTATGTCCTAATGAAGTGACTTATCTTCAGAATGAATGAATTTTTCCTTATGTAATTCAAGAATATTATGATATTTAGAAATCTCTGTTGAGAAAAAAAGGAGTTTGTTTTCATCAGTTTTACACACAGATAAAAAATGGCTTGTTTCATTTATCTGTTTATTTACTTAGATTCATTTTTTTTTCTGACATCCTTCCTTCCCTGCTGTTCTAGCTTAAAAAATTAAAAAAAAAAAAATGGCTATATTAGGAGTTCTCAAATATATGTACATGTCGGCTTACATTATAACTTGGATTGTTGCCAAAATAAAAAGCTGTACTTGAGTTTTTAAAATTTATCTTTTTTTTTTAATTTTATTTTTGGCATTATCTTCATTTTTTTTCTTTTTTTTTTTTTCTTGTAGAAAGTTTTTACTTCAAAAATTTTTCCTGCAGCCATTGAATTAATTTTTTCCCCCTTTCCTTTTTCTTCACTGTTTTATTTCATTAATCTTTTTCATTTATTTCTGTAGATAATGGATCCATTTGAAAAATTGTATTTTCTCTCTTTTTTTTTTTATTGTAATTTCTACTCAGTCTTTGTTCCACGTCTGTGTATTTATTTTTCTTGTATCTTTTGTTTGCTTCAGCACTTCCATGTATTTTTATTTCAGGGGGAAAAAAAATTGTGATGTATTTTAAAAATTCCTGAATTTATTTTCTGATATTTCCTCTATTTATTTGTATCCTTCCACCTCCTCTTTTTACAAACATTGAATTCTGATATTGTCATCTTTCTTTATCTCATCTGTGTTCTTGTTTGAAGGGGATGTGGTTGTTCTTTGGGTTCATTGATGAGGGCAAGGGTAACACTGATGGTAAGGCAGTGGTTGAATTGTTGAAAAAGTAAAAATAGCATTTTAGTAAAAATGTAAATTAATTGGTGTATAGGATCAATGGTTGTGATGTGTTCCAATGGCAAATTTTTTTTTTTTTTTCTTCTATTTTTTTTTTGTTTTTGTTTTGGCTTTTTCTTCTTCTTTTTGTTTAGTGGTCATAGAGATCATTAATCCTTGTATCTGCAATCAATATCCTCCTTCATATTTCTTCCCAGTGCTGATAACGATCTTGAAATTAAATTGTTTGAATTTGGGGACGGGGTTGGGTTCTGGGGCAAGACATGGGTGGTGATAGGGATGTCGCTTTTCCTAATTGGTTCTTCTCTTTTGAAATATTAAACTGACTGGCCAACAATGTTTCTACCAGTCATCAATTTGAGTTAGGTGCGCAATGTCACCTCTTCTATGCACAGTCACCTACCCAGTCCTGCTGCTGATCTCCCAGGGCAGGACAAATATCTCTTTCTACCAGTTTGGTTTCTTTGAATATTTCTCTGGTTTTAATTTTTCTATACTCTTTGAATTCCAAGTTGAGATTTATTAAAACAAATGTAGAGAGGTGGAGGAAAAGGTCAAGTGTTTTTGTTTTTTTTCCTTTTTTTCCTTTCTTTTCTTTCCTTTCTTTTTGTTATTTTTGTTAAAACAGTTTTATATTAACGTTAATCAACTTTTCTATTAGCTTACACCACTTTGAAAAAGTGCCTTTTTTTTTTTTCTTTTTTTTTATAAATGTTTTGCAGTGTGGTGGATTTGAATTAAAAATATTGTCTGCTGAGTTTTTATTGAAATTGATACCATTATTTCTTCATGGCTATTTCTTGTTTTTCTATTTAATTCCACTTTGTTGCTTAAACCAAAATAAATAAATAAAAATAAAGGCATTTAGTTTTAAATCTTGAGAAATCTATATAAGACATGTTGACCTGATTTGTTTGAATTTGTGTTTGCACATTTAATTGCGTGATTGTTTAAAATTGTATGAAAACTTTAAGGCAGATGCTTATTATTAATAATACAGTTCATTAGATATTTGCTTCATATTAATCAGATAGTTTTTCTTTTCATTATTTATATTTTATCACTGATATTATTTTACGCTGTTCTCTTCTATAGATTAAAAAATTTCATTCTTATGTATTTGATTATTGCTGTTGATGGACACCATGTTTGGCTTTTATGACTTCTTATATAGAGAGTGAATTGAAAATCCTTTACTAAATAAACAGCAGGAAACTTTTTTTTTTCTCAAGGAAATGCACCGTCTTAGAGTTTATTAATAATTAGGTCTCAGTTGGAATTTAGGATTATTGAGTTCAAATTCTGTTCTAGACAGTTTGTGTTCACCTTACACTTGAGAAAAAAAAATGAATTCTTTCTTTGCCACTTGCTGGCTGTTAGTAAAAATAGTAGGGCAGCTTGAGCTCTCTAGTCTTGATTGAAAATCAGCTGAGGAAAAAGGAAAACTGATTTTAAAACTCTGGCAAATGCAGCTGGAAACACCACCTTCCCCAAGAACAATGATGGCAAGTAACAGCTTATAGGCATGTATATGTGTGTGTGTGTGGGAGTGTTTAGCTGCAGAGTGCCATAATTGCTTACATTCTGAAGGGCTGTGTCTTAATGAGAGAATATGAAGAAGTATACAAAGAACCATACCTTCGTTTTTGACTTTTCTAAATTTCTAATGCTGTCCAGTAGAAAAGCCAATGGTAGGATTTGAACTTTGATACAACTTTAGGAATGTTGATATCTTTAGCATTATGAACAGTGTGTCTATTTAATTTCCTACTTTATTTATTATTGTTGTTCACATTAGGGCATGATCCCAATGAAAGAGATTCTTATGATGGTTTATCTTTCATTATGTCTACAACTGTCTTGATAAGATGATATGGGGGTGGGGAGATGTAAACATCTAAATTATTTGGTTCTATTTGTATAGCTTTAATGGATCTATGTCTGGTATCCTGTATGTCAATATATAAGTCGATTGGGTATATAAGACAGTCCCCAGAATTTCCAATTATAATGTAGGTTTTGAGCTCTAATTTGCTGTATAAAATTAAGTCTGGCACTAACCTCTGACAGCTACCCAAACCTCTTATGGACCAGTGGAGTGAAGCAGTTAGGCATACTGTTTGATAACACATTCTTGGTTATTTAAAAATTTAGCCCAAAATGACTAAATACTTTCAATTATCTGCCACATATATATATATATCAAATATTCTCAGCTGGAGTAGCATCAACACTCATGACATCAATTAAGCATCTGTTACAGAAACTAACCTGATGTTGAGTATAATTTTGAAATTGATTTACTGATGTATATTATTATAATGTAATTTATTGGAATTGTTGGTATAAAGTACATTGCAGGTATTTTTTATTTCCTTTAGAAATTCAATTGTGTTTCACAGATGGACTATTGCTAGGATTGCATTTGGACTATTTATACAAGTTGTTGGTTTTGTCTATTTTAATAACAAATAATAACTGATGTATACTGTTAGATTTGTTGTACTCTTAAGTTAAAACTACTTCAGACTAGCTTATAATAACATTTTTATTTTTTAATATAAGTTTTCTTTAAATTCATTTTACTTGTCTTGGGATCTCTTTTATGACATTGTCAATGAAAATGAATACTTTAGAACAGACAGATTTGTATAAAAGTAGTACAGTTTTGTTATATTTAAATAGCCAACCTAGTAGGGTTCCTTTTTATCTGATATGAAAGCCACACATCAAAGCAACTAACATAACCAAACTGGTGCCAACAATTCTTATTGCTTGATTTTGGCTATTTTCACTATTTTGGCCATCTCAGTTCTCAAGTAATATATTGATTTAATCATTATTGACCTCAAGTAATTTATCCAACTGTAACGCATCATCCAATAATCATTTACAGGACCTTCTATTTAAAGTGTATTTGACATTTGAATGTTATTATTGCTGTTTTTAATTAAAAAGCATAATATACCTAAAATATTGCATTTTTTTTTCTCTATCCTTAATTATTGATATGAGAAATTTGCTAAAAAAGATGCATGCAGATATAATAATACAATAAAGGGATCTTTTTAAACAAACTCAATGCTTCTGATGACATGCATAACTTTTTGACCACTTATTATACCCAGCAACCATGCCAAAGACTAATCCATACCCATAAAGCATTTTAATGCTTGCATTATTATTATTATGTCCATTTTTCCATTTAAGGATGTTTGTTACTGGCTGGTAGAAGTGATGAGCATAGTGACAAAGCAAGCTGTAATTTATAATGTAAAAAATGCGCTGCTGTCTGATTGTGCAGCTATAGATGTATAAGCTGCCTTATTTAATCAGTTATTCCCCTTGAGTTCACAGGCTCAATTTGGAACACAAAAAAAGGTTCATCTCTCTAACTAGTAGTGTTACAACTGTTTGTGTCATGTACTTATGGATTATATTTATTCAAATACAAAAGAAATAGAACTCCATTAATCATGTACTAATTTCAGATTCTCTGCTTATTGTTGTATTATACAGACAACATAGTAATGTCAAATGATTGTGGGAAGAGACTTCAAGTATACAGTGTAATTTTACTAAGCCTATCACCCTTGATTAATTTGTGCTATATTAAACTTAATAAATTGCAATGGTGGCAGTGGGAGGAACAGTACTGTATGCTTATAAAATGTGTGATAACCATGAAGTGAAAATCTGTGTTAACTGACATTTTAATAAGTCAACTCCGTCTTTTGTCTCAATGTTTTTTTCTTTGTAATGCTTTGTAACTCTATTGAGTTTATACCAGAAAAGACTATATATAAATAAATAAAGGCGGATATCAATTTTATTATTTTGTTTTTCATAATAGATATTTAATCAAAATTGAAAATAATCTGTGTCATTTTTTTTTCTTTTGGACATAACCAAATTATTTTTGACTTTTTGATTTTTTTTTTAATAGTTGATTTTGTTTGTTTTTTTTTTATGAATATTTTGCAGCAAGAGTTTACTTCTTTTTTTTTTTTTTTTATATATATATAAAATAATATTTCCCTAAGAGACATTTTCAGTACTTGACTGAGGCTAATATTATATCTATGGTGTTGTGTAATCACTTAAGTATGTTTAATGAAAAATGTTATGATAAGAACAAAACAAAAAAAAGCCTATGATAAGAAATCTCTTTATTCACTTCTGTATATAGCCTTTCATGTGGAAGTTGGTGTGAAATTTTTTTTATTATTATGGACTCTTGTATGGATAATAATGTGTCTCTTTGGTGGGATGTATGCAGTCATAATGGGAAAAGAAAAGGTTATCTCCTTGAGAAAATAATAAAAGAAATTAAGAAGGAAGGAGTAAAAAGACATAATGTATAGTTGACAACCAATGGAACAGAGACCCCCCCAAGAAGAATTGAACTGGAGTTGTCAAAAATCAAGCAGGTAAAAAAAATTTAAATGTCTAGGAAGTGTTTTAACAGGATGGAATATGGAACAACAAAACCAAATATGCAGTGGAATAGCAAAAAATTCCCCCCTCTCTGCCCCAAGCTAAGCAAAATATTCAGAAATGGTCAAATTTTGTTAGAAACAAAGAAAAAAGTACTGAACTGTTACATAATATCAGTCCTATACTGGACGATCTCCATTCAAGATGAAGAGGAGAGGCAACATAAATATGGTTCTACAGAAGGATACTGAGAATGCCATGGACTGAACATGTGAGTAACAAGGAAGTTTTAAAGAAAATGGAAACAAAAAGGATGCATATAGTTGTCATTAGAGACTGCTGAAATTTCTAGGGTCTGTAATGAGGAAAGAGGACTTGGAGAATTTGACATTCACAGGACATATTGAGGGAAATCAGCAAATAACCTACCTAATGAGCTTGTGTAAATGGTTGGCAGAATAGATAGCGAAAAGGCAAACCTTACTCGGCTACAAAGAACAGGAAATTGTGGAGAACCATGATTGTCTACATCCTGAAGAGAGATGGTACATAGAAGAAACAACAGATGGAATGAATACTACATTGGTGATCTCTTCCATAACAACAGAGGAGAAAAACCCAGAATACATCAAAAGCATTGACAGATGTGTAATATTAAAATCTGAGGTTAGGTCAGCACTGGCCAAGGTGAAAAGAAACAAAATGACATATGGCTGTTCTAGAGATGCAGGCATCATTAAATGAATTGGGATTGACAAGTTTACCAAAGTGAGAAATGACAGTAGGGAAATATCAGAGGACCTTGATAGGTCAGTCTTCGTAGCACTACCAAAGAGACCAGGTGTGAATGAATGCAAATTTCACGATTCATAGATTGTAAAAAAAGTATTCAATAAAGTGCAACATGAAGAACTCCTTGAAATGTTTGGAAAGCTTGAATTATAGAAAAGATATTCAGTTAACCTAATGGTGTCCCAAATGATGTGGTACGCCTCATAGGTGCAGTAGAAGAGGATAAGCAGGTGAGATGGAATGATTGGAAGACAATCAAAGATTTAGAAATAGTTTCAAAGAAATTTATATGCCAAAAATAAATATAATTTAAAAATTTTAAATATTATTATGGATTACTTGTAATTGCATGCATAAGTCCCAGTATAAATAGTTATAAATAATTATTGACCAATTTTATCATTGAGATATTTTTGCATTATATCAAGTATTAAGAATATAGTAATTTTATGACACATTTTTATTGTGTTGGTGGTGTCATTAGCTTAGTATATTTACAGAGCATTCGATTGAAATCAAAATGAAAATCACTTGGTTTTTATAGTCATATATTTCCAGTGGAGAGCAATTTTTCCCAAAATGGGCCAGCACAGCCAGGCAACAAGGTTACAAAAATGTAGCAGTGAGAGTTGCTTACTTGTTAAACCAAAGTAATATGAAATAAAGACTTAGCAAATGACATAGAACAAAACTTAACTCACTAACCTTTGTTAGTGTAATGATTTTGAATCTCACTGGACTTTTTCTCACTTCCTAATAACTCCTTAAAAGTGTGCGTTGGTGGTATCATTTAGCTTAGTCTGTACTGCAGAGTATCTGATTGAGACCAAAATGGTGGTGCCCATAAGAAATCACTTGGACTTTATGGTCATGTATTTCCAGTGAATGGCAGTTTCCTGTTTTTCCCAAATTGGGCCAGCACTGCCAGGCAACAATGCTATAACAATGCAGCAGTGAAAGTGCTAATAACAAAATTTAACCTTTTTTTTTTTTTTTTTTTAGAGATTTCTTAAGCTTTTGTCATTGTAAGCATTTCTTTTTGATTGGTTTTTCTTAGGATCAGTGTGTAATATCTGTTCCTTTCAAATAGTCTTTCATAAAACAGATTTAGAACTAAGTTTTTAAAACTTTTTAGAAGGGAAAGAAAACATTAGTTTGTTTATATTTTGCTAATGGTTTAAGATTCCTTTTATTCATTTTTCTTGATTATTGCCTTTTTCCCGCTTTTTTTTTTTTTTTTTTTTTTTTTTTTTGAAAATTTAAAATATTGTACAAAATGATCTTTTGACAATTTTTGTGCTATTAACTTGTTTCCTGTTTTCTTCCACTGACTCCTCCAAGCATCGTTACTTCCATTTTTTTAAATTGTTTTTTCTTATTTCTTAAGATTTTCATATTCTGGCTTACATAAATTAATTTGTTTAAATGAACATTTTCAGATATGAAATTTTAATATTTTTTCTGTTATTAAAATTTCATTATTTTTTTTTTTTTCACTTTATCAGTGTTAGTTTAAAAGCTGTTAATCTCTGACCATTTCTAAAATGAAGGCATTGACAATTATTTGTCATTGTTATCTTTTTCATTTCTTTATTAATAATGTCGGAAAACTTGATGGTAGGATTACTTAACGGTATTCATTTCAATGATTACCTCTCATATATATATATATATATATATATATATATATATATAATTTTTATAAAAAAATTTATAACATAAGTATGTTATAAAATCACTACAAAAATAGCCATTTTGTTTCAACACACTCTGTCTTATCAAGTGATGGTGTTGAAAGAAAATAAACCTAGATTTATTTTCAACACCATTTCTGATAAAGACACAGAGTGTGTTGAAACAAATGGCTATTTTGTAGTGATTTTATAACATACTTATGTTATAAATTTTATAAAAATAATTATATCTTCTACTTTTATTGAGCACTCTTTTAAGAATAGTAATTGTTGGTTATTGGAATTCATTCCGTGTATACCAATTATATACTTTGATATATATATATATATATATATATATATATATATATAAAATGTGTGTTTGGTTGAAGATCAATGAGTTTTAAGGTTTTTAATTTATTTTTTCCTGTCTTCTGAAGTGAGTTTGAACATAAGTTGTTCAATGTCTTTTGAGTACTTATAGCTTTCATAAGCCATTATCAGATTTTTTTGGTACGATAAGGTTATGTCTATAGGTATTGTGTCTCTATGATGGTTTTTTTTGTGTTTCATTTCACAAAAATAACAACGATGTCATGTTAAATAGAAAGACAATGTATCAAAGCTTATAACCATTTAAACAATAAATCTCAATTTAAAAAAAGAAAAAGCATATTGATAATTTGATAACATAAATAAAATTATTACTGCTAATAATGTCAAAATAAAACTTTTCAAACTTGAGAAAATTCTTGATGAATACAAACCTGTTTATATCTGCAGAAAAGAAAACTTCATAAATTTGAAGCCTCTCTAAGGCTAGGACTCTCACAAATTCCTACACATATTAACTGTATTTCCAAAACAATTTAAGGAAATCATTAAACTGTACTTGCCTTAAAAACCTATCAAATGTTTTTGCCTGCATTGTAAAATTTTTCTAAAATAAGACATGACATTGTCATTGAAAAGGTGTACTACTCTATTTGCTACCAGACAGTGTATCAGATAGAATAATTAGTTGATATGTAAATAAGCATTAAGCATGGTTTAACATAGTATTCAAGCATAAAATGAATGACAGTTTTGTTAGCTTCTCGAACTAGTATCTTAGTTTGATTGATAAAGCAGTTGTAATAATGAAATAATTTTCTCAATGAAAAAAGGGAGGGGGAGTTTGAATTTTGTTCTCTGTTGAGGATCTCTTTACAAATGGTCATAGAATGACTGTTTGTGGAGTTATGAAACCAACAAATTAAAATGTGACAGATGACGGTAATCTAAAGTTAATGTTAATTGATATAATTTATAAAAAAAACTATTCTTTTTGTATTTAAAAAAAAATCTTGTATAATAATCCAAGTATCCTTTCGACAAAGTATCACACTTGTTCTCTCATTTCTAAATAATTATCTTGGAGTTTTGTGATTGTGTTCAGCAAAGGAAAGGGGATTAATAGCAAACTCCCAGAGACTTGCATCCTATTTTTCTTTTCATTCAAAGAACTCTTTAATGATATAAAAAAGCATTCTATATAGCACCAACAAATTGCAAAAAGTAATTGTCATTTTTTTAATTTTTTTTTTTTTTTTTTATTCATTTTAATTTATATACTTGTTTATAGTCTGAATTTTTTTTTAAAGAAAGGGAGAAAACATTGAAAATATGTTAAAATTTACTTATTGTAAAATTGATAATTATTTTAATCATTTATTATATTTTATTCTTATGATTATATTGTTTTATTATGTGGACTTGCTAAATAGTTCTTGGTTTGATCCATTTCCCAAAATCTGACTAAATATCAAGTGTTTTTTTTTTTTGTTTTTTTTTTTTTTCGATATCTTGGTTGAACCAAGAACTTTCCAGAACACATCTCATAATATTAATCTGTTTTGTTGTGGTTTGAGCTCTATTTTCTTGATTAAGTCAAATTTTTCAGATATTGCTTAAAAATCGTGCATCTTTTCTTTTTGACATAGTGTAATAATGAGGCTCTCAGAATTGTGCCATTGGCTTTTTAATCTGACAAAAGGGGGTCAAATATCCCCAGGAAATATTTGCTGTTGGTTTGTATAGTTACTTGATTCAAGTCTTCATAAAACAATGGACTCTTCTTTTGCAAGAGAGATGTCTAGTTTTTCATTCTAGACAACAATGATTTCTTAGTATATTGCATTAACATTAAAGGACTAATTAGAGTATTGCTTCTGGTTTATAACACAACAGAATAAACTCTTCATCAAACTTCTCAAGTTGAAGTTTGAAAGACATACTTTGAAACAATGGCAATCAGCTTGCATGTGCTTTTGTGGCATGTCTCATACAATTAACTGAGAGTTATGAGAATATGAACATTTTAATAGATGCTCTGAAATATGATTGCTGCCAATGGAAGCTTTGTAGAAATTTGGAGGGAAGATATACAACCCCCCGTCTCTCACTCTCTTTTTTTCTATGATAGCCTGTTCAATAAGGAAATTTCACTTTTAATAATGGAAATTTTATTTTTCTCTCTCAAACTGATTTTCAACATTTTTAACATGAAAAACTCCTGTTTTTTTTGTTTCTGGTATAGCTAAGCAGAGGAAAGAAAATCACTATGGGTAATGTGACAGTTTATCTTGAAACCTTTTCAAATTGGTTCTCATAATGTGGTTGCTAAGCTTCTAGTCAGTCCTCATCAAATTTTACTTTCATCTCTTTGCAGCAAATTTGGGTTGGTGAAAGGTTTTATCAACACAATAATGTCCATCATTTGTTTTCATAAAACAAAAGTTTCCCTATATCAAAGATGCTAAATTAACTGGAGGTATTTTCAGTGGCACTTATATTAGATGCTTCATGACTGATTCCCTGTTTAAAAGGTTTACAAGTGTGATTGAGAAGAAAGCATAACAAGACTTCAAGATGGTCATGGATATTTTTCTTGGAAATAACCAAGTTCATTACTGCTGAAGAACTGATGCAACATTTTAAAACTCTCTCAGCATATATGTTGATAAATACATTTGCTTAGATGTCATCTTGACTATTTTCCTAGATGTCATCTTGACTATTTTCCTAAGAATTGTGATGATTACATTAAGGAACAGGAAGAAAGATTCCATTGAGGAATTTGTACTATAGAAGAAAGTTTATCAAAGACAATAGGACACAGACATATTGATTGATTACTGTTGGGGTTCAAAAATAATAATACTTGCCTGGTGAAAAACAGAACTAAAAATAACTTTTCTTTCAAACTGACATGTATATTTCTATTGATTTTCAGTATTTGTTAAAATGATTTTGCTTAACATTGAAATATTTTGTAGCTTCATCACTTCTTGAGTCTTCAGAAACTGAGAATTTTAATGTTTCACTGCTAAGTTAAAAGAAAAATCCTGACTTGATTGATCAAAATAGTTGTCATGTTTTAAGTCTGCCAGGCCAAGTTATTCTATTCAGCTGAAAAACCTGTGACAGGGGAAAATTATTTTTTCAAATGCAAACTTGTGTTATGTGTTGTTTTAGAAGAAATACAAACAGCAAACATTTAGAAAATAACTGGTTAATTGCATTCATTTCATTGTTTTCAATTTGAATGGATGACATTAACTATTTCAGTTTAAGTTCTTTCCTTTTTAGTATTTAGATAACAAACTAAGAATGTTTTTGTTCTTGGCATGAAAAAATGGTTACATTTTTATAACTAATGCTGCAAAATAATCTGAAATAAATGGAGGACTTAATAGTAAGAAAAATAAATAAATGTTGCTTCTGTACTTGCATATATAAAATTTTGGGGTAGCTATTTTATCAATGATTTTTTTTTTTTAAATGGTCCAACTTTATTTTGTGTCATATTTCATTTCCATTTGTATAGTGTACAGCCTTTTGTTATTGATTTAAAATCTAAGAAAAATACTCAACTCATAATCATAGTTGATTGCAAAAGGAAAAAAAAAAGAGAGGGGGGTATAAAAACTCTCATGACTTAGAAGTTGTACTTGTAGTAACTTTTGTCTTTGCAAGTGCACCTCCTAACTGCCAGCCTCTGCCCTCATCTGCTTTGCAAAGTTTTTAACATAATGCAGAAGTCATGTTCTGTTGATGCCAAAAAAAGTGCCAAGACAAAGCAAGCTGCCTTTGTTCACTCTGTTATGACAAAATGGGAATTTTTTTTTTTTTTTTAATTTTAAATCTGGTGCTAAATGGCCTTTCAAACATTTCTAACCCTTGTTCTTTGATTGATGCTTAGAACAGAGTTCTTTTATGTCAAAGTTTTTAAAGTTTTGAAAACAAAGAAAAGAATTTTCAAAGACCAAAAGGATATTTAATAAATAAATAAATAAGAATTAAAACTAAGCACACAAGCTGAAAAACTGATTTAAGAAAAATCAATTTTTCTAAAATGGACTCCAAAGCTCCTTATTATATCGCAGCCTGGCTAAACGTAAAGGATTGGGCATTGCAGAAATACAGTTATTTACATTTTAAATCTTTTCTTCAATTTCTACTTAGCATTTTCAATGTATTTCTCTTCCTGGAAGCAGTAGCAGTGGCAGCTCAGAAATAGTTTTGAAATGAAAGACAAGAAAAGGAGGAAGAAAAGGAAGATGGGGGGAAAAAAAAAAAAAAAAATTAAATTTACTCAGTATTTTAAAAGCTCCTCCCCACCAAACTAAAAAGTTTCAAAATAAATAAAATGTAATAAGAATTAATGTTTTGATTTTTCTGATTTTATTTTTGCTCTAACTTCAATTTCAAGATATTGTATACCACTGGGAAATGTTAGTCATTGGCGTGGTGATGATGATGATGATGATGAAAATTCTTGTGGGCACTGGATTAAAACTTTCTGTTAGCTTCATTCTACCCGCATCCCCCCACCACTCTGACCCCTGACTTGCCTCCATTGTCCTCTCCTCCAGCACAATGTCTCCACACTCCTTCTTTTTTGTGTTACTTGTTTAGTTTCTACATAAGTGATGTAGGGTATAGCCAAGTTAATGTAAAGATTGAAAGATGTTCACATTATCAACAATAATGAGAGAAATAATAATGGCACCCTTAGCTATATTAAAAGCAATAGTAACATTAGGAAGAATTTATATCGCAACTGATATTAAAATAAAAATATTGATAATGTCAAAAATTATAGATCTTAATACTTATCATAATATTATGAATAAAAAAAAAAAAAAAAAAAAAAAAAAAGAAAGTATATCACCATGAATAAAATCCTACTATATTGTAATGACACTACTAACTACATTATTCACATAGTAAGCCCGGTTATTATTAATGTTTATAGTAATAAAAAGATAACTATTAATAACACCTGAAATGCTACATATAATACTAGAAAAAGAAACACTATTGTCAAGACAATAATAATAATAAGAGCAATAATGTTAGGATGATGCAAGAAATGATTGGATTAGTAAGGAAACAGTTATTAAAATAATAATAATAATAAAGACATCACTCTTTATTCATTAATTTCTACTGCGAATAATTCAAGTACAACTAGAAAGAATAAGAAAAATTAGCATAATGGGAAAAGACAAAAAAGAAATGTTGATGTAAAAATTTTAAAGCTAAATGTAAAAAAAAAATAAATACAAATAAAACAAACTTTAAGCTGAAGAAAGTAATTACCTTTTGTACCATTGGGAAGGGCAATCTGTAAAATTTGAAGTAAAAGTAAAAAGAAAATAATTGCAAAAATCTTCTAAAAGCCTTCTTTTTACAAAGAAGGACAATTCCGATACAGCCAGATCGGTTTTGTAAAATATGGGCTAAAGTAGAAGGTGGGGAGGGAAAAAAAAAAGAAGCTCATTTGCGTATTTTGTTTTAAAAAAGCAAACAAACAACACGTGCGCATACATGTGCTTCTATATGTGTTTCTACATACATAACTTATACAAATACTTATGTTTATATAACCTGCCTAAATATCTTGTTTATATGAGGAAGTGCTGAAAAGGTGGTAGTCAGACCCATTTGCCAAAAAGTGGCCAAATGATCAAAAATTGGATTTAAGCACTTTTAAAATTTTTTTTTTTTTTTAAAGTGCATTGGGCCTGGCCTCACTGCATGCGTGTCTCTCTCTCTCTCTCTATATATATATATATATATATATATATATATATGATCTCAAGTTATCAAAATTATTAATATATTCTATATAATCTGATTTGTTTTGCCCTGCATTTATCATAAGATTCAATTAAACGTGTTCTACAAAGGAATTTAAATGTTTAATAAAGAAATGTTAGGAGAATTTGGATGTAAATTTATAATGCAGTTTTAGGGTAAAGTTGGTTTTCTTTTTGCATTAATTTTGATAAAAGACAAAGTATGGTATCTGTTACTCTTATTAATGAAACAAAAAGGTTTTGTTTGAATTTAATCTTAAGAATTTTGTTTAGTTTTAAACCTGAATTTTGAAATGTTAAAGATCCTATTAACCTCTCAATGATTTTATAGAGCAGATAAAATGAATTATTTTTACTTTGTAAATTATGATGCAGCAAATACTAAAATCATTATTATCACTTTCTGGATGATTAACATAATTACTAATATTACTTATATATTATGCAGAAAAGGTATATTTTCTAATATACATGTCATAAATACTATTATCTCATATCGGTTTGTCCTTATTATAACCATGTAATAATATTTTATTGTCTATAAAATGTAATTAGTGTTACATATTACATTGAATCATTATTTTTATTTAATCATCATTATTAAGCATTATGAAATATAATATTTTTTATTCACATTACATATTATTTATAAAATAAAGTTATTAGCATTAAATTGAATTATTTAAATTATTTGTGCTCACACATTCTACATGCGTGTATGTATGAACATTTCACATGCATATTTATATTAAATCTATGTAATATGAGCTTCTATGTTCTGCAGATCTGTCCCAAGAATGAGATCTATGTTGATTTAATTTTTCTTTTTTTTTTCATAAAAATGTAAAAATTGTTTTGAGAGATTTCAGCCAAATTGCAAATGGAATTTTAGATCAAAAAACAAAAACACATTTTGTTTGTTTTGCTGTTTACTGCTTAGTAGAGATCCAGGAGACTATCAGTTAAGTTTAGTGAGGATTTGTTATCACAGTTTCTCAGGAGAAGAAAATTTTAAATCTATGCAAAAACATTATGATTTTTTTTTTTCCCATAAATAACTATTTATGATTATAATTTTATACTTCAGCTACATGGTCAGCTCAGCCCTGAATGGAGACACTTATTAACTCCATCTCATCTAGAGATGAAATGAATAAACAGTTTAGCTATTGAACTGGGCTAGAGAAATAATAAATGCTTTTTCAGGTCAGGTTTAGGCCTGCTTCTGGTAAAATATAGCCCAGTACAACCTGCTGCATGGACTAGTGGTTAGTCTAAACCAGCTCCCTCACTCGCTTTTCTGCTGGTGAGGAGGGTGGCATGTCACCCCACAGGATGAAAAAACAAGACCTGTCAAAGGGCAGATTAACTTCTTATATATAGGATAAACTCAAGTCTTGAATGCCAACCTTCTTAGAGTTAGTGTCTTGATAAAAACACTTGGTATGCTTAGACTACCATGAGTGTCTGAGTTGGTCATTAGGAAGAGAATCCAGCCTTGTAAAACTGTGCCTCCAATCATGACAAATCCTCTGTCAGGTAGGATCCACTTTGCTTTGTGCAAGATTAATCCTGGTCCTGTCTATAAAAAAAAAGAAAAAAAAAAAAAAGACTATATATATTTAGTGATAAATAATAAACAGGATTGGACAGCAGTAAAAGAAACCTGAATTATTTCTTTGCATCCAACTGAAAACTTTTATTTTTTTTCTTAGATAAATAATAAAAATTGCTACTACAATATTCATTATTACTGAGTCTATATAATAATTGGTCTTTTTAAAGCATTGTATTTTTTAAATTGTGGTTAAGAGTTGTATTTTAGTAAGTATATCTACTTAATTTTCATTTATTTTTTTCATCATTTGTGATTGTATGCATTAATGTGTAGGTTTTGTCAACTATTAAATATAAGCTGGTTTCTTGCAAATAAGTAAAGAATATATGTGTTTACAAGTTGAAAACATTTCTGAAATTATGAATATCACTGCTATATTAGAATGCATTGTGATTTTGTTTGGGGTCTAAAAATAGTATCATCAGCTGACCTAATCATTACAAACTGACCCTCAGATTTGTTGATTGTTCACTCTTTGTTTTGGTGGTTGCCTTTCTTCCTTGTCAGCAGAAGTGTTTAACTATTATTCCTCTTTTTTTTTTTTTTTTTTTTTTTTTTTTTTGTTGGGGTGGGGGGTGAACTTTGATGTGCAGTTTCAAGTTGCTGGAGTTAATCACAAGAGACTTGAAAGAAAATTTGAAACATCATGCCGCATTTGTTGGGTTTGATTGACCCTCGGGGAAAAATTCAAATCTCCTGTTGATGTTTTACAGGTTTTATTTTTGTGTCCCCCCCCTTTTTTTTTTTTCCTTTTTTCGTTGCTAAGGTGGGTATATTTAAAGCAGAAATTCCACATCTGCGATTTTTATGAAAATCTTTGAATCTGAAATATGTCTAAGAATAGAATATTTATACGTCTATGGAAAGGGTATATATGAAATGGCAAACATGTCTCATGATGGCTGATTCCAAGATCATTTTCAGCTACTCCAATGTCTTTTTGCATTATGAAACTTGTTTAGAATTAATGTTCTCATATGAAAGGACACAAATAAATTACAATCTAAATGTCTCAAGTTTACTTTTCATCTTGTAAATAACTTTTAATGAAGGAAAATATTTTCTCCTTAATTAAACTAAACAGTTTTTGTTGATGATTTTACATTCAGCTCTTTTTTGTTTTTTTTTGTTTTTTTTTTCTCTCATTTATCACAAATGATGTGGATTCAAAATTAATTCCTCATCTAAACATGTAATTGTCCTTCACATTTCAAAAGCAAATGATTATAGACTTTGATCCATTATTATGTTGAATATAGATACAAGTAAATAATCTTGTGAAATAGGCAGAATTCTCAAGGATAGTTTGTTTTTCTTTGTCTCTTTACTACTAATAATAATAATACCTGACCAATATTTAAAGAATTTTTTTTTTTTAATTTGAGAAGACAGAATTGGATTTCTTAAATAGAATTAATAATAATTAAATGAACTTGATTAATATTTTGAATTTTGCCATTCTAAGTGCACATCTTACTTATTCACAAATACATAAACTTTGTCGTGTGAAGTATTGTTTATTTATGAAATAATTAAAACATTTCTATTTTCATACATCATTCATATGATGTATGAAAATAGAAATCTTTGGTTTTCTAATTAACATTTCTTCCTAGTTTCATATCGAAATGATTCATTTATTTCTACAGAAACTACAAAAGATACACAATTACATGATTTGATAAAAGTAAGTTGGTAATTACAAATCTTCAAATCTTATAGACATCTCACCATTATTTAGGCATTTTCAAGGTTGCTCTCCATTTTTTGAGTTGACAGATATGCAATGCTGCCCACAATGTGGCTTATCACACATCATCATTGTTGTCACTGCTAAAACACTGTGCTCACCTTTAAGAACCTCTGCTTTGTGGAACAGACTCTAATGTGAATGTTTTTCCCAATCACTAAAATCTTCAAGTCTAGGGTTCACTATTATCTTTCCTATGTATCCTCAACACTTCTTACCTCCTCCTCATCTTATGCTCATACACCAATTGCATTCAGTAACCCTCTTCCTAGAGTGGCCCTTGGACATTGTATTTCATGAATATTAGAAAAAAAAAAAAGAAATCCACTGTTTGATTTCTAAACATGTGTCAATGATTGCCAATGAGTATAAATATTTTCTGTATGGATAAATTTGTTGACAGGCATCTGCTTCATATGCACTTTTGTGTCAGTTGCCATTTTGTCAGACTGCTGTCCGTAACAAAACAAAAAAAAACAAAACAAAAACAATACAAGTTATTGGTGGGAACATTCACATTTGCTATCATGCCATCAACCTCTGATGTGACCTATCATCAAAATAGGAGACATTATTTTCAGTCAGTTTTTCATATTTAATTCATCATTGTAATATAATGAATCATTTACACTTCAAATAAAAAAAAAAATTAATTGTGCCTGCCCTAATGTTCTTAATAAATGTATAAAATTTATTTTGTAATCAATACACATACATACACACATATGTATATAGTAGTATTCATGAAAAAAAGTTGCAAAGTGGCCAAGAAGTTTTTTTGCTTATTAAGTAGAAAATTTATTTAGTAAACTGAATGAACTTTTTGGCTAACATGCATAGGTATCAGTGAAATCCTGTAGTGTTTCCAATTTATTATAACATTTACTCCATGTATTTATAAGCAAACCTTTGCCACATACAGAAAATCATTAACACAGTTTTAGTTTAATAACATTTGGAATATGGTAAATATTAAGAAAACTGTTTTAGAGTTTAGCTGGATGTTTAATGTCTAAAACTATTCCTCCCAACATAAAAACCTGGTGCCACTAAGAAATGAAAAGACAAAACTCAACTTCTTCTCAGTCTGTTGGCTTGTTGCAAGAATATTTTCTTGAGAGGTGGTGGGTAAATTGGAAAGATCTGTAAATTTTAGTTATAAATTAAGATTCCACTGGTGATTAATAACAACAGAGAAGATTTCATTTGGTTTTGAACTGATCATTATCTTCTTACTGATTATGTTGTATGTTTGAAAAATAAATGAAGAAAAAGCAATGGATCTGGTTGATTGGAAAAAATGTTAAGGAAAAAGATGTAAACTGAAAAAAACCAAAAAAAAAAAACCAAAAAACCCAGTGAAATGCCAAAGTGAACTTAAGCAGAATTTTATCTTCTCTGAAGATTTGTTGATTCTCTCTGAAGAGTGAGAAATGTCGAAGAAAAATGGAATTTTATATGTGTATCTGTTCATAACAAGAAAATATTGCAAATCAATTTTCATGAAATTTCACAAGTGGATAAAACAGTTGTTGAAAATTAAACTTTTTAAAAAAAATAAAATTATATTAAATATTAGATATGTTTTATCAGAAATTTTGTGATAAAGTATTGTTATTGAATTATCATTTTTATTACCATCATTGTTGCTTATATCAATATTTAGGCTTTTGTACTCTTTGACCTTTCTTGTGTGCATATCAAATTTGGCAACCTTCATAGAACTTTGAAGGGAACGTTTAATTTTGTTTAGTTGGATATGTTGTCATTTCTTGTTGATAGGTAATTTTGTTTTTCTTTTAATGATCCTGATAAAATTGTGCTATTATTTTTTCCCAGTGTGCTTCCTTGTTTTCTATTATTACTTATATCATGTATGTTCCCTATATGCCATATCTATCTACATATAAAATCCTGTGACTTCTGCTATTCTGTCCATGTGTCACACCCTCTAAAATAGCCATACATTGACTGATCAAAACCAAATATGTGCAAACAGATAAGGGGGTACAAAGTACAATTGGTTTTACTAGAGTGCGTAAAAAACCCCACAAAGTCGGTTTTTTGTCAAAGTATTTTACCAAACAAATCAGCTCATTCAGATTTCATTGATAGGTTTATGAAATTGAACAAATTGTAGAGTTTGTAAGTCTTCACAAAAATGTTAGCAATAACTTCAACAATATTAAATACAGTGAGAATTTGCTAAAGAATTTTAGTTAGTGATAAAATTATGTAAAGATGACTCTCGATATGGTCTAGCTTGTAGCTCAAGTAGTTTATCTTATCTTGTACCAGTTTTTGTTTGAATGAAAAAGCAGGTTTAGCACAATGCAGTCTTCTTACTGACCACTTATCCCTCCCAAAGTTGAACAATTATTAATTATCCTGCTGTATAGTGTGAAACTTTTTTTTTTCCTTTTTCATTTGTTTAACAAAAATGATTTAATTTTCTGGCATACTAATGATTAAACCATTTTTAATCACTGTGTATTGTTAAGATGGTTAGCATGCTAGTTTCTTCATATTTGTCAGTGTTTGATAAATATGCTCTCATGGCAAAGGTGAGCTTTTCCAGCAAAAGGTGGGGGGGGATTTTTTTTTTTTTTTGATTTACCACCTTACATAATATGTGTGTTTTTATACTAAAGAATGATCTATTCCTCTGTTTTATATACATGTATGTATCTGTGTTTATATAAAAGATGCACCTATACTATGATTTGTCATAATTCAAATCCATTATCTCTATATCTTTTCATTTATGAAATATAATAGTTGGAAGAAATTGAGGAGAGAGAGAGAGAGAGTGTGTTATGTATATGTAAATTTCTTTTCTATAAGATCAATTTATATCTTAGAGATTGTTCACAGTTTTATTTATGTAAGCTGAGAGTCTGCTTTAGCTAAATAATAAATGCAAATAGTTGTGAACAGGTTAATATCACCTAATAGATCAAAGCTAGAATCTTCAGCATTGCTTCTTGAAGAAAATTTCTCTTTGAAAAGGAGGTGTATTTTTTTTTGTCTTTTTCTTTCTTTTTATTATTGGTTTTTAAATTTTGAATTTCTAAATGAAATTTTGATTTTTAGTCGTGTGGATTCCATAAATAATTCCATTATCGAGTGAATGTAACCTGAATTGTAATACTGAATATATAAAAGGATTTCTCCTTCTGCTCAGCATAATGTAGTTAGGTTAAGCTTATTGCAAAAGTAAATATTTTGCCTGCTATTTAGATTCTCTGACATTTTACAAACTGCTGCTAATAATTTGCTAAAACAGGTTGAACAGTTAGAAATATTTTCAGCTTTTTACTCATTAAAATCAAATTACTTATTCATGCATACACACATTCTTTTTTTTTTTTTTTTTTTTTTTTAAATTTAAACATTTTTTTTTAAATTTATTAGATTGCAAAATGTTATGTTTTGCATCAGTATAAACCCTCCTTTCTTTTTCTGAACATTTTGAAAGATTATCCCTGATGTTTAGGCAACCATTCTTTAATAACTGTATTGAAAATTGCTACATGTTATTTCTAAACATGAAAACTGTTTACCCCCAAAAATCTTGTTCAATGTTTACAATGATCTTACTTCTGAGGTTTGAATCAGTTTTCTTATTTGAATTTTTTTTTCTTTTTCTAATATTAAAATTTAATTTCATTAACCTTTCAAGAAATTGCTTATAATTTTGGTCACTAAACTGAATGATTATTACTTAAAATATAAAAGTTTTAAAATATGTTTTTTGCACAAATCCCATTGCCAGTTAATCTAATGGTTTCAATGAGTATGTTATGTAGCCAACTGCTTGAAATTTAAAGATTAAGATTTATGTTGTAAAAGTTAGTTTTTAATGTCAGTGATTGTATCATTATGGAATATGAGGTCTTTAAGTCCTATCTCTTAGTGTAGTCGTTCCAAAATCCAAATATCTATAGACATCAGAAATGTTCTTATCACTTGAAGTACTTTAACTGTTCAAGAGCTGAATCTGTTGTACCCAGGCACATATAATACTTGAAGAACCAAAGTCTTGAAGACTTGCATAAATGGGTATAAGATGCAGTAATTGTTTTATTCTTTCTTTTTTTTTTTTTTTAATTAATTTTTTGAAATAACATTTTCTCTCTGCACATTGGATCTTGGAGCAACCATGATAAAATAGTGTGCAACCACAGATAGACTCCAAACAAACCTCATTATTGGTATCTGTCTTTTATGAATAGTGAGTGGTTCTCAGAAGGCCTTGTTAATTCATTCCTCTCATTATTTCACTATTGTAGTTAGATACTTTCCGTATCTATTGCTTTCCCTGTAATCATTTCATAGATATTTCAAAGAAATATTTAATGATTAGTATACTTTTGATAATATCAGATCCTTCCACTCTTCATATTATTGTTGATCTTTTCACCATGACATTCATCTGTCCATTCATATGTTGCATTTTATGTCCCCTCCCACACTGTGTGTTTAATTGTGTTGCTTGTGCAGAAGTTTCACCTATTGTTGGCTTTCATCACACAATGAAAAATATCTTTGCCTAAACTCAATGCAGTATTAGAAAAATAAATGATTATATTAATTTTTGATTGCATTGACATAGTAATGAACTGTGGAGGTGAATAAAAAGAATGTGTCTAATTGGAAAATGTATTGCACTGATTTTTGTAATTGTCATTATGGTGACGACAAGTTGTGAAAAATAATCAAATGCACGCTAAGAGAGTAAGTGAGAGGGGAAAGGACAATCACAGTCAGAGATGAATGAAACATATTTAAAACTGTGGGGTGTGGTTGGGTCGAAAACATGGTAGAGGCAAAGAAAAAAAAAAACCTTTCTCAATGTGTTTTAGTTTCTGCTGCATTCACTGAATGACAAGAAATAATTATTATCCTATTTATTTATTTATTTTGTCCAACTTATTGTAATCTATTAACTCTTGCCTGCCGTTGTTCATCTCCCTGACCAAAACTGGGGATTCAGCAAGTATGAATTACCAAGATGTTCTCATGCAGCTAAGCACATTATCTGTACCCCATAATAGCATTGACAAGAGCTTTGATGTTAATAATGGTTATAACTACCCTTGTGTATTAAATAAAAATGATTTTCTGCACACACACACACACACTGTGCTGATCAGATTTAACTGGTTGCATTGTAACTCTACTTCTTCACTTTCCATCCCTTTTTCTTATTATTATTATTTTGACTTCTTTCTTTTTATTATTTTAATATTTTCATTTACTTTTTTTACTCACTAATGTAACTTCCTATAACAACATTACACACCTTCAACTGGGAAAAACCCAAAAATTAATGCAAATAATCACAGGCAAAGCAATTTCTTGTGTTCATATTTACAAGGAGTTATTACTTTAGACATTTTTTTTCTCCTCCCTGTAGAGGCAGAAGTGTCTTAATAGCAACTTTAGGTGCACAATGAGATAAGTAGAAAGTAAGGCATAATGACAGTAATTAATGGAATGCATAAGTAAATAACTGTATGTGTATGAAAGGAGTGGAGGTAGGGGAGAAATTAAGGAATAATTACAGTAGTTAATACATGTATATGCAGATATAAATATCTTGCAATGTGGAAAATGTATGTATGTGTGTATATATATATATATATATATATATATATATGAAATATTCCAACTTATTCATATACTTGTATTTACATTTAAATATGTTGAAAGATTTTTTTCAGAATTTCTCTTTCTCTCTCTTCATGTGTGTGTGAAAAGTGTGTATATATATATATATATATATATATATATATAAGCTTGAGTTTCATACAGCACAATCTTGAGACAACTTTGAACGTTCAGGTCATCTGAAGATCATGTTGAGTGAAACTCAAGTTATGACTAGAGCCATACTTTAATAGGATTTAACGTTGGTAAGCGTTTTTTTTGCTTCATATAGGCTTTAAGCATTTTACTATGTAGGTAAGTTTGCTTTCTGGTCTTTTATCTCTTCCTTTTTTTTTTTTTTTTTCACTTTTGTCGTCATTATTTGAGACTGTATTTGGATAAGAGTTTAAGTTTTGGCAAGCTGTTTGTTGACTCCACCTTTCTTTCAATTAATAAAATATATAAAATTTGTGTCATATTTAAAGAAAATATAGAGTTGAGTTGAAATCATGGCATAATTACAAAAAATATTATGTACTCACACAGAAAGTTGATTGAAATGGTGATCGATGATTGTTAGGAAAATATTCAGTTGCAGTTGCTGGAGATCTTAACAGCATCAACTTTATCTTTTGTTTCATGCCACTGTGAAAAGTTAGAAACTTTTGATAATTATTTGTTAATGGGACTACATAATGACTTTCTTTATTATTTGCTAAAATTATTTCAATACTGTTTAGTTCCTGATTCTCAGCAACCCAACTGACCAACTCTCAGTTTAGATATGGAAACAACAATGAACTCCATCACTTGTAACAGATTTGTATTTCGGACAATGTTATGAAATTCACATTCCCATGAAATTTTGTTTGATAAATCAGTGTCCATGCAATTATATACAGTGGGGGGAAATAAATATTCATACACTTGAAAAATTGTATCTTTATAAATGTAAAAGCCTTAAATAAAACAAATCTCAGCACATTTTATGTATAAAGACACATACTATTAAAAAATAATAATAAACTTAATTAATTCTTATTCTAACAGAAATTAATGCATTTTTAAAAATTCTAACTGGTGAAAAAAGTATTCTTACAAATCAATTATTAGAATAAAATAATCAATTATGAAAAAAGTATATTCTAGAATGTTCCAGTAATTATAGTTAATGCTATTAGCCATTATCAGAGCATTCTGCAATTTCTAGTCTTACGAGAAGGTTCTAATAATGCCTAAAGGTAAAGAATTGACTATTTCACAAAAACAACACATTTTGTCTCTTTGGAAATATGGGAACAGTTACAGAATGATTTCTAACAACCTGAATATTCCTTTTACTACAATTGCTTCGTTCATTGCAAGGTTTAAAACTCGTAACAGCATTGAAAACCAAAGATGAACAGGTGCTCTGAGGAAGATTTCTCTAAGATCAGCAAGGATATTAGGACGTCAGATCCAACAAAATCCACAGGTTACCTGAGAAGAGCTGCAGGAACATCTGTGTGCATTAGGGATTAAAGTAACCAAGCGTACAATAAGTAATGAACTACACAAAAACGGTCTGAAATCACGCATCCCAAGGAAGACTCCACTCCTCTTGAAACGACACAGAGATGCTAGGCTAAAATTCGTTAGAGAGCATAAGGATAAAGAATATTCGTTTTGGGAAAAAATTACTGTGGACAGATGAAACTAAAATGGAGTTGTTTGATCATAATTATCGAAATCATGTGCGGAGGAAGGACGGTGTAGCCTACTTACCAAAGAACACATTGCCAACTGTAAAGTTTGGTGGTGGCATTATCATGATCTGGGGCTGTTTTTCTGCAAAAGGTGTTGGCAGAATATTAATAATAGATGGCAAGATGAATGCTGAAAGCTACCAGAAAATCCTGCAAGACATTTTAATGCGTTCTGTTGAGAGACTTCGGCTACCTCCTGATTGGGTTTTCTAACTGAATGATGATCCTAAGCATACCGCTAGATCTACAAGGAAATGGTTAGCGGAAAGTAACGTTGATTTCTTGCAATGGCCAAGTCAGTCCCCAGACTTGAATCTGATCGAGAATTTATGGTGATATTTGAAAATTCAAATTGGGAAAAGAGCACCAACAAATATCAAGAATTTGAAAACAATATGCCAAGAAGAATGGTACAAAATACCACTCAATGTGTGCAAATCATTAGTTGAGACGTACAGGAATAGACTGTTAGCTGTTGAACTCAATAAAGGATATTCCAGAAAGTATTAAATTAAGTTAATATACTTTTTTTGTTTTGTACGAATACTTTTTTCATCAGTTAAAATGAAAAAAAAGCATTCATGTCTGTTAGAATAAGAATTAAGTTTATAACTATTTTTTAATAAAATGTATCTTTACACATAAAATGTATCAAAATTTGTTTTATTTAAGGCTTTTAAATTTATAAAAATACAATTTTTCATGTGTACGAATATTTATTTCCCCCTACTGTATCTGTAAAAGTAGGTGTTTGCAATTTTTCCATCTTTTTAATTTTTGTCAATTGTAACTTTGTGTCATGTTTTAATATTTAAGCAGTAAAATAACACATTTGTTTTTCTAGACCAAATGTCTTTCAATATATTAATTTTTTTTTTTTTCCATCTTGTAAAAATGTAGAAGTGAATGTCTGTTTTGTGAAACAACTTGTATTTGACTGATATTTTTGTAAAAATGGGCAGGCCACATTGTCTCATGTTTAATGAAGGTAGTGGGTATTTTTGAAGCTGTTTTTTTATAGCAGGTGGACTCTGCTCTATAGTTCAAGAGCAAAATAAGCATTTTTTTTTTGTGCTGTGTGAAGGCAACTGGCATATTTGTGATATAACAGCATCTTATATAGGCCAATCTTTTTTTTTTCTTTATATCATAATTTGCTAAATAGAAAGTATGTCTTTTAAGATTAAGCAGAAACACATCAGTTACTTGTGTTTGCATGATGCTGCAATGAACAACAAAACCTTTTCTAATTAAAAGCTTGTCTCCTTAGAATGATGGGTAAAATGAATGCTGTATAAATTTTGTTCAAAGGAACCAAATTTTTAGTGATCAGGACAAAATATTTAATCTCTTCTTTATTGTACTGAAGGAATGTTCTAGAGGAAATCATTAAACATTGTATATTCCTTAACAGGTACAAGATGTGTTGAATGTGTAACAAAAACTACTAGCACAAATATTGTCATCATGCTTCAGTCTCCTGTAATATAATTATTCTTGTTTTGATTAGAATATTCTTCAAGTAGTCTGTATGAAAATTAAACTCTTCATTATCTTTTATAAATTCATGTAAGGCTAAATTTTGTCTGTCACCTTACAACAGAGGAACAAAACAACTCAGCTCTGACCACTAACATAGGAAGCATTTAGTATCAGTTTTTTTGTTTTTATATATATATATATATATATATTACTAACAAATGGGGTTTAAAAGACAAGCAGTAGCATTTAATTTACATGACAATTTTTAATAAATACAGGGTTAGGCAGAGAATGGACATCATTAATTTTAGTTTCAAAAACAATTTTATTGACATCATCAATGTGTTCATATTGGATTAGCATTTGATAAAATCAAGTGTGAAAAAACAACATCTCTCATGTAGTGTCTGTTTTTGTTAATGCATTTCTGAAAGCATTCTTAGAAGTTGGTCTCTACCCTTTCCAGCATTGCTCTGTCAATTTGGGTGACTTCCAAGCAAATAGCTTCCTTCAAATCATCCAGTGTATGGGGCTTATGTTCATACACATGTGACTTGATGTTTCCCCACTAGATATAATAACACATGGACAAATCTGGGGGCCGAGAGGGGCCAAGTAGTGTCATCAAACCTGGAAATGAGGCGGTCATTGAAGAAAGAGCAAAGAACGTCTATTGGTGGTCTGACTGTGTGGGCTGTCGCACCAATAATTTACCATGCCATTGAAATGAAAAGAAGCTTCATCACTCATTAACAAAATGTGGTTATCATTTGCCTCAAAAATTGCTTCCACCTGACATGTGAAGTTAAGCCACTGTGTATAGTCCCCCTAGTCTCAACTGTTGCCCAATGACCAATTTGTAGGGGGTGGAAATGTAGTTCTTCATGCTAAATATGTCTTATATAAACACACACACACACAGCTATATATATAAAAAGTTTAAAAAAAAAAAGTGGGGGAGGGGAAAACAACAAATTATTATTCTAAGAAAAAAAACCCAAAAAACGCTGAAAATCGCATTGTAAGTAACAGTTTTAATTCTTCTCTGTAAAAATTCATATATTATAAATAAATAACACTATATTAAATATTAGGTGCTTTTTATTTCCAATTTTATTTTAGTCTATACAATAAGTTTTTGTACAGAATCTAACAAAATTTTTTTTACATATATATATATATATATATATATATATATATATATATATATATATATATATATATATATGTTGAATTTTATATGTTCTAATGTTAATTATGTTTAAATGAAAATGTCCATGAAGATGGTCTTAAATAGACCAAACGTCCGACGTCGACTTTATATTAACATTAATACAGCATAATTGCATATTAAGATTTTTGTTTGTTTTTTCTGTATATTTTTCTTCATACTGTCGGATCTATATCCATATATTTGCTTACACACACACACACAGCTCTCTCTTGTATATATGTATATATATAAGGCCTGACGATTGTATCCAGCATGAAACAGCCTGTCGCCTCTGAGTGTTGACTTCAATGTTCACTTTTATATTCATAGTTACATATGCTCTATCTCTGATATTGAGCACTTTATCCCATAAATATAGCACACCTTAAAACTACTGCAATTAAGCTTTTTATTTAATTTTTCTTGTGTTCATTAAAGTGTTTTCTTTTCTGGACACAGTGAATAGAAACTGTCGAAATGTTCTGTAATTCTGACTGCTTTCAGCTATACTTTTAGCCATTATCAAGAATGATTTTATTTTTTTTTTTTTACTTTTAACTGAATGCATGGGTTGTGTGTATGTATCTAGAGTTATACGGGTGTTATATTTTTCAAACCTGGTCAGTATATTGTGGCTGTGTTTGTAGTTAATGTTATTGAGTGTTGTTTTTTTTCTTTATTATTAGGACTTTCATTATTTTTAATATATTTTTTTTTTTTTTTGTCACATATGGATGTGAGGTTATTATATTTGCATTTTCTACTAGTATGCTTCGGATGGAGTTTGGTAGGTTTGTGTGTGTGTTTAAACAAGTTCTAGTGAAACTGTGGTCAGATAGGTGTAATTTAAGTTGACTGGATAGCCATTGTAGTAGTGTGACTGATGTAATTATTTATGAGTTTGGTTTGATCAGGAACACAGTTCCTTAAGGGGCATTTGAACTCATAAATAATGTTTGATTTTGCAGGTGTTATTTTTGGGGATAAGGTTAGCTTTTTTAAATTTTTTTGCAATAGATAATTTAATATTTTTGTTCGTGTCAATTGGGGTAGTGTATTTCTTTGATGTTTCTAAGTGAAGATTCATCTTGTTTATAGTTGACATGTATTTCACTTTTGTAGTAAATTTGTTATTTTTGTCTGTGTGTTCAGTATCGTTATTTACTTTGGAAAGAAATAGTCAAATGTGTTGGTCGATGAGGTGGTTAGGAAAATAACTAATAGTGTTTGTTTTGCATTGTTGAGTTCTTTAAGGAAAATTAGATGAGAGGATGAATTCTCGTGTGCTCTCTTTAGAAAGTTTTTTTTTTTTTATCACTGCTATTTTGTATCTAGGTGGGCATTCAATCTTAAAATTAAGGTGGCAAGAGTTTCTGCTAGTGGGTTTTTAATACAAATGAATTGGTGTAAGTGTTACTGTATTCTGTGCTAATGTCTAAGAAGTCTGAGAGTTTTTTTTTTTTTGTTTTTTTTTTGACTTCGTAGGTAAAGTTAAGGATAGTTTTTTTTCAAATGTGGTTTTGAGATTATCTATTTCTTGTGAGTTTTTCACTGAAATAAAAATATTGTCTATGTAGCATACATATATTTTGGGTTTAGTGACCTGTTTAAATATCATATTTTCTCTGGGGGACATGTAGTAATTGAAGTACAGGCCAAGTGGATTTCCCAAACTAACACTGTTAGTTTGGGTATAGATGTTGCCATTATGGTCATAGAAGGGGACTTTGGTTGTACATGTATGTAATAATTTTTTGAGGATATTTGATTTGATGGATTGAGATGGAATGGAATTATTTGTGTACACAGAGTTAAGGATGATAATGTCAATGGTTTTGATCAATGGCGATGTTTGTGAATAAATTTTCAATGTCAAGTAATGCTATGATACCTTTTTATACTTTTTAGAATTTGGAAGAATTCATGGGTGAATGTGATGCTGTAATTGGTGGGTAGGTATGGGCTAATGATGTCTTTTAAAGAATTTTGAGAATTCGTACATAGGGGGTTGGGATCTGGGAAATCATTGGTCATAGTGGGTATCCTGATTTGTGTATTTTTGTATTTCCATATAAATAACTATGTTGGTAATATCCAATGACTTTTTTTTGATTTTCAGGGAACCAATTTCTGTTTAATATGGGGAATTTAGATCGGTCATCAATGATGTTTTGTAATTTTTTATGGTAATTGACCCTATCCAAAATTACAAGTGTGTTAGCTTTGTTGGTCTGTCTGATGAAAATATTGGAATTGTTTTTTAGTTCTTTTGCAGCGATTTTTAGTTTTGTTGTTAGGATAGTATTATAGTTGTTGTGAGAAGAGCAGTCTGTTAGGCCATCGGTCTTGAGGTCTGTTAGGCCATCGGTCTTGAGGTCTGTTAGGCCATCGGTCTTGAGGTCTGTTAGGCCATCGGTCTTGAGGTCTCTTAGGCCATCGGTCTTGAGGTCTCTTAGGCCATCGGTCTTGAGGTCTCTTCAGTCTGAGTGAACTGCTATGTCTCCATGTGTCTTGAGTTGGAATAGTGATTGGTGTAGAATTTCAATTTGTCAAACATCTTTGTGTAGTCTATAAAACACAAGTACACATGCTTCTGCATTTGTATTGCTCTTTCTGATAACATTCTGAGCATAAATACCGTATTCTGGTGTTAAAGGGGATAAAATTCCTCAGATTGATCCTTCAACCGGAAACGAGTGAGACTAGTGACTGGTGTCACTGGACTGTCATCCAGCAACTATTTGCATCAAACAAAAAATAACTCTCAGGACAGAGAATGTTAGAATGTTAAACAACTGTGGCCAGTTGGAAAATGTAAAACAGGGGTTGAGTAGGTTAAATGTTAATATTTTAGGTGTATGTGAAATTAGGTGGCCAAAAAATGGAGATTTTTGTCAGTGACAACCACAGGATTATATATGCAGTTGGAGAAAAAAAAAGGAAAATTAGTTGGATTGATACTAAATCAAGGCATGAAGAAATGTGTTCTGGGAAACTGTCAATCATCTGAAAGAATTCTTGTAGTTAAAATGAAAGAAAAGCCTTTCAACATATCTATTATAATCGTGTATACACTGACAGCACAATGAAGAAATCAAATCTTTCTTCTACTATTAAATTTTCTAATTCCAAAAAGCAAAATACTGTGGTGTATTTCTAATAGAAATTAGAATGACTTTTAGTTAATTCATTTTTGTTGTCAGAAGAACCAATTACATATTTGCAAACAAAAGTTAATTCTTGGTTTTAAAAATCTTTCAAAAGTAAAATACATATTTCTGGATCATTATTTGTGGAAAATTAGCAAATTTAAGGTTAAATTAATCTGTTCTGAAACAAATATTACTTACTTATAGTATAAAATATTGTATACCAGCATTTCTTAACCACGAGGTCTTGTTATTCTTACATCTCCATTGATATATTGATGGCCTAAGGTGTTGACGGGTTAAGTATGGTGGACCAGAATTGACGTAAATTTTATGAATTCTAAGTAAAAATGGTTTGTTTTTGTTTTTTAACTACCAGGTAATTTAAAAAAATTAACAAAATATTTCATGCACTTATCTAATATTTTGAATTTTTTTAGATACTTAACCTCATGATTCAAGATGCTTTCTGAAAACACAATGAAATTTAAAATACTATAAAACTTTCTTAAATTAATATTTCATAACTTATTCAGTTACCTTTATAATGGTATTTTATTAATTATCTCGGTTATTAAATTAAAAATTTAACAACTGAGATAATACATTTATTAATTATATTAGTTATTAAATTTTTAATTCAATAACTGAGATAATATAATAATAAAATATAATGAAAGAGGTAACTCAATAATTTTAAATTTTATGGTACTATTAATTTTTATTTTTTAAGATCTTATTTTTTTCATTTTATTCTTTATTGTTGTTATATTCTGATGGTTATGAAATGTTATAGTTATTTATTAAATTTTTAAAGTACTTAAAGTTTTATTATTATTTAGGTAATTGTGCACTTATTTAAACATAATCCAAAACCTCAGACAATATTATATGAAAAGAAAATTGTTATTATGTGTAACAGTTATAAGATTTTTGGGAATATTTTGTGGCCCTGAAAAGGGCATTTTTTTCTCTTCAGTTGGTTCTTCAATCTTCCTCAGAAGTGAAATGAAACAACTGCCTACAGCCGAAAAGATTTATATTAGCAGAATTTTCTGTAATGGGGACAACCCTTGAAACATGTGACCTTTTTAATCATAATGTCACGTGTGAAACAACATATTTAAAAAAAAAAAAAAAAAAAAAAAAAAACCCCAAAAAGACCATTTCGATATACAAAAAAAAAAAAATGTTTTTAATTATTTAAAAAAAATTTTGGTGTGCTGATTTGTATTAAGTTTTCCAATTTTCACTTAGTAAATATAGTCTTCGTTTAACTTAATAACCTAACTTTGACGTTGTTTGGAAGAATTTTTAAAACATTATTGAAACTTTATAAATTATTATAATTAAAAAAAGAAAATGCAAACAATTCTTGGAAAAATTAACTATTATTTCATAATTTGTTTTTTCTTCAGCGTATAATGTCCTTAATATATATTATTTATAAAAGCAATTAAAAGCTTATTTAATTAAATAATGTTATATTTTTATTGCATTTTTCTTATTTTAAGATTTGGAGCAGATTTTTGGGAAATGAGTAGTAGTTTGAAAAATGAGTCGTGCTTTTCACTAATAAAAAAACATTTGATTGACTATTTTAATTTCTAGAAATTTCATGAAATTAAGTAAGATGGGTGTGAACAAAAAAAAAAAAAAAAATTTACCAAGATTTTCTAAAAATAATAATTTCAAAAATAAATTAATTTATATGTGAATAAGCGCTGACAGTTTCATTAAAATCCAACAATTATTTAATTTTTGCAAGACTTTCCAAATTAATGCGTTATTTTATCAGAAAACGGGCACGAAAATGTCCATTAGCAGCTGTTATACCATTGATACATAAAAAAAAACAAAAAAAAACGAGATTTTTAACAAAAATTTCAAATGTGTTACAAAGGAGTAAGAAACAAAATACTTCAGTTTTCCCATTCTGATAATAAAACATTGTTTTTATTAATTTTTGTCATGGTATGCTCTTTTTTTCAGTAAATTATTAGAGGTACCTATATATATATATATATATATATATATATATATATATATATATATGAAAAAAAATATACTGAAAAAACAAACAAATATCCTAATATGTGATTATGCTGTTTTAATGTTTAATGTCAACGTCGGATGTTTCGGTCTAATAGACTATATACAATTCAACATGAAAAAGACGATGGACATAAAAGCAATACCAATCCAAACAGATAACTGAAATATAAGTTTTAGATCAAAATAAAATTCTTTTCGTTTTTCATTCAAAATACTCAAATTTTAGGAATACGTTTTTCCCAACATCGCCACGTGATTTACGACGTGATCATATTTAAATGGAACGCTGATCTTATAAAAGATTTCAGTTATCTGTTTGGATTGGTATTGCTTTTATGTCCATCGTCTTTTTTCATGTTGAATTGTATATGGTCTATGTTAATTATGTTTTATGAATATGTCCTGAAGATGGTCTATTAGACCGAAACGTCCGACGTTGACATTAAACATTAAAACAGCATAATCGCATATTAGGATTTTTGTTTGTTTTTTCAGTATATTTTTCTTCATACTGTCGGATCTATATCCATATAATTGCTTACACACACACACACACACACACACACACACATATATATATATATATGATAAATCTACCAGCTATATATAAATATAAAAGTGTAGATTGAAGTCAACACCCAGCAGTGACAGTCTGTTTCATGCATATTTGCAATCATCATGGCTATTGTGTATGAGCTAGGTGTTGACTTCAATGTCCATTTTCATATTTATGTATGCTCTATTGTTGATATTGAGCAATTTAAACTATAAATATATCATACAATAAAACTATTTTTTATCATATATATATATGTATATAATATTGTGTCAGCTACGTATAGTTCTTTCTTACTATTGTCTCTTTTTATTCATTTTGTCTCTTCTACAGATATATAATACCTTACATTAATTGCACAACTCAGAATTTCATGCCAAAGCAATTGTCAAGTGCTGTAATTTTTATTTTGGGTTGAAACCAAATATTTTTTAAAAAGCAGTGTGAACCTAAAATAAAAACAAAAAATAATAATTCCAGCACTTGACAATTCCTTCAGCATGAAACTTGGCATTGTGAAATTAATGTCAGGTATTGTGTATATTTCTTTATATATGTGTGTGTAATATATATATATATATATATATATATATATATATATATAAAAAATTTTTTTTTTTAAATGAGTCCGCTAAATTTGACACTAATAGGCATTTGTACAGAGAACAGCAAACCATAGAGTAGTTTGTTTAGTAGCATATTAACTCTTTCTGTGTTTTATTGCTGAAATTTTCTTTTCTTTTGAGCTTTAGTAATTTGTTTTTCTCAAAAATGTATTGTTAATAATTTTTTTCTAATGTATTTTTATATTTTCGTCTTTTAATACCAGTTTGGGGGTTCACTATTTGCCCATAGTTGGGACCCTAACAGGTGCTGCCACCACCTTGGGTCAGGGGTGAACTTGAGAACAATAACAATTAAGAGGTCTGATTCCACCAAATAGAGTAGTAGTAAAATGTTTGAAATATTGAAACCAAAATAAGAAAACCATTGATTAAGAATAACTTTAAATTCAAATGGAAGTAAAGCTCCAAGAATTGCCTGCCAACCTCAAACACTATTTCATTGGCAAACATTGCAAAATGTTGTCAAAATATTCTAAATTAAAAAGGAGAATAGTTTTGATGATCGTATAATTCTTAAGAATCCTATGTATAATGTAATGATAAAGTTAATTTGTCTGCAGTTATGCATTTTTTTTTCTTATTTTATTGCTACTTTTTAAATGATTACATTTTTTCATCACTCTCAAGTTTTCTAATGTCATTCATGAACTTACTATCAAGGTGCTTTGTTTTCCAATACCAAACTAAAATTTCCAGGAATTTTTAGGCAGTCACAGTTTGGCAACATATCAAGTAAATAATAGGTAAATAAAGCTGACATCTAGGATTACACATTTTAATTGTGTAGGTGGCAAGATTCTCTCTCTGTTTCTTTTCTTTTGTTTTTTTTTTGTTTTTGTCTTCAAATAAATTGTTCAACATTTGAAATGGTACATAGCCATATTTACAGCATCCTAATATATGTGTGTGTGTGTGTGTATATATATATATATATATATATATATATATATACACACACACACACACTCTATTTGCCTCAATTATCATATTTATCTACTGGAAAAATACTTACCAGTTATTAGCAATATTAATTCACCCCAAACAATGTGTCTATCACATACATACACTGTTTTTACTGCTTATTTTTTTTTTTTTTTTTTTTTTCAATTACTATTTACCTACAAGATTATTTGAAAATGCTTATTGTCTGCACTTTAAAAAAAAAAAAAAATCTTTTTTTTTGAATTAGAATTTTCAAATATGTTACATATGAATGATTCTTGTATTTTTCTCTTTCACATGAGTAATTGTATTTAGCACATATAAAAAATATCAATAAAAACAGACAATACTGTAACTTGCCTTTGGCAAGTACCACTCATTTTTCTCTATTCCTTAGCCCCCCCCCCTTTTTTTTAAATGTTCTATTATTTTAACTTGTGTTTTTCTTGAATGTATATTTTTTTTTTTTTTTTTTACAATTTATGAAAATAGATTAAACTATCTTTCCTTTTGTTGTATTTGTGTACAATATTTTAATTGCTAACTATTTATAAATGAACAATCCCTGTGGCCATGCAGGAAAGAAGACATACCTTTCTACTTTACGGATTTCTATGAAGATGCATATAATGGGATGTTGAAAGCATAGCATTCATTGTAGATCAAATATCTATTCTATTTGAGAGCTCATATATACATATATATATATATATATATATATATATATATATATATATATATATATATATATATATTAAAATATATATGGTTAAAAATTAAAATTAAATGTTGCCACCTTGTGTAAGAGCATCCTTTTTACTTACAGAATGCAAAGCAAATTTTTTTTTTTTTGTGGTCATTATGAGTGAACTTGTATTTTACCTTACCAAATTGTGACCTATAATAATGCATAATATCTCACACTCTTAGCTTCCTTTTTATGAATGATGTTTTATACTTGCTTCTATATCCGTGAGGGTGAAGTAGGTGAGGGTGAGAACTTTCCAGCACTTATGTTCCTTCCAAGGTAATTTTCTTCATAGAATATATTAAGGTATATTGGTTTCTGTTTAACTTCTAAGAATCATTGACTCTCTTGTCACAAATTAACCTAACCACAAATGGATCCACTAATGATACAGTTGGTATAGAATAATGATTTAATGTTATTAAATAACAATAAAACCTGATATTAGATCTTTAATATTAGCTTAGAATATATTTCATATTGAAATTTCTATAGACAAACATAATAGGCTGACAATTAAAGAAAAGTGTAAAACAGATTAAGATCCGTCAAAGAAAATAATTTTATTTCAAAAGGATTCCTTTTGGGTTAGTGCTTTTTTTTTCTGAATTATTGACTTTTTTTTTTGTAAAGTATACATTGATTTGTAAATGAATAAATATGACTATTAAAAATAAGACTTCTTTTTGTGTTTTATATCTTCACTGCAAATATGGATTGCAAGATTTCCATCAATTTTCTTTCTTTCTTCAAAAGTAAACTTTTTCAAACAATAGATCAACAGTTTTATGATGGGCATACTTTTTTAAAAATTCACATGTGATGTAGTTGGAATAGAATTTTCAGTTAGTTTAAACTTGACAACTATAAAAATTTTATGTTTTATAAAAAAAATGCAATTACAAAATGACTTTGACATTTTCTGTCTGAATTTCTGGGATGAGCAGTTATCATAAGATAATCATGCAGACCCTAAAAACTAGACTATATATCCATAGATAGGGTTAGCAGAATGAGAACAATCTACCCACATGGAATAAATAAAGTGTTACCTGTATCAACAAGCACCTGATGAAGGCCAGTGGGTAGAACAGCTGGAACATTACAATAACAAAGATGCTGACCATAGCCAGCATGTAAATAATGACTTATATATTGCTGTCACTTTTTACTTGGTAATTCAGCTAGTAGTTGTATAGTACCAAATATATATTGTTATATATTTTTGAAGTCATTAAACATGTACATTTTTTAATTGTATGAAGAGGTGAGGAAACATGTACTTGGTCCAGAATTGATTTTAAAATGTTCAAAAGTTGGAGTATATAATTCCTTCTGGATCAAATATTATAGTCGAGAGTTGTCCAAACCTTTTACACTGGTGATGATGATGAGGGAAGATTTTTTAGTCAATCTCAGTGCATAAGAAATAATTCAATAAAAAAAATAATAGAAGAATTAATCACACTGATGCTTTTGTAATGGCAATTTGGCAAATTCTGTCATAGTTGCTTCACCCAGACTTAGAGATGATAATGATGCTTGGTATAGCTATTGATGTACCTGTGTGTGCATATACATATTTCTAGAAGGTAAAATATGAATTTAAACCCCTGAGGTGTGAGGGGGTGCTGTTTAGAGACTTCATGGCACACAGTGTCCCATTCCTCTGTTTTTGCTGCTTCCCTAAAATAAATCCCACTTGTACACACAAGAAAAATCATTTGTGTGACTCTAGTCTAGCAGTTCAGGTCTAAATTGAACTGTTGACACCTTGTACATCAAAATTGACAGGTGAGTCCACTAGTATGTGTGTGTGTGGTGTGTATATATATATATATATATATATATATATATAAAATATATGAGGGAGAAGGAAATAGAGGGACTTACGGCCATGTCATGTTCTTGTTTGATGATCGATTAAGCAATGTCGAACCTGGTCAGTACCTAGATGGGTAGTGTCTTGGGAATACCAGGCACTGTAAACTTGAATGTGCCAGCGGCGTAATGTATAATGGCTCAGAATTAGAAATCGGAGAGCTAAGTTCCAATTCTAGTTGGGTATGTTATATTCATTTATGCCCAAATAGCTTTGGGGAAGGTAGGAATCCACTATCTCTATGGGTAATTAGTAGGACTTGTATCAGTAAATCATTATTATCTCTGAAAAAAAAAAAATTTATTCTGGCTTTAAATAACCTGTGAAATGTTATAAGCCATAAAAAGAAACAAATCAATCATATATATATATATATATATATATATATATATATATATATATATATGTTGACATTTGAGTGTTCTTACAAAAGTTGTATTAGATAACTATAATTTTCAATATCTTCAAAGTTGGGATATGGCACCTAATGATATTTATGAATGACAGCATATTACTGTAATAATTTGTCATTGTGGCATACTTTTTTTTTCTTGTTCAAGATCCCTTTATTTCCTTATTTAAGATGAATTGGAATTTATAAAAATGTTCAAACCATTCACCTATTTCATGAGATGTTTGAACATTGCAGTGAAATTGTTAGGTACAATCAAACAGGTTGGTTGCAAAATTTTATATATGAAATTACACTGAGCATCTTTTGATGGAACCTCAAATTTATAAACTATTGTCCAATTGCCCTACCACTGAGTTGTAGCAGCAACTGTTTGAAGTTTCATTTGTTATTATGTCATCTTATGGTTGTTGGAAGGTGTGTGCTGGAGATAACCTTTATTTTCACTTAATATTTTAAACTTACAGCTCTTGTGTTGAAACCTGACACAATTTAAGAGACTCTCTAACATGATGATGATGATGAAGCAGTTAAACTATTGTAATTTATTTTCAAGATTATTTCCTTTTAATAATTATTTGGGTTCATACTGCTGATTCTGCCTCCAGTTATTTAGTGGGTGAATAACAGCAACTTCTGATCCAAAAATCATTGATTTATTGAATAACAAAGACGTTTACATCATTTCAAGGAGAACAAACTATTTTTAAAAAGACAGAAAACTTCCAAGTTCTCTTGAATTTCAATTCTTACGCGGTCTCTGCAAATAAATTTATTGATTGTGTACATATTCACAGAGTCGTCCTGTGTCTTTTTGAATTTATACAAATATCTTTATACATGTTTGAGGAAAAAAAAATTAAATTCTTAAAAAAAAAATATAACGGAAGGAAAAAAGTAGTTATGGGAAATTTTCAGAAAACATAAACGACAAATGGAATGGAAATAGTGTTGCCAAAGTTTGTTTTTTTTTTTTTTTTTAATTTTTTTTTATTGAAAAAATCTTTTCATTTTTTTTTTTTTTCTTTATTTGGTTTCTTTATTCTCAAAGCCTTATCCTCATAAATCAATGGTAAATGAATCTAAAAGTATTTTTTTTTCTTTTTGTCTCCATTTTAAATATGCACTTACACACACACACACACACACACACACACACACACAGAGACACACACACACTGTATCTAGTTATACATTTTTGCAATGATGGAACTAGCAGGCTATGTGAAATTATATAGTTCATCTCCACAAAGTACAGCCATCACTTAAACAATACAAAGATCTTGAATTGATAGTGTTATCTGATTTGTTACCAAATTGACTTGCTGCTTTTTGGGAAGCTTAGCATTCTTATCACTTTTTCTTTTATATTTTCAATAAGTAATATTTTGTCTTTTGGGGACTTGTATGTCTTTTTCTGATCACTTTCTATTTGACCATGCTGTGTACAACCATAACTGTCTTAGTCTATCTATCTTTATTTGAGTACACACACACACACACACACACACACACTGAAGGGAGTGCATTTTTATCTTTATACCTGTCTATATCTCATAAGTTTAAAATACATTTGATGTGAAGACAGTCGACTACAACCCATCCACATAAAAGAAGCTAACCTTGGAGGCTTTATAGCAAGAATTTATCTTTTCACTATTGTTTTATTAAATTTAATACTTTTAATCATATCTAATTAACTATTTTCATGTTTTAGGAAATGACAAGAAGACAAATGAAAACTCAGTTCAAAGGTTAAATTTAATTTTATTCCTGATTGTTTCTACATTTAATTTTCATTTTGAACAATTTTATTTTCTAGTTGCTCGTACTTATTGAATCAACCTTTTTTTGTGGATTGTAGACTCGAAGGCTGTTATCAGGTCATCCCATAAGTAATGTCTGAATTTAAACTCGGAAAAAATATGAAAAACATGTTTAATGAGAATTTATTCATTAACATAAATTAATGAAAGTGAATAGGTGAAGGTGCCCTTTGGGCTGTGCTTTAACCTGTTCATTTTTACTAAGTCATTGTTTGTATTTGTTGTAAATATCCATTTTTCATCACCGTTTCCCCCATCTGTCCAAAAATGGCATGATGCTTTCCCAAGAGTGCATAAAGTTGATGTATATTCTGGCTTTGTTGTTTGTTTCTGTCAGATCCTTTTTAAAGTTTAATCACTTTTTAAAGCATCAATAAGTGAATTATTGAATGGCTTGAATTCAGTTTTTAATCAAATTCTTCAGCCATAGCAACATTATTTTCATCATGTCCAGACAAAAGCAGGTCATCATAAAATTCAACAGGATGATTACCTGTTTGTATTGCATCTCTGAAGTTAAACCTTTTCAAAACATCTTTAGCAATTTCTTTTGTTTTAAAGAATTTTTCCCATAAACACCATAAATATTTCAGATTTGCTAATCAGCCTTATTGTCTTTTCTAAACACATAGCTTTGATCATTTAGATATCTTATGTGTTCCATAAAGGCAAATGTTTTTAGGAGAAAGTTGAATTGTGCTGAAAACTGTAGCAATTATCATTTCAAACTTTCAGAATAGTGGAAATATTAAAAAATATTGTTATCTGATTTTGGGCATCTGGGATGACTTGATACACATTGACAAAACCTTTTATGTTTTTCCATTGGCACCAAAGGTTAATCTTGAAACCTTTGGATTCTAATTTTCCTGTCAAGTTGATGTTTCTTGTTTGGAAACCAGCTTTTTCTACTTGACTCGGCTAAGGTGAATGCTTGGGCTCTCAGATTAAGAGACACTAACTTGTGTCTTGTATGTCATATCAGTGTGCCATTTTGTAGATGTTTTCTTTTGTAGGACTGATCCAGCTTTGGTAAAAAGACTACTGAGAAAGAAAACTCATGAGAAAATGTTGGTAAGATTAACTTACTGACTTGTGTGTGAAAATGTTCACTGCCTGCCTTTATGATTTTCAATAATACTGATTTGTAGATACATTATATAATCCTCAGATGTCATTTCTCCTTTTGATGATTGTTGTCAGAGAAGAAGACTGTCTTTTTGTTGCCTTTGATGGATTTCTATATGGATGAGTTTTGTTATTTCACTTTAGTTTTGTTAAAAGTCTAAATGAATTAATAGCCATTTGTGTATCACTTCTTTCCTGAACCAACTACTGATGCCCAACACTGTTACCATTAAGATTAGTATCTAGCTTCCTTATTGTTAAGTACTGACAATGAATATCAGTTTGACTATTAATCAATGATTTTAGTAGCAACAATTTCATGAAGAAAATAATTCAAATATTGTTTTATGCCCTCTTTCTTCAATTTACAGTTACAATATTTTGTTTAAAAACATTTTTAAAGTAACGAAAAATGAAGTACTTATTTTGATTAACTACATTACTTAGAATGATTATTTTGTTACCTATAAAAATGTAAAAACTGTCTTAGCTAGTAATAATATAAGTGGCAAATGACTATAAAAAGGCAATGTTGCTTATTTATGGCTAATTTGTTTAAATAATGCATCGCATGGCAATAATTGTAAGTAAAATGATGCACTAAAATAAGTAATATGTAATCATTTTAAGTTCTAAATATCAGTGCTCTTTTTTTAAAACTGCACCCACAACTAAAAAGAATGTTTACAGTTTTGTCTCTTATCTGGTTTATTAACAAGAATAATTTCAACAATTTGAGTTCATATTGGCAGAAGCAGTTGTCTGTTTTAGTTTTGATAGTCACCTTCGCCCTTGGTTTAAAGAAGAAAATATTGCAAGCATATTATTGACAATGTTGAACTCTGCACTGAGTAACCTTTTCTAATTATTAATAATGATAGAACCTACCACTGACAACTAACAAAACCTTGTTTTGTGGATCATTTATCAAATAAACTTCCTTTAAGAAGATCATCCAAATGCTGGTTCATTTATGTTGTTTTTTTGTCTTTTTTTTTTTTTTTTTTTTATAATTGACTTTCTTTGATGATGAAAAGTTGAATTGTTTTAACATTGCATAGAACTAATGTATTGCAGCATTTAGTATTCAAAAACAATGGCACTCATCATTGTGGTTTGTTCCATTATCACATTTTCTCCTTGTCTTTTGTGAGGTCGAATTTCTATTGCTTCACCTGATAATGGAATTGGCCATGGTGACAATGGCACATATGCAAGAAATACCTTGTTGGTAAACAATGGTGCAATTCATTAGTTTCAATTTGTTAATGTCTCCAGATGGAGTCATCAAAGAGTTGCAAAATATTAGGAAATAAATAAAAAAAATAAAAATTTATCTAACCATGTTACTTTCAGCTTGTTTATACAGAGTTTTAAACAATTTAGCTTTTAAAGTTTAATAAGGTTCCCAGATGTTGGTATTTATTTATACTAGTTTGGTTACTGCCCACTGTGTAATTCTCATCATACTTTGAGAAGACAACAGCACAACAGTTTTGGATGTGTTAGTATTTGCTTCTACCATTTTAACATTTTATAGATTTCATTTTATATATATATATATATATATATATATATATATGATGGCTGTCAAGTGTGACATCACACTGGTGTTTGGAAATTTAGACTTTTCTTTCTCCTAGACTGCTTCCCACTCAAGGCTGAAGAGACCAGTCTGTTTTGTTGGGTTGTTCAGAAAGTTCATGCTAATTTTTAGCTGTTCATGTTCCAACACATTAGAACAGGTCAAATTTATCAACAGATATAATAAGCTTACATTTTCGATTAGAGCACGCTTCAAACTATCACTTGAAAAAGAAAGTTTAAAATTACTTAATTTGTGTCAATTTTGCATCCCTATGAAAATGGAAGATTATAAGGTGCATTTTAGACACTTGATGTCTTGATTTTTTTTTTTTTTTTTACTGTAAAGGCAAAAAATACCTTTAGCTGACAGAACTGTATGGAAGTGGTTTGCTAAGTTTAGAGTTGATAATTGTAGCTTTATTGATGAAGAATGTGCTCAGGCAGCCACCCACACCACCACTAGCACTACAGATGATGACCAAAATCAAGATATTGATTGAAAATAACCCACATTACACAATGTGGAAATTGGCAGAAACACTAAATTTATCAAAATCCAACATCCATAAAGATTTAGTGAATCATTACAGTTGGGTACCACGTGATCTGAGTGAAAAGAATCTTTTGGGTTGCATTTCACCTGTGATTTTCTGTATAAATGCAATAAAATGCATCCTTTTTGAAGTAGATTTTGATGGGCGATGAGAAATGTATTGTTTACAACAATATTCAGTGAAAAAGATCATGTGGTAAGCGATTTGAGTCAACTTTAGCCACCTCAAAAGCAGGTCTTCATCCTAAGAAAGTATAAAGATAAGTAAATAAGTCTAAGTCAAAGGTTTTTGGGACTTTTCTAAAAATTTTTCTTTTATTTCCTGATCCCAAATGACCCAGATATTTCCAAATAGGATTCATGTCAGGAGAGTCACTTAATATCTCTTTGAATTTGTCATTATCTTTTTCTTCATTCTGTCATCCATTTGACAGTCAAACAAAATTTCTGAAAAGTTATTCTCCAGATTCATACTTATCTGATGTTCAAAAAATTGTGTAACTTGATTGGAAGAGGCATCGTTTTTTTTTTATTGCTCTTGTACTGCCATTTGTGGGTTGATTTTGACACACTGGTACTGTACTACAAGAGGGATATTTTTCAGTCTCATGACTCATTGCTTCCTGATAAAGTGAAGTCATCTTGCAAAAGATGTTCTAATTTTCATTATTAGTGAGTTATAGGATGATGTTATTCGCAGTTGAAAGAGAAATTTCCAAATTTGTTGAGTCAACAGGATCATAATTCCCCTTTTGACTTGACCAACAAGACTTTTTCAAAATTTGATGTCATCTGCTCCTTGAATGTGGAGCATTTTAAAGTCCTTGCATAGTTTTTCTCTTACATTTTTAGAATAGGAGTCATTGTCAATATGTAGGTCTTAAATGTGTACATTGAATTTGTGTACTTTTTATGATGTACTGTCTCGTAATTTTTATACAGTGGGAAAGCACTTTAATGTTTATCTAATGAAGTAGTCTTCATTTTTGTTTCTATTGCAAACTTTAATTGTGCTGGCCTTATTTTGTTAGTTAATGTTTTAAATGTTTAACTAGTAGTTGTATTAGCCAAGACTGCCTGAAGAAGTTATCTGAACATTTTACTTTTACCATCTGTTCTGTCCTTCAATTTATATTGATGAAACCAAAGAGCCTATCATTATCTCCAATTACATGTAAGCTCTGTGGATATTTTTCTTTTTATACTAGTAAAAATCATCAACTGCCTCCCCCCTCCCAACAAAAAAAAAGATACACTGAAAAGCACATAGTGATTTTTAAATACCAATAATGATGGAAAAATAAGAGCATAATTGGCTTATGGTTACAGTACAGGGTTTTAGGAGATTGACTTCATTATGTCCCCTTTTATCTATTTTTTTTCTTTTTTGTTTTAGTGGTGGGGAAAAGCTGTCAGCTACTCAGAAAATTATTAATTCATAAAAATGAAAAAGGACAAATCAGGAAAAAACAAAAAAAAAATAACTATTTTCACCTGCCACACTTCAATTGTTACCTCTTCCCACACACTCTGAATATGGACATAATTTTTGAAAATTATGTAATTCCTTGTGGTTTATTTAATATTTTTTTTTATTATCCTGTGATTTCTTATATCCTTTTGGCTTGAGGAACTTTTCTTTAAAGATTCTGAAAATGGAAGTTGTCATAAGTGACGATTGTTGTTGGCTACTTTTGGTTTTGAGTGGTGATGGGCATTATTTAAAAATGAATGGATTTGGCTTGTGGCTAATTATTATCATCATTGTTATTATTATTATTATAAGTTTAATGTTTCTCTCATTACTTGCAACAAAGTAATTTGCACATATTACAAATTCATCCTAGTAAGCATTATCTGCAGGGCTTTGTTCTTACTTGTAATAACCAGTAAAAAAAAGAAAAGAAGTTATCTACATTTAAGTGAGAGATACCATGGCCTATGGTCATTCGCTTTTTTTTTTTTTTTCATATTTTTTTAATATGTATTTTTTCTAAAGCTGTTCAGTGATTCCATTTTAATCTGACTTCAAAACTGCTAATGAGAACTTGAGCAAAGGAGAGTGACACTTTCCTAGATGGCACTAATTACCCAATTAATTATTTGTGTCTATTTAAATTTGATTCCAAATTCTAATGAGCCGCCAACTCTACCAGCTTAATGAATCAAACTTTTATGTTTTTTTTTTTTTTTTTTTCTGACAATTTCAAATCCCTCCTCCCAATCTTTCTAAATTACGTGGAATTACTGTTAACAAATTTTCAAATTATTAAGCAAAGTTAAATCTCGGACAATATCTTGATGTTTTCGAAGACTCAATCAGCTTGGTACTATTAATTTCTCTTGCAAATAAAGATAAAAAAAAGAAAGAAAAGAAAAACAATGTAGCCTGAGACGAAACAAAAGTTTGAAATTTTAAAATTGCTCATTAAGCAATAAAACAATAGAAAAATGTTATCTGATTGAATTGTGGGCCAGCATTAGAATGGATGTGACTCGTTTGACAAGAGGGAAAACAAGGCAAAAGAAAAGCATAAAAGTCTCGGTCTTTCTTCTCGGCATTTGTTTATTCGTATCTACAAAATCTGGCCTTAATGATATTGTCTTCGCTTCATTTTACACCCACTTTATTAGACTGTACTTCATTTTTCTTGGCTCTTTTGAATTAATTAGGTGAAGTTTTTATCAGGTGCAAATCATTAATGTCGTTTCCTCCCCCCCACCTCCACCATTATCAAGTTTATGGTAATTATCAGATGCAGAATTTTGAAACTCTTGAAAGATATGGATCAGGCTTCCTTTGTGAATTTTATATTTTTTTTCTTTGCAATACTTATACTCTATTTGAGGATTTTATTAATACTAACCTGCTGCTAAAGGAAAGGCATCTTATTTTGAAAATACATTTAGAAATATGTGATATCAAATGTTGCTGTCCCAATGCAAGATATAGGAACTGTGATCTTACATCCAGTGGTTTTGAGTACTATAAACTCTTAGTATAACCACTGGTTCACTTTGATATTTTACCTGATGTCAGTATTGTGTGAATATGATTTTACAAGCATTACGAGGGTCCTCAATCATTATTTTAATAATGAAATATTATACATTGTGATTTTTATATCTTGTACTAATATGGTGGATTTTTATAAGATTGCAAGTTTATAAGTTGCAAGAAAAAAGTACACAAGAAAAGTTTTATTGGTACTGTAGAGGCTGGTAGTATAAAGGGTCTTTTGGCTTCATAACCAATAATGTGTTGTTGCTATCACTGAGTACTGTTTGCAAATGATTTTAGCTAATTTAGATCAGTCTTACTATATAATTTTTCTCTGTAATGTTTCTGACAGATTTATATCTTTTACACAGGCACAGTGTGAACTAGTTTACATAATGTATATATACTGACAGAAAATAAAATTGCGACAGATAATGCCAATTTTGACTTGGATGCAAAATTTGTATGCTGAGCATAGTTGATATTCTGATAAAATTTTCAAAGTCTTCAACCATTTTGTGATGTAGTAATATTTATTTCACTGTCTTTACCTAAACTTTATACTGTGATACATGCTGCAATAAAGTTCATTGGTGGTGAAATATTCTTGTGAAAGCCAGTTTTTATACCACAGATGCACACATACTCCTTTTGTTCAATTAGAACTGTTTAACAGAACTTACATTGTTGGTCTTTGAAAGGCCCAATGTTTGTTTTGGAGAATTGATGGACATTTTGGGCATAAGTGAACATGCCTACATCTGTAGACCAGGTTCTGAACAGTCACATAGTATAGATGCTGTGGTACAGCACAGAGTGTCCACAATTCAGAGCAAATGCACCCCCACCCCTTGTTGTGTTAGTATATGTCTTTGGGGAATAGTTTACTTACAGCAGGATATGTGCTTCTATGTTGATTTTCATATACTTATGATACTTTTATCTTTACACTTCATGCTGTTCAATAATGAGAGCAAATTTTCTCTTTATGCGCACATAATGGTCATTTGCATGTGCGACACATACTTTGGGAGCAACATCTTTCAGAATGTATTTGCCCACAATACTTATGCCCAAACCTTATGGTGTTGAATGCTATAAGTTACAAAGCTTTGGTGTTTTTCGAAGGAATGTTAAGCAGTGCCATGTATATCCAAAACATTGTTCAATACTTTATGCTGGTAGTCTTGCAATAGGAGGGCACTGTGCTGTTCCAGCAGAATAATGCCTGCCCATATGATGCTCATGCTATTCAACATTCACTGGCAACATCCCTTTGAATATGTATCAGACCTGTACCTCTTTGAGCATGTATGGGATATGGTGGGATGATACTTGTCTCATTCACTTAGCCCACCTACAACTTTTATGGCATTCATCAACAGATGCAAAAGGTGTAGAATAATATATTGCATAATGGTATTTGGTAAATGTATGATTATATACATGTGAGAGGACAGGCCTATGTTATCACTCAAGGATGATAGTCATGTTGATACACAACTTTTTTTTGGAATGATTGAAAGACAAAGATTTAGAAAGTTTCAAAAAATTCATATGCCAAAAATAAATATGATTTCAAAATTTAAAATGTTATTATGGATTACTTGGAATTTCATGCATGAATCCCAGTATAGTTATAAATAATTATCGACCGATTTTCTCATTGTGATATTTTTGCATTATATCAACTATTAAGAATTTAGTAACTAGGGTTTGCAAATTGGAGGAGAGAGTTACCAATGACAATGTTCCGACTTTGAATCCATGGTTTAAGCCTCTCTCTGTTTTTTTATTTTTAAATCTACTTCTTATCACATAAAATTTAGTGAGGTTCCGAGCAAATTTTCATTCCAAAAATGTGGCTCAGAGAAAAAAAAGTTTGGGAACCACTGGTATAGGAGATCATACATCTATATTACCTGTATGTTTAATCTTAAGTAAATTGAAACATATATTCATAGTGTTGCAATTTTATTTTCCATCAGTATATTATAGGTATGTTAAATTTTACAAACTGACTACTTGAAAGGAAACTCGTGAGTGTTTTTTAATATTGTGCTCTAACTACTGAAGTATACTTATAAGTGTAGTAAGCTAATTTCTTTTTTAATACACTGTCTGCAGTCATGACTCACCACTGCTTTTTCTTGTTTTAATACATTTGAATTGACATGATGCTTCCTGGGAAAGATAGTTTCCTGTTGCTTCCATGACAGTTTTTAATTCAGAGTTGTTCTTCTAGACTGGTTGCCCCAATTAATAGTCCAATCTACCCTACTATTTACCAATAGTGTTGAAGAAGGTGAAAAGTTGGATTCATGTCTTTCCTAAGCACATTAGTATCACTTGAATCGAACAACATTTCCTGGAATTTGAACTTGGCATGTCAATACCCATTTTCTGTATCAATGATTGTTACATCACTTTCACATCCACTTAAGTTTATTTTTCATTTTTAAAAATATATTTATGCCTTGTAGATATGGTGGAATTTAAAAGTAATAGACTAACCAGCAAGTATGAAAAAACAAAACAAAATAAAAAAAAAAAAACAAATAAAACAACCAAACCCATCTTGATACTCAATGTTGCAACCATTAAGATAATTATAAAAGTGTGTATATGTAGCCTTTGTTTTGTAGATGGACTTTGTGCTGTTTATGTGCAGTTACATTTGTTAGTGCATTTTAATAATTTACTAAATTTAATAATTTCTGTATTCAGATTAAAAAAAATCAGGTTAATGTGAATTGATTACTTTTCAGTTCTCTTTTATTACAACTAGCTGATAAATCCTAAGCTTGTAAAGAAATTGATTTGGAGGAAAATATAAATGAAGAAAATTTATGGTTAGTCTAAATGAAAATATCTCTAAGCTTAAATTCACTTCCTATTTCTATTCTAAATTATAGTCATCTTGCCTTTTCTCTACCAGCTGCAGTTAATGATATATACTTTCCTTTGATCTTAGTTGATTTAATATATTTATTGGTCCTCTTGTAGAAATCATAGGAAAAATATTATTTCTGTTCAACTTCTTACATCTAAAATAATGTGTTGCTAAATGATAGTTTACAATTTAATTTTTATTAAAGTAATATTTATTTTTCTTAATTTTATGAAATAATATATATTTTATACTATTATTCATCCAATTCAAGGCCTAAGTGTCACTCAAGGTAAAAGGTTATTGAATGGGGATGTTGTCAGGGTGTATAGGTAGGTAGCAAGGATTGCATATTCATCACCCACAAGGCCATGCAAACACTTTTGAACTTTGTCAAGACTAGAAAGTAATGTTTGGTTAGGTTCAGCTCAGATGTGGCAGCAATAGTCCATTTTTGGGTCTGATCCGATTCTTGTCAGAATAGAGCTCAGCAGCAAGGTTCTGGTCATTTAGATTTTTGGCAGTATTAAAGAAGGTGAGGAAGTAGGCAGTGATGATGTTGATGCTAAGAATGGTGAAAGGAGAAATGTTATTGTCATTGTGATGCAAAAATCATATCCATTATGTTATGTCTTGGAATAGCACTGCTTTAAGTGAAATCATGTCAGCTGAAATGATTTTAGTTGTTGGAGGAAACACCTGATGATTGCATTTAAAAAGAAGAAAAAAAAAAAGGGAATTTATGCTATTCAAAGAATAGATTAGAATTTTTCTTTTCCACTCTCAACCCTTTATTAGGCAGTCATTATCCAAGTGTAGTTCCTGCAAAAGTCTCTTCTTCAGTAATGCTGGGCAGTAGGTAAAAATTCTAAAAAAAACAAAAAAAATTAAACTATTTTTTTTCTCTCTCTAATTTTGATTCCCCCATATTTTTACCTCAACTTTTATGCTAATTACAAATATGATATAATTTCTTTATCAATAAATATTCTGAAGTTTAAAGTTTTACAGGGAAAAATGAATTCCCACTAATTTTAAAACATCCTTTAGGACATGATGATATGTTATAGTGATTTTCCAAGCATAGCTTAGATGTGGCACAAGATCGAAATTAGGGGGCACCCAGTGAGAATTGAACTCACGGCTCAGCCGTAATAGTTCTAGCGAGACAAGCTTGCTGACCATTACACCACCTCGAGGTGCCCTATGATGATCCAAGCATAGCTCAGATGTGGCACAAGGCCGAATGCATGAGGCACCCATGAGGATCGAAGTCACTACTTAGTTGTAATTGTTCTAGTGAGACAAGCTTGCTAACCATTACACCACCTCGAGGTGCCCTATGATGATATGTTATATGTTGACTGTCGTTTAATAGCCTTTTGTATGCCAGTGAATTTACTACATTATTAGTTATAAAATAAACATCACTAATTTAATAAAAAATGACATCATACAAATAAGTATTAAATAATGAGGAAGAGAAAATTTAATGTAGTAAAATTATGTCTAGACTAACAGTAATGATCAGTCTGTAATATATTTTGCAAATTTATTTTAGTTGGCTATGATTTTAAGTATCTAGTATCCTGAAAAATGACCAATAAGTTGATTGACATAGTTTCAGAGAGAAAAATTTCCCTTTTTTCTTAGCTGTTTGTCACCCAGGACCACCTGGATCCTCACCATTGACATACATTTGCGAAAGCAGCATCATGATTGCTTTGTTATTTTTGCCTACAGATCAGTGGATTTGAAAAGTGGTAATTATAAGCTAAGCAGTCAGTAAAAGGGATTTTTTTATGGCAAAAAAACAAAAAAAAACAAAACAGAACAGATAAGTCTTTTAAGCCTGATGTTTAATTTGTTTTTATAAAAATTCATTTTCCTTTTGTTTCTATTCTGTCCATCCTCTTTATACAAGGTTGAAAAGATTAGGGTAGGTGTGGGTAGCTGATGATGGGAAAAGAGAGAAAGATGAAAAGAGCAAAGAGTTGTTAAAAGAAAGACATTTCAGTCGGAAAATTCAACCAACAAAACCACCCATCTTTTCTATTTGTGTTCATCAAAAATTTTCAATGCTTCATTAGATTTGATGAGATCAACAACCAGGAGGCATTCGACTGCTGCGTCTCATCAAGGCACACGCAGGACATTACCAGAAATAAGGTGGATAATGATTTAAAAAGAAAGAAAGAATTGACTTGTTGTCTATTCTTTAATATTTGTCCTGCCCACAACTCATGATGCCGCTGCAAGTCTTCTAATGAACCTCATCAGGCGCCAACATCTTATACACTGCCCACTATGCTATCATTTTGCCATGGATACCATAACCTTCCCCACTTCTCTACTCCATCCACTGTTCTAGGTGATTTACCAATTTTTCCCTCTAGCACAATGGGGGGGACGTGTGACCTTCTTGCTTGACTTTTCTCTCCCCACCCCCAATGGAACCTTCTCATTTCTGCCTAGTATCTTTTTCTTTCCATATTTTTTTTTTTTTTTAAACTTTTCTCATATATATATATATATATATATATATATATATATATATATATATATATATATAGATAGATAGATTTGGTGTGTCTGCACCCTCTCTTTCATTTATGATTGGCCTGTGTTGTACATGATATCCACCCCACCCCATCATCCATTGTGTGTTCTGTTACTAACAAACTGTGCCCCCCCCCAAAAAACAACCCCATAGTGTTTTCCTTCCCCTATCTTCCTCTATTTGTAGGATGTTGTTTATTGGAAAGAAAAAGGTGGTTATAAAAAAAATAACAACAGCAAACTGAGGAAAAAAAAACAAACAAAAAAAGGTACAACAAAATGGGAACCAACTGCAAGACCTTTCACCTTGATTTGTTGTTTTGTTATCAAGAGAAAATGCAGGGGTGGTGGTAATAATAAGAGACCTGAATTCAGAAAATAACTCTGCCCTCTTGTGTTAGAAGTCTGTTGTTATTGTCATATAAATGATGATAATAGTGTTAAACATGTCTATTATTTAGTTGCCTCTGCTATGCGCTTTCTCACTTGATTCACATCTTGATTGTCATCATCTTGTTGTCTTTCTTCTTATTCTTTTCTTTTGTATTTGCTTACAATTGATAGATCTACTTTTACTTGCTTTTGTATCTCAGGCTTACACACACACACACACACACACACACACACACTGACAGTTGCTTTTCCAACTGCCTGCCTTTTGCTTTGGTTGGCCTTTCTACACTCCAAATTGGCTCCTCCTTATTTTTGACACACTATTCAAGCCTTTAGGGTCTTTTCAATTTCACTGCCGAGACTGATATCAACTGGAATGAGTGATTTATTTCTCATTGAGTTTCTCTCAAGGATTTAAAACCAATTGATATCATATCATTTCGTTTTGTCTTTCATCTTAAGCCATATTAAAAAAAAGTCACATAAAAAAAACAAAACAAAAAATTGTGTACATCTGTCCATCTGATGGTAGTGCTAATGTCACTTGTCTTTTATTGTGTTAGTTTTTGTAACTTGGATATATAGAGTAATGAATTTTGAACATTTGGGTGCCATAACCCCTTTTTTTCCCATGGTATAAAGAACAATGTTCCAATTAAGTGAGGTATATACCTGTACATATTTAAGACAGAGCTGGTTTTATTTATTTAGTAATTATGGTTATTTTATTCAGGGAAGTTTAGAGAAGAAAGATTAATTTATAGCAGTTGCATATTATAATAATCTTTTTCTATAACATAAGCTCTATAGGGAAAATTTCAAGAAAGCCATGGCTATCATGATGAGTAGTTGGGTGCTGAAAATTTCTTGGCCTGATCCACTTCCCAAAATCTGATCATATGACCAAACATCAGAATTTATTTTCAGATCTGTTTTTGGTTAGGCTGAGAACTTTTTAACATCTTCATATTTTATGATTAACATCACTTTGAAATTGCAAGTGTTATCTAAATAGAAAATAGATCTTTTTTTTATCATTTAAAAAAAAATTCACTGTTTTTTTTTTTTTTTTTTTTTTAATTTGATGTATTTTAATTTATAAGTTGACATAATGATGACATTTGAACATGTAATCTGAAAGATAGATGTTATTACTTTTAAAAGAGATATATTTTAAAGATATATTCATCATGGATCCACACTTAAAAATGTCTCCACTTGCAATCATATCAGTTACATATTGTTCTCTTTTCATAAGATGGTGACTAAAAATTTTGATTAGCAATTAGCTAGTCGACATTGCATCAAAGCAATTTGCAAAGATTTTTGTTACCTTAGTGTTACTTTAATAATTATTATAAACATTGGTCCAGAATCAATTGATGAAAAGACAAGTGAAAGCAAGAAATTATTTTAAAACATGAAAGTACAAGGATTGGTCAAAAATTAATGCCTGTTCTTTAATCTCAGTAGTTTTAATAATAGAAGCACAGAAATCAGACCAAAATGAACACAAAAGTCAGTATTCTAAATTTAGTTCTCAACATAATCTCCTTCCTTTTCAATTGTTGTACAAGGGTCAGTAAAAAAAATAATGCTTGTTCTTCTTTAATCATAATAGATTTAATAATAGCAATAACCACTCTCTGTTCCTGCATGGAGTCTTTCAACATTCTGGGAACACACTTAACATATAATTCTGTCATTTATAAATTCTTGTTTCCTTTAAAAGTCCTATACACAAAAATTTATATTTTCTGTATTTGGCAGTTTCCTATTTTTTAGTCTCTATTTACGAAACTAGATCTTCAACATAATATAATAATTTCTGAATTTCAAAACAATTCAATTACAATAATCTTTACCATTTCCTTTATGCTTTCCAGACCATAATTATAAAACCGGGACTTGATTTCTGTGTCTATCTGGGTTTTGGAAGACACTTTGTGTTGTGCAGCACAAAAAAGTTCTTGGGTTCAACCATTCTTTGCTCTTTCATTGTGTCAGCATTCTGGGAACACACTTTGCACAGACCTTCAAGTAGTCAAGAAACTGTATTAAACTACAGCTATTTCCATAGCTCATCTGAAAGCTTCCCTGTAGTTTTATAATGGTGAATCTTATGTCAACTGTAATGATAGCCTATCACTGGGGTCACATTTTCTCTTTTCTTTCTAGGATTACCATTAATTCTACTCATCCATTTGCTCATTGTACATACATTAACTATAGCCTTCCTATAAACATAGACTTTCTCATTCTAAAAACAGAAATTCTATAACAAACCTTTACTTTCTGTGTGTGTATGTGTGTGTCTAGAGGATTTTGTATAGGAAATAGAAAATTAACTCAATAACCACTTTATGGTTTACAGCTAACAAAAAAAAGTCTAGAAATGCTGACTTTTTTTTTTACTTTTAAAATTAAATTAGAACAAGCATTATTTTTTGACTGACCTTCTGATATTCTTGTATTGAAATAGTGACTTATTTTCCAAGGAAAATTTCATGTATATGTCATTTAAGAACATTTTAATTTTTCTATTTAAGAGTATGTCTTCATTGCTCTGACATCATTTAGGCTATTTTAACTGCTGCTTAATACTTTTAAGAAGTGATGTGTTGCACCAATCATTACTTGTTGATTTAGAGATAATGGTGACTTCTATACAGGTGCCGTTATTCTTAAAGAGTTAACAAACTTTAACTTAAGGTATTTCTTTATGGAACTCTGCTGTATTGTGGTCTTTTTAGTCATGAATAATAAAAGAATATTCCTTGTCTGAATATGTCACAGTAACCTTCATTTGCTGAAATTGCATCACTGAACCATTTTATTCTTTCTGCATTTTTTTACTAATACCATATAGACTAATAGTTAATTTCTTCTTATTATTCATTCCCACTTACGTTATTGTCAGTAGAGGATTTTTCTTTGGGCATGCCTAACCTTGATTATTAAATTTATTAGAAAATTTACTCCTACCTGTCATGATTTTCAAATCTATTTCATGAGAATTTTGCTTCCATCTCTTCTACTATACAATACTTTTTCTGTTCTTCTATATAATAAATGCTAATGTCAGTGCGTCATGGTGTCACACTTTTTCAACTTTACTCATAGAGGCTGTTGCCCAACATAGTATTTTGGAATTGGGCTGAGCAAATAAAAAAACATTCCAAGATGGTTCTGGTTCCATGATCCTGAAATTTTGGATTTTAGAATTTTCATTACTGCAATTGGGAATTTTTTTCTTTTTCTTTTCTTTTTTCTTTTTTCTTTTTTCTTTTTTCTTTTCTCTTCTTTCTTTTCTCTTCTTTCTTTTCTCTTCTTTCTTTTCTCTTCTTTCTTTTCTCTTCTTTCTTTTCTCTTCTTTCTTTTCTCTTCTTTCTTTTCTCTTCTTTCTTTTCTCTTCTTTCTTTTCTCTTCTTTCTTTTCTCTTCTTTCTTTTCTCTTCTTTCTTTTCTCTTCTTTCTTTTCTCTTTCTTTTCTCTTCTTTCTTTTCTCTTTCTTTTCTCTTCTTTCTTTTCTCTTTTTTCTTTTCTCTTTCTTTTCTCTTCTTTCTTTTCTCTTTCTTTTCTCTTCTTTCTTTTCTCTTTCTTTTCTCTTCTTTCTTTTCTCTTTCTTTTCTCTTCTTTCTTTTCTCTTCTTTCTTTTCTCTTCTTTCTTTTCTCAGCAAATTTTTGTGTATGTTAACAATTTTTATAACTTAGAAATAAATTTGGGAATAATCAAATTTAATTGTGAAATCCAGCAAAAGTCGCCCATGAAATAAAAATAATTGTTTGTATGGAAAGTAAGGACCTACATACATCAAATTATCTTTAAATTAAAGAGGTGACAAAAGAATTATCGTTGAACTTTTAAAAGGTAAGATTATATATTAATGCATTTCTTAAATGCAGCAATCAATTTCGAGTTCTTCTGTAGTTTATTGTTGCCTATTGCATCTACTCCTCTCTACCTATTGTGATGGAGGACCAATCAAGAGCCCACTGCAGGAGCTAGCTTAAATACACCTAATAGGGCAGCTTTTAAGCTAATCACTAATATATCTGGTACTGTGTGCAAAGAGGGACTACATTTTTTTGCCTTAAGTGGCATTATATCACATTACCTTCAACATTATACAAACCTTGTCATTTTCTGTCTTAGGTTTGGTTATTCAGCCATAACTGCTTGTAAGTGTAAACATACATGATACTTAACCAAGCTTTTCACTGATTGACCAATGTTTTGCCTATATTGCATCTTGATTCTAGTTCATGCATGAAGGCTGGGAAAGGACCTGCTTCATGTTCACAAGGTAATGAATATTAAAACTTATGCTATGTTGAAAAATAATAACAGTAACTCTGTTTGTCTGGGTAGGTAGGTCACACTTGGATCAAATTCTGCCATATTTTGTAACAATTCTGCTCTTCCCTCCTACCACCCACTTCTCATTTAGAATGTGTGGGTTGCAGTATAAATAGGTGGCATTGGAACTGTGATGGACAAGTCTGTCAACTCTAAGCAAGGAGTGCATCAGCACTAACTCCCCGTTGCTGATCCCAACCATGACTGTTAATATAGGCTAGCACCCAGAAATAATCAATGTCTGTATTGTTGTTGCTTAGTTTCCAAAACTCACCATCCACTTCTTTACTCTTCTATTCCCCATCAGTCACAGTGAGTGCTGCTTAGAAGACTAGACTTGAGGAAAAAAAAGAAAACATCCCACTAGCCTTAAAATAGAAACACTTGAGATCAAGATAAAATCTCACCTTCCTTTTTCCTCTAAACAAGATTCCTAACCATAGTTTCAAATAAGGGCTGAGATAACTGAAATTACCACATTTAGTTGTAATTTCCTCATTACTTAAGAAGATGAAAACAATTTTTACATATTGAAAACTTTTAACCTTCAGTCATGTATGGCACAGCACAAGTGACTGTTCTACCTTCACTATTTGTGAACTATTTTCTAATTACTATCTTTACAAGGTTATAGAATCTTTGTGGACACTTGCCAAGGTAACAACTGCAAGTTATTCAAACTATTTGACATCTACATATAATCTATAAATAGAGCAAAAATATTGTTTTAAAAATGAAATCTGATCCCAAATTTCATACACATATTGCTCTCTCTCTCTTATTGACACATATTCTTTAAACTTCTTTCTCTATTCTTAACATTCTGTATGCCCCACTTGATCTTCCAAAATATTTTATATACACATGCACACGCAATAACAGTGTTGTATATTTATTCTATTTTTCAATTTAAATGTATACTTATTGCTCTCAACCATACACACACACACATATATATATATATTTCCCTTGCCACTGTGTATTTTTAACCCATCCTCTAGTAATTACTTATACACCCATTTGCTTGTATATACTCACTTTCTACCTCTGTAGACACACTTATATACAGATATACATGTCTATTTATTTTTAATCTTCAAAACAAAAATGAAAATATCTGCGACAAGAGTGAATCTATTGCATGGCATGTGAGTCTTTGTTTTCTGTTTGGCCAGGCTTAGAGAGCTTTTGGTTCCTAATGGAACATGGATCCGTTTTGATCTTCCCAAAGACAAATCCTGCACTGATCTGGAGGCAAGTGATCCGATAGAATCGGATTAGCATCAGCTGATGATCCACTGCCTGACTGAGTGATTTTCCTTTGCATTGAGGTCCCTCATTTGGGGACTTTCTTATCTGTATTATCATTTATAGGCACCAACGAGAGGGAGACACACACACTTTTTCTCTTTGTCTCTCTCACACTCTAATGAACAAGATATTTTTAATGTTTAATTAAGAATATTTGCTTAATTAACAAATATCTTTTTTTTTTGTGGGTGGTGAAAAAATAACTAATAATGCTTTGATTTACTTAGTTAAATATTTACAATAAAGAACATCGTAACTTTATTGCTTTTATTATTTCCTTTTTTTTCTCTTGATTGGTTTGTAGTTTTTATAGAACTACCAAATTTGGTGCAAAATTATTTCTCCTTTGTTCGCTTTTTATGTAAGTAGATTCTTTTTCTTGTGTGCCACCTTAAATTAATCCCAGTAATTGAAATCTGAAAGTCTTTAATAAAACCCTCTTGTAATAAATCCGCAAGCCAAATAAAAGCCAGAATGTTTTATTTTTTTCTCCTTGCATATTTGAAACCATAAAAATTCTTCTCCAATGGTCCGCCCAACCAATCACCAAGAACAGGATTCATTAGCATTCTTTGGTATTTGAGTGTGATGAACAATCATTAGCACTTCGAAGTTGGTCATTTCCTCCCCCCCGTCATATTTCTTTTGACTATTGCAGTCTTGTTTTTATTGACGTAACATAAGCATCATCATCATCATATTTTTACATTCTCCTATCATGAATAAGGTTTACCCAATGAAGTAAATTTTGATAAGAGTGTTTTCTAATCTTAATGATATAGGTAAAACCTACAATAATCATTCACATGTCTCTAGACACTTTAGACAGTGGATAAAGTTTTTTGTCTCTTTCTGTTTTGTAAAAAGGCTCAGTAAAAAAACTGGTGGGGGGGGGGTATTATCCAGTTACAATTACTTGTTCTCATTCGCCTCACCCAGATTATAAGAAGATTGACACGGAAATTTATGGTTCATGCCTTTCTCAGTGAAATGATTGAGGCGTTTGGCAAAGTGAATTTAAGATTGATTTGTTGCTTTTATTTTCTAGTAATTTATGCATGTTATCTCCTATTAATTAATTGATAAATTCTAGTAATATTTCCCCATCATTATCTGCTAATATATCATTGATAACTTCATTAAATGGTTATATTTCAATTTTTTATAGAGTCTAAATTGGATTCCTTTCAGTCATTAGTTATTATTATTATTATTATAAGTTTTATGTGTGGCTAGTTGAATTTTTTAAATCAAAATCTTTTGATTACAATTTGCCTGCTACTAAAATAATTCTATAGTATTTAAAATAATGAGTTTATTTTTTTTTTCTAAATATCTCCAAGAACTTTTTGTTTAGGTAACTAATTAAAAAAAAAAAAAAAAAATGAATTGAATTCTTATTTATTCTAATTATTTGACTTGTTTTATGTTAGGATAAACAGTGTCTTTTACAAGCAAGAAACTTACATTTGCATATCAAAATGCTTATATTTTTGTATTTTATAACAGATGTATGAGGTTTGCTTGACAAATGTAGGGAGAATACTGTAAATATTCTTTTCCATTTTCAGTTATGATGAAACTATTTTAATTGCTTAAAAACAAATTGTCTCTTACCAGTGTGGCACATGTCAACTTTTAAAATAAACTGCATTTACATTGCAATCAAAGTAAAAACCTGGGAAACTTTTAACTTTGATTTAAGGCGTATACATAATGACCTAATTAAAACAATTGATTTTTCAGCTGTCACCATCTCAAATGTTATTTTCGGCTTCAAATCAATTCTACTTTTTCTAAATGCTGTCATGCATATATAACATATATTAAGTATATCATGTATGTATGAGGTTGATGTCAAAGTTCTCAGTATTACCTTTTGCATAATATTAGGGAAATCTTAAAAATGTCTTTGAAGTTTCATCAGCTTTTTATGGTGTGTGTCTGCATTGTCTTTAGGAACTGTCTTCAGAAAAGAGATAATTTCATTTTATTTGCATAAAAATCATGACTACAGAATTTAAAATGCACTTCCAGTACTGTTTACTTTATGTGCATTGTACAAAAAATCTGAGAAATACAGAAAAGTTCAAAAGTTCTGTTTTTAATATTTTGTAAATATATATTTTTTATGAACACAACTTTCAGAGTTAATTTTGTATGAAAGAGTTTATATATTTTATAACTTGGAAAAGGAAAAATATCACAATAAATTGTCATTGGTGCCAAACATTTTTTTGTTTAATATTTTAAATTTTTAACCAGTTTTCCTCCTTTACCTTTTGTTTTGAAAACAATTGTCGTTGAACTTCAAACTCTCTACAAACTGACCTTGCTGGTTCAAGTTGTTTTTTTTTTTGTTTTTTTTTGTTTTTTTTTTGTTTTTTTTTCTGCTTTTAGGAACAATATTAATGTATCTGTTGCACTATTCCAATTGCTAATCATCTGGTCTTGTTACTGGTACAATTTGATGCTAGATTGAGAAAGAGTGAGGAGTAGATTATGAGAGTGGGCCATCTGCTTCCATAATTATCTATTCAGATAATAGCATTACAATAAGTATTGCATCCATTGACACTATTGACAAATTGTGCTAAATAGATGCACTATTAAAAATGACATTTTTATATCAGCAAGTGTTGTCTGTCTTGCTTTTATTCTGAAAAGCTACTAAAACTGAGCATTCTGGGTTTTGATGAGTTCCAATATTATTCACGGTAAAAGCTACATTTTTATTGCTGCTGACTAACAACATCCTAAACAAAATGAAGGAATCTATTATGCATGCACATGACATATTGGAACAAATGTGGCCTGGAAAATAGAAATATGAACTTTAAATTCTGCTTATGACATTTGATTTATTGATTGATGATGGAATAGATAAATGGAAATTGTTATACTAGACTATTTGACTATAATTTAGATGCAAGCTACAATCCCCAAATAAGGATTGACACCATACAGGGAAGTAAATAATTAGCAATGTGCACATTTTTAATCCATAATTGCCTCAATATTTATCTACCAAAGCTATAACTTTTTCTCTGTCACAGAATGTATGATTTGTATGTGCTAAGAAAATGACATGTTTAATTTTAGTCTTAGTGAATGTAACAAATTTGATTAGTCAATAGTAGGGAGCATTTAAAGAACTGTAAACTTGAGTAATTATCTTTTTGTGTCTTTTGCTTTTGTCTTTTATTTAAACTTGTTGCTATACAAGATGGTGCCAAGCTGGCACTTCCACCTCTGCTCTTGTTACAGATTATTATGATACTTGTCATTTTGTAGAACCTACCACACCATCTCTTGGATCAGTGCAATAATGTATCCCATTATATACTTGGCGGCGGGATTATCATTTGTTGTATTTGAATAATTTACTCTATGCATCTTAATATAAGAATTATATCACCTTCCTATTTTAAGTCTTCTTGCCTTTTCAGCAGTCTATATATGTGATGATGTGAGTTGTGCTCTAATGGATATTGGCTTGGAACAAGGAACTGAAGAGCCAAGTTCAGATTTCATTCAAGTTTGATACATTCACTTATGCACAAATACCCTTGGGAAAGGTATGAATCCATCTTTTCTCTTCCCAGATATGGGCTGAATAGAAGGACTGACTGGGTCCTGCAGCCTTGGTTGGCAAACAGTCTTCAGCAGAAAGAAATGGCAACTTACTGCTTCAAAATCTTCTTCCTAGTCAGTCATGACTTGAAAGAGACATGATCACCCAAGCATGTATCACATATGGTACCTAACTGACTGACAGCAAATCTCAGTACCCTTGGCCCTCTTTCCTGTAGTTTTGATGATTTTAGTAATTTCTCTATTTTTTTTTATTGCGTTTACATGTGTACATCAGCTGTTTGATAAATGATGATTGCTAGAGAGAGGTGTAACTTTTTTTTTTTTTTTCAAATCAACTTCATTGACATCGGCAGAAGACTGACTTGGACAACCTCAATTGACCCTCCCTCATCTTTTGAAATATTGGTAACAATAACATGCATAAAAAAGGAATTATACTCATTTTTTTTCTTTGTCCTCTTATAAATAAGTCAAGTGAGATCAGATACATGAAATATGTTTGCAATATATATATATATATATATATATATATATATATATTTCACTGCAGCCTGACATGTAGAATTTCAGATTTGATTTAAATTTAGCATTCAGATAAAGTTAAAATCAAACGAGTAAATCAAAATTTAATTGTGATTTCTGTAAAATTGCTATTGGATAATATTTAATGAAGTTATATTTTATCCATTTCTCCCTGTGATTGCATTAAGATATATTTTCTTATTATTATTATAATTGTAAATGTACTGTGTTTAAAATGTTTGTAATAAAAATCCTTAAGATATTTACAATTTTTCTTTCATCTTAACTTTAAAGAAAAAAATTCTACTAACTGGAAATAGTTTTATTTTTCTGGCCAAACTTTGTATGTTATGTAGAGTTGATGTTGTTGGGAAGCCTGGAGTCTAACAAATTTGACAGACTCAAATGAATCATCATTTCAATGCAAATTTACGAGATGCATCCTTGCTCACTCTTCTAATAAATTTCTCATTACCCCAAAATGCACAAAATAATGGATAATCAATATACCTTCATGTACATTGCAAATAATTTTAATAAAATCGGATTTAATGCCTTACTTCTCTATTCACACTATGCACCATTGTGAACATTCCAACTTCAATTTTTTCATTTCTCTCTAAGAGCAAAGCCTCGGGCTTTTATATGAGAAGGAGCATTGACTTGCTCTTCAGAATTTTATTTATTAATGTGTTTTTCTTTTTAGCTCTTCTTTCCTCTTAATATCTATATATTTTCTTAGAGAAATTGTTTTTAAGTTAATTACAGATTGGTGAAATGAATCTAAATTATGAGGGGAAAGAAAAAGACAATTATATTTCTGCAAACAGAATGAGAAATTTCTTGCAAGAATTTGCATCAGTTTCATTTTAAAATGAAACTTACCTAGGGTTTATAATTTATATGACTAATTACTGATCTGGATTGTGTTAAAATGTGAGACTAAGGTTCAAGTGGTTGAAAGTTCACTTACCAAGATGGTTAAACATTTTATAACAGACTAAACCAAATGGGTGGGGTGGACCCCCCTCTCTTTTTTCCCTTTAATTTTTTTTTTTTGAGTGATCAGTCTTTTAATATTTGTACTACAAGAAGACATGGTTCTGTTACATGTGTATGATAGCAATTTCATATGTTTTCTTGAATGTGTAGTAAAAACCTGTATTTTCAGATGTGAACAACACTGCTTCCCTTTCCTAAGAAAGTGTTGGCAATGAATAATAAGAGAATGAAAAGGATTATATAAACTATTGTGAATTTCTTTTGCTCTGATCAGCAGGGGAAGATTGGTTTTTCATTTGAACAAATAAATGTGAATTGATGATTTTAATTAAATATTTAATTAGAAATATTCAAGAATGGAATTTGAGCTTAAGAATTTATTGCTTGTTGTAATTTGAGCTTTAGTCATGTTTATCTTAGTTGGTAATTAAATCTGAAATAAGTATAAATTCAACTAAAGTGTTTATGTTCACAAATCATAACGAGGCTTCATTTATATTGACAAATTGTAACGGGGCTTCATTTAGGTTGACAAATCATAATAATGGTGTTTTTATAGATTGCTTTTCTATTTTTGATGGTGAAGAAAAGATGATCACAATTACAATAAAAAAAATTAAATTGCTTTCTGTTTTAGTTATATAATAAAAATTAGGGTACTTTATTTTCTTTAGTCACTAATATTTTAAGATATTCTTGTAGTATTTCATTGCCACTCTCAATGATGAATGTTCATCCAGATGATGCACTGATTGCTATGGACTTTTCATTATTAAAAAAACAAAAACAAAAAATCAATGAGAAGAAAAAAAAATGAACTGTGTGATAATTCCAAAATAAGTCTTACAAATTAATGAGATTGTTTCTGGCATAATTAACAAGAGTACTTTGTACCAAGGGAGCTGCACATTCTTTTCAAAGGGTGTTTTTTGTTTTTTTTTTGTATTACTGTAGACACATTTGTTTGCAATTTCTGACATGATATTACTGTGGATTGTATTGATCAGTTAATCTATGTTAGATAATGACATATCTTTTTGCCTTTTTGGAATTTTTTCATTGTAACCTGACTGTTGTCATTGCCAAGCTTCTAGGCCTATCTTGCTAGTGTTTCTAATTAGGGTCTCTCCTCCTGACTGAAACATGGAAAGTACCTTGTAATCAAAAGGAGGCAAAGAAAGCCTTTTTTCAGCATAGATTTTTCTATGCTCATCTTGGTTATTTTGGGGCAAGTGTTCCTGGGAGTTGATTAAGCTGACAGGTTTCTTTGATGATGCCCTCACTGAAACACCTGTCAATTAACCACTAACGAAACACCTGTCAATGATATGTTCATAACAGTCTACCTACATAATTATGTCTGCTTTTCTTCCTTGCATACTGGCTATTCTTTCAGCTGAAATTGGATTGTAATGATGAGAGGCATGTGGATTTGGTGATGGTAGAGAGGTGGGTGATTCAGGGTGAGGTTCAAAGAAGGATATTTGTTTTTAATCAGAAATAACCTGACATTTATCAGCAGGAAGATTGGTTTTAGTTACATATTTACTTTTCTTTCTTCTCTCATTTGTCAAGATTTGAGCCAACACAGAAGTATTGCCCCTCAGGGATTTGGGGTAAGGGGCTTTCTATTGGTCTGGTCATCATTCTATGTTTGCTTTTCTTATCAGTTGGGAGTGACAGCATTGTTTCAGAAATTCTAAATTAGCAAATGAAAGAACCAAAAGTTAGTACATAAAACAATGTAGACATGTACCTTCTGATGTATAGAATATCTCCATTAACAAGAAAAGTCTTGTTTGTTGACTAACCAAATCCATTTCATCTATTATGTTGGATTGTCATCTTAAACTTGATGTGCTGCTCTTTTCTAACTAAAAAATATGCATTCATACTTTTGCGTTTATTTCATTTCATTTCTTTTCTTTAATAAAATTCTAAGTGAATGAATATAAAATTCATTAACTTCAATACTAATTAATTTTTGTATAGTTTAGCATTTTTTCTGAGATTTCTATATGACAAATAAAATCTTATCTCTGGACTCTAAGATAGAATATATCATAACAGCCAAATTTCGTAACCCCTCATTAAATGGCTTTCAAAATTTACACGGGATTACTTGAATGGTAATTAACATTAAAGCACAGTAATATCTGTCTATATTTCTGATATGAGGTATTGTTATTATTTACATTATTTGAACTGTTGTCCTCATCTTTGTTGCCATATTCACAATGTTTTCACCATTGTACACTCTGGCCTTCTTCAGGTGATTGGAATTTCGAACTAAACTCTTTATTTTGTTCATTGGGGAGGGGGGTACGTTATTTTAGTTCCACATGCCATACCTCTTCCAGATATCTCGGTTATCTCCCTTTAACTCAACTCCGCAAGTTTTTTGTTCACCACTGCAGTAGCCAGGTATTGAACTCGCAACTCTTTGGGTCAAGTCACTGGATCCAACCAATGCTTTTTATCCACTGGGCCATGTGGATAAAAGCATTGGTTGTGAGTTCAGTACCTGGCTACTGCAGTGATGAACAAAAACTTGGAGAGATGAGTTAAAGGGAGATAAATGAGACATCTGGAAGTAGCATGGCATTTGGATCCTGGTGGATGAAATAAAGGGTTTGAAATTCCAATTGCCTGAAGAAGGCCGGAGCGTACAATGGCCATAATATCAGGAATATGGCAACAAATATGAGAACAGTCCAAACAATGTAAATAAGCACAGTAATGATAATAATTAATATTTTAATAATGGGCTAATATATAAAAAATATAATACAAAAATAATATTTAATAAAAGATTACTTGACGGAATAAATATATATAAGAGAGAGAGACCATGTGTATTTGTATATTTTTTTTTCTCTGCTGCTTATTTCCCTTGCTAGGTGACACTGACTTTGAGAGTGGTAAACTGTTTCATAATGTTTATGAAACTGGTAGGTGAACATACTCTATGATAGAGCCAAATACAAAAATAATAATTGAAAAAAATATATATTTGAAGGCTCTTATGTAAAAACCATCTAATAATAAACAAAACCTAACAAAATATGGTATCATTTTTGTCAGTATGGGTAAATTAATAATAATAATAATAATAATAATAATGGGCTATTAGAAAAATTAATGATTTTAAACTATTCTATGATAAAAAAAAAATAACAGTAAAGAATAATAGCAAGAACATTTATTTTTTTAATAAATAAGTTAGTGTATTTCTAACCTTGGGAATATGTTTACTTGGCCTTCATGCACTGTGTTTGGGAGAGGGTGGGGGGGGAGAAAAAATCCTTGAAAAAACAAAGATTACTGTTGTGTCAAGACAATAGTTTAATTCACTTATAGCTGCAAAAAAAAAAATTATATCACAAAGTTCTTCTGAAAACATTGATTCAGTAGCGAAATGTAAATTTGGGAATGAAAGAAATTTTCTTAAAAAGTGACAATAGAATAAATAAGTGAAAGTAAGAAAAAAAAAATGCCTTTTATTTTTTCCCCCCTCCACCTTAAAGAAGTGGTTCTATCCAAGAACCAAAAAGAAAAAAAAAAGATTTTGTATTCCCAGAAAACCAGCCTAAAGTGGTTCCTTATTTGTTTTATAAGTTAAATGATGAAACTTGAAATTTTTGACATTTTTATCAATTCATTTTCTAACTACTAAATGAAGGAATGTATTGCCTCATGATAGAGGTTTGTGATAAAAAAAAAAAAAAAGAGACTGAAACAATTTTTAAAAAGTGGCAAATTTTTGTATAATTTTTCCCCAATTGTTTTATTTTCACACATTTGTTGGTGTCTTTGTAGTTGGATTGAATTAGTGAAGAGTCTTCTTTTTATACAAGAATTAAAAGTTAGTTTGTAGGTTTATTCTTAGATTTCTTTTTAGAAGTTAAATTCAAAATGTGAATGTACCAATAACTGTTTGACTGCAATTTGATAATACTGTTAACAATTTAGGCCCCACAACACTTATCTGATAAAAAGGAAATAATATATAATTTCTTAGTTGCTGGAAACTGAGATTTACCAAGTTATCAGTTTTTAAGTTTGTCAAGTAATTTGTTTATGTGTGCAAGGAGAATCTATGTAACATTATATAGGTTATTTTTTTAAGCATCAAATTTTGAATAAAGACTTTTGAATAAGAATAAAGATATGCATTTCTTTGCATATAAGACACGTGTCTGTCAATACTTCAATAATCATAAAGATCAAATGTTATGCAATAAACTTTTCAAGATCAGAATTGGACACTATCATGCTAAGCAACTTAATTATATATATATATATATATATATATATATATATATATATATATATATATATATATATATGAAATGGACAAAGTCCCACAATTATTTTAAGACATTTTTATGTTTATACATTCTTTTTATAGATACAAAAATTTAAGTAAATGCTCTGTTTATAATAAACAGTATTAGACAATATTTACCAGCTTGAATGTCAGAGAAATTTTCATAGAAAATATTCGTCCTCCGACAGGAATTGAACCTGTATCCTATACAGAACCACCATCATAAAAGAATGTATAAACATAAGTGTCTTAAAATATATATATATATATATATATATATATATATATATATCTTAGCTGATTATTTTTAAATAATGATTAAAATAGTTTTGTTTTCAGTTCTGATTATTTTTTTTTTTTTTTTTTTTTAACTGATTTTAATATTTGGTATTTATATCATGTAGGTGTATTAATTATACTCTATTGATCTTTTTATGTTTCTAAATGAATGACATGGATCTAGCAAATATCTTGAGTTCTGATTTGATTTATTTTCACTATTTTCCAAACTCCTCATTTTTGTTTTGATCACATGTGGTGTGTTTGGTGCTTTGGGTACTCTTTATGACTACAAAGTATCCAGTAATTCGCAAGAATCCTTTCCAAAGCTCCCTTTAATGTATCAGATATAGCCACCGCTATATGAGCAAAGCTATGGATAGTATACAGATCAAAGTATTGTTATCCAATCAATATTAATTAGTCTAAATAAAAGCTTATAAGAAATGTTTATATTTATGGAGACTATTTTCATTAAATTTTCAGGGTATTATTTTTTTAAGAAGCCATTTTGATGTATTTTTAAACAAACAAACAAACCTGCTAGTTAAAGAATTGCATTTCTAAAAGAGGTAACTTTGATTTGAAACATTTGATGGAGAATTTGCACAAGACAAAGATTGTTGTCATCTATTGTCATTCACCACTGAAAATGGCTGAGTGCTGATGTTGCTTTGTATAGGGATAGGTTTTATATTTGTTTATACCTCACTTTTAATAGTAATCTGGGTGGTGGTAGGTACCTCATCACCTGCTCCTATATAAGGTGGGAGTACTAAAATGGTAAGTGTAGTGCTTTGGACTGCAGATTTTTCACTCATATCTTGTTTAATCTTGTATTGGTTGATTACAAAAATTATTGTGTGTAGATTAGGTATGCTCAATGAAAATTGACTGGACCAAATTGACGCCCATAAGAAAAATAAATTCTATATTCATACATAAAACTAGTATTTGCATTTCCTCAAGTTTGTCATTAGAGAAAGAATAATTGAAGCAAACTAATTTAAAAATTATGTTCACAGCTGAAAATATTTGTTGTGCTTGGAGATATTGGCAGTTAAAAAAAAATGTATCAATGAAAATCAATAACAAAATATTAATGTTCAATTTAAAATTCTATGAAAATTCACTTTAATTATTGAATTTCAATAAAACTTTCTATGCTTATTTCATCAGTGATTGAATTTATTAAAAAGATTCTTTTGTGTGAAAATTAAGTTAAAATATTTTTCTTTAATATAAATCACCCACAACTAATTAATTTTATGAAATAGACTTAATTACCCAAATGCAGACAATAATTGTTACATGTTTGAAAGATAATTTGTGAGAGCCATGAATTCTGGTTAGTTTGTAAAAAGTCACCTGACAAATCATTGAATTACATTGGAAATTTGAAAAAATACAAAATAAAGAAAATACAGTTTTGCTTTCTTTGATAGATTTTCAGTTTTATTATAACTCCTACTTTACAATTTGAGAAAAAATAATTATACAAAATCTTTTTATAGAGATTTTCAAAGTATACTTAATTTATTCAAATATTTGAAAATTCTTTTATATCTTTGTTTTATTCTTTCATCTTAAGTCTGAGAATAAACTGATCTTAAATTACTTACACACGTTAATCTTTATAGATTGTTATTGTCAAAGGTTAGAATTTACCATCTATGATGGTCAGCAAACATCAATCAGATCAATATGATTTTTTTTTTGGTAAACAGAAATAAAACAGTTTTGCATCTTCTAATACAGAAAAAAAAAATCACATATTTGCAAACAGTATTATAAAAATACAATCTTTTTAAAAACAATTTTATTTTTGGTACCCTTGTTTTCTTAATACAAGATGTAAGTTTTATTTCTTTGTGTAACTTTCTTTTCTAGAACCATGATATAAACTGTTGTGTGTGGGCAACTAAAAATAATGTACAAACAAATGTAATTTTTGTTTTAACATTCATATAGTGTAACTAGATTATTTGCATTTAGAGAGAAAACACCTGACTTATTTAAAAAATTTTATTTACATTTTTATTTATTTATTTTGAAGATTTTTACATCAGTGAAGTAAAAATGTTGAATTTGTTTTTTTTAATAAACAATAATTACAGTAATTACTGATAAAGATATAAATAGAAATATTTGAAACCGGTTATTCCGGTTTTGAAATAAGAGAAACGGGTAATGTTTCTTGTAAATAAAAAAAAACAAAAAACAAAAAAAACTAAAAAAGCAGTTTCCACCTATTTTCTTTGTAGTAAACTAAAACTTAAAAGTTAATTATAAGACATTTTTTTTCAAATAGTCATTCTGTGCCATTGGTTTTGAGCATAGATAATGTTTGTATGTAAATAAAATACAGATATACATCTTATATTAAATCAAGAGTTGTTGTTTTCATTCTATATATATTTTAGTCCATTATATTCATATTATGATGAATATATTAAATATTTAGAATTTTAATATTTTGCCACTATTTTTTTTTTTTTAAAAAGAGAATATGTACTTGAGGAAAGTTAAATAATGTCTTTATCCATTATATGTTGTTATAAACAACAAAGATAAAGATAATACCTAAAAAAAGTATGTGGAATACTTGAACAATTATAATCTTTGTTTTTATTCAATCTTCTTGTAAAGGAACGTTGAGGATAAAATTGACTTTATATCCATTTTGGCATCAATCTTCCTGATTTTTTTTCTATTGATTCTTACACGATATTTTATAGTTTCAATAATCTTCTCTTTGTGATGTTATTTAGAAATAATGATTGTTCAATGCTGAAGTCTTTAAAAGAACCAAGAAGTATGTTCTTTAGAACATACTTCTTGGAAAGCTTCTTGATGAATGTTAATATAATACTTTGTGTTATATATCACAGTGGTTAAAATGCAACTGAAACCTTATGTACAGATATTCTTGTCTTAATATCTCCAAATATATATATATATATATATAATGAAGTTTGTGTGTGTTGTGTATATAATTCTGTAGTTGTTCACTTGAATTTAAGATACACACACACACACACACACAAAGATAAATATATATATATATATATATATATATATATATATATATATATATATATATATATATATAATATTTCAGAGAGGAAGAGATATGTATTTATTTACTGGAAGTAATTTCAAGTTTGTTCATTTCAAATACATCATTTCATTTATTGCAGTGTTATCTCTCAGTAACAAACAAGATTCAAAATCACTGAAAGTTAACCAGGAAAAAAAAATAAAAGAAAAGGAAAAATTTTTTTCTCAAAGCAAAACTACCAAATTATGTGAGGCCTGATTACATACAGTGCATATTTGTATAAATAGATTAAATTAAGATCTGATAAATTTATGATACCTATATTTCATAGCTGGGCAAATTTACATGTGTATATCAGGTAAATATTAAATTTGCAATACCTTAATGAGGTCTTGCTTTCCTTTGTTTTACAAAGGTGCACATTGTAAATGTAGGTTACGTTTATAAAACCAGGAATGTATCAAATGTAATTTTACCTTGTCATGTAATTTAAAAAACAAAACAAACTTTAATCTGCATATAGGTTTTAATCTTTCTTATATCTTTTCAAATGTAAAAGCATTTCATGCATTTATATCTATTTACTTATTTAAAAGTTGTTTTAAGATTAAACTTCTAAAGGGAACATAGCCTGATATTGTTGTTGCTTTTGGGCTGGGTGAAGGAGATAAAGAATAACATTTAGTCACACTACATATCTTCATCATATTTACAACTTGGCATCATCTGCCTTCACGATTTTTCCTTTTCCTTTGTTGGTAAGAAATCTGTTATAGGAAAACTTTTGTCATAACAGCACAGTTTTTTTTTTTTTTTCCTTTTTCTCATTCAGTTATAGCTTCCTGCTTCTTGATTTTATTTTTCTACATTCCTTTTTCTCAGATTTAACCAAAGAATAAATAACTTTTCAGTTTCTTTCCTTATTTCTTTTTCTTTCTTTTCCTTCAAAACTTATTTCTCTTTTTTTTCTTTTTTTTTTTTTTCCTTCTTCCCTTACTTTTCATTCACATTTTTCTTATTTCTGTTTTGCCTTTTTTCCTTTCTTTTTCTTTGGCTAAAGTTGAGTTTCTAAATGTTGATGTTTTCTTTCAGTAAATGTCTTGTAAAACAAGCATACTTCTCCCAAACAACAACAGAATGTACAAAAAAATTGAAAGAGTTCAAAATGCTTTTTCTTTCTTAAAGTTCTTTGATGCAATTTTCCACTTGCAAATCTAATTTAATATGCAATGGAAAGAAGTCATCCATTTTTTTTTCTTTTACACCCCACCATCCGTTCTATCTTTTTCTTTCCCACTACCTTAATTTTCTACAAATGATGGCATATTGTTTTGAAATGTCATTTATAATGCAAGCAGATTACATCATTTACATAACCTATGGAAATGTATTTTAATCTTAAATATCATGTATTGGTAAAGGAGTTCTTCAATTCTTTCTTTGTTTTTTTTATACCTCTCCTTACCACTCTTTCTGGGCATTAATGTAAAATTCATGTTTCTCATATCTGCAGTTAAAGTATCATTGGCTGTATTGATTTAACTGTCAGCCTTCAATAAATGTTGATTATCTTGTCACTTGCTTTCTCTCTCTCTCATAGTCTTGGACTAAACCCCCTTTTTTAGCCTTGTAAGATATGTTAAAAAAAATGTTAAATAGTTATTTTGTTTAAGAGGCATTACCATTATGTAACAGTTATGTGGGGGTGCAGAAAACTTCTCAGTTCAATCAGGAAGGGATTAAAAAACAAACAAAAAAAAAAAACATGAAAGAAATGTAATGGTTGATCCAAAATGATCAAACATCAGGTTTTGAGAAGTGGGTTGGGCAGAGAACCTTTTTTTTTTTTTTTTTTACAGATTTGTTTTATTTTTTTATTGATTTATTCAGTAGATGAAATTATTTTTCTTTTGAACACTACACAAAAGATATTTTGGAAAACAGAGACTAATGTTTTGTAAATTAAGTGTCTTAAATATTCCATTTTAGCTCTTTGAGAAACCCATTTTCAAGAGAAACTACATGGTGATTATGGATTATAGTTACAATGTATTGTCAGATTTTTTTTAAATGACATCAATTATCAGTTGCTTTACATAAACCCAAACTCAGGATAACTCAGTTTTATTTGCAGTCACCTCAGTTAATGTTATTTGCTGCAAAAAGTATTTGAAAGATATAGAAATTAAAATAGGTTTCCTGATAGTGTCCTTTGGACAAGGAAGGGCTGAAAAGTTCATAGGCTGACTATGAAGGAGTGATGCTAGAGCTGTGAAATCTTGCATGCATTAAGTTCAACTCTCTTTTTTTTATTAACATCTTTATTGTTTTTTTCCAAGTAAACTGACATTTGACTGTTCAAAGGTGACTTCAAATGTAACAGGTAGTGACTTCTCTTTAAAATTGACAAAATTTGGCATTGTGGTGCTATCAAGTACCGGCAGAAAAAAGTTTAGCCCTCAAGGATATTCATGCTATTTCTACATTAGGGGATGACACTCCAGCTTTATCAACAGTGCAAAAGTGGGCAGCTGAATTTAGGAGGGGGAAAGGGAGTGTCTTGAAGATGGCCTAAGGTACGAATGTCCTGCATCTGCCACTACCGAGGAAAACATTGTGTTCATGATATGGTGATAGAGGACAGGCAATTGATTGTAAATGCTATTAACATATCCTGTAAGAGACTTGAGAATATTCTGCACAATGAACTTGACATGAAAGTTTCTTCTCAGTGGGTGCCATGTCTTCTGATACCTGATCAGAAACGTCCCAAGCTGATCACATCACAGAAAATCTGACCTTGTTTGAAGCAGATCCAGTTGGATTCATGACTTCAAGCCAGTGACAAGAGAACAATCTATGCAGGGGAAAACACCCCTCCTCACCTGCCATAAAGAAGACTGTTTCATTGCAGGCAAGGTGATGTCCTCAGTTTGTTTAGGATACAAAAGTCATTGTGTTTATTGACTATCTTCAAAAGGTCCATACCATCAATGGAAAGTACTATATTTAGGCTTAGGCAGTTACAAAAGTCTATCAAAACCAAATGATCAGGGAAACTGATGAAAGAGGTCTTGTTTCCTCAGGACAATGCTCCAGCACACAAGTCCTGTATTTCAATGTATGCTGTGCATGACTGTGGCTTTAAACTGATTGATCAGCATCTCCATTTTTTTGATTTGGCCCCCTCTGTCTATCTATTCCTTAACATGAAAAAAACACTTGGCTGGGAATCAGTATTGCAGTGATGATGATGATGTTATGTCTGCTATTGCTGACTTTTGTTATCAACAGGATGAAAGCTTTTTCACCAGTGGGATCTAAGCACTGCAACACCAATGGAAGAAGTGTGTTGACTGCAGTCTCTGTTGAAAAATGAACCTCATTTGGTCACATTCCATGAGAGTATTTTGGTCAGCCTATGAACTTTTCAACCAACCTTTGTAAAATGGACAAATAAAAAAATAAGAGAGGGTGCAGGCTGATAAATGGAACTTATTTATTGAAAATAAACTCCAAAATATCTAAGTGAAACAAGTAGCATAAAACAGCCATATTTTTTAAGAAATTAAAATTTCTATATAAATGCAAGTTAACCACAGTGCCATATGTTGATCTTTCTTGGAACATGATCTGGTATTAAATAAAACTCAAATTTTGAAAATTTTAAAAAAGTTTTCAAATTAAATAATTTTAATAATTCATCATTTGATGAATTATTATTCATATTTTAAAAAATCTGTCCTTCAAACATACCAGTTATTAAGGAATGGTCTTTACCATTAGTTTAGGAAACAGGCTTTTCTGAATTCTTGTAAAGAAAATCTCTTGCATTAGTAGCACAGTTCTGTTTAGGTCCTTTTTCTTATCCATCCTTTTTTGTCTTCTTTCAACTATATTGACATGAAGAGATACATGCAAGTGCAGTTCATTTTTTAAGCTTCGCCATTTTAGTTGACTGATTGGTGGAGAACTCTGCTGAGTGTAAATTAGTCTAACATTAACTTTGGCTTCTGATATCACATGCCAACTAAGATCTTTTCAACCAAATATGTTGTATATATTTGCCTTGATTGAGTGTTTAATGAGAAGTGAAGGGTTTACCTATGAAAACTTGATTGATTTTCTTACTGAGATCATATTAGTGAGTCATATCTAGAAACCAGGATTTAAAAATAACATAGTACCAACAGAAATAAAAAGTAAAATTAGAAAAAAAAACTTGTATATAACGACATGTTAAAAGTAAATTGACACCTGCTAAATTTGAAAATTAAGAATAATCAGCAAAGCTATACTTTTGGGGAGCATTGTCTATTTAATGAATACATTCATTAATAATTTGCTGATGCTCTCATAGCATCTCTGAGTGTCTCCACTCTGTCAGGTAAGGAAGTGACAAGATCTACAATCTTTGATTTTGGTAATTTCTGTCCAAGTTGAGTGCAAAAGTTGAAGCAATTCGTCATGGGAATCAGGTTTCACAGTTTTCTTATGCAATCTGTCTAATAAAGCCCAGACATGTTCAATAAGTTCATGTCCAGTGATTGACTTACCTATGAGAAAACTCAAATTCCATTTTGCTTCAACTATTCTGAGGTCACTTTTGCAATATAGTATGAAGCTCTGTCTTGCTTGAAATATATGGTGTCCTTGGCCATCTGATGACTGGAAAATGGAGGTCATTCCTTAAAGATCAGAATATATTTTGCATTGTCAATGTTCCCAACACATTTTACCAAGACTATGACAGAAAACCCATTGTGTTCGACAGTTGGTTGCAGGCTGTTCTTGGAAAACTCCTGACTAGGATTTCTGCAGACCCAAATACATCCACTAGCAGAGAATTAGTCAAAAGATAATTCATCCAAGAAGATTGCACCTTGCCAAAAGTCTGAACCCTTCTATTCTTAACTCATTCCTTTCTTCTCTTTATGTTGGCTGAGGTAGGCAAAGGCTTGCATCTGGCAGCCATCTGCTAACTAATGCTACGGAAATATTGCACAGCTGTCCTGTGGCTCACATTGTTAGATACTGCTATCTTGGAAACCTTCTCCCTTGTTGCTCTTCACAGACTGTTAAACATCTTCGAGACACCTGTCCGAGAGTCCAGGTCCCCCAGAACATGGTGATACATTTTTGTTGACTAAATTTCTAAGCTGGTGATGAACCTATTCATTGTAAGAAGAGTGGTATTAATGTTAATGGTAATATTAGCCGTTTCCTTATAAGGAAACATTTGGCATTCATTGACCAAGCAGCCAGTGTCATTTTAAGATGAAATTTATAAAATCTTTTCTCTTAAAACAATTTTTCAGGAAAATAGTTTTTCAAGTAGCTATTATTGCTCTTTCTAGTATCGTTGGGACTTTCTTTCCTAACCTTTTATTTGAAGTGGTGTGGAGTATCAACATCTTGATTATATCACTATTTTCTCTTTGAGTTACATGTGCTATTTTAGTTGTTGCTGAAAATCTTCAAGTAATGTGGTTTCTGCTATTTGCTACAGTTCTTTGTTTGTGATTTTGTAACACCAGTCCACAAAGTTTAAAGAAAGATGGTCCTCACAAGACCTACAGGTTTAATTCACTAAAAGTCATTTTTACCATTGATCTTAGAATGTGATTGTATACAACTGACAGTTTAGATACATTTCTGTACAGTTTTGGTGCCATGCATGTTATCCATATTAAAGTTTTCATCTGATGAGGCTATTTATGAACATGACACAAATTTTCAGCTTAATGTTTTGGTTTTGTAGCAGTTTGTGATGTTAGATGAAACTACTTCTAGCGCAGCTTATTCTATGTTCAATTTCCTTAACCTTTACCACACCACAGGCGACAATAGTCACTATAGAGTTCTCTCCTTTACTACTATTGGTGACTTCTGTTGCTATAAATAAACACTTGTCAACTGTTATTTCCAGTATTTTAAGCTGGTAATTGACTACTACTGCTTTGGAACAAGGTTAAACTTCCATTTTTCCAATGCCATTTTGAATTCTTCTAGACTCTACACAAGGTACAAGGTGTAACATCGATTAAACCCACGTTAATTTTTTTCATAATTTTTTGCAAACAAAAAATGGACGCATGTATATCCAACGAAGCCTTTTTTTATGGTCCGGTTCCTTGTACCACGTTGATGGTCCAAGGTAGAACCAATAAAGAAGAACTCAAACACGGATATGGAATAACACAGATATATTACAAACAGGAATATATACAGAGAAGTAGAAAATGTTAGTATGAACAATCAGGATTAGTAGTAATTGTCTGAACGCGACTCTGTTTCGGTCTGCATCTGACTCGACTTGCTCTGACTGACTGACAGACTCCTGACGGACTTCACTCCAAACTTCAGACTGAACTCCCTGCTTCCTCTTGAGGCAGTTGGAGATGATAACCACATTAGTGACATGGAAGAAAGTGATGATGACCACTAGCAGCTACTATCATCCATGCCTGAGTAATTTTATAGAAGCTACTGGCAACCATTGATATACTTGATTGCCTTTCTGAAGGTGAATTATTTTGTCTGTTTATAAACGATGAAATAATAACTTTATTTGTCAAAGAGACAAATAAATATGAGTCAGGTGAAAGAAAGAACAAACAAATGCTAGTGTCTTCTTGTATGTAAACATGTCACTTTTTTGAGGAAATGAAAGCCTTCTTTTTTTTTTCTTTTCTTTTTTTTTTTTTTTTTTTTTTCTTTTTTTTTTTTTTTTTTTTTTTTTCTTTTCTTTTTTTTTTTCTTTTCTTTTTTTTTTTTTTTTTTTTTTTTTTTTTTTTCTTTTTTTTTTTTCTTTTTTTCTTTTCTTTTTTTCTTTTTTTTTTTTTTCTTTTTCTTTTTTTTTTTTCTTTTTTTTTTTTTTTTTTTTTTTTTTTTTTTTTTTCTTTCTTTTTTTTTTTTTTTTTTTTTTCTTTTTTTTTTTTTTCTTTTTTTTTTTTTTTTTTTTTTTTTTTTTTTTTTTTTTTTTTTTTTTCTTTTTTTTTTCTTTTTTTTTTTTTTCTTTTTTTTTTTTTTTCTTTTTTTTTTTTTTGTGACTTATTGCACCCCCAGATCTCCACAAGGAGTAATAAAAGTTAAAGAACATTGAATTATTTATGTATTTTTAATGTATTCATTTTTATTTCACATTTTTAATTTTTGCGTTTCAATTTATTTTGTTTTCAAACATCAAAACATGTATACAAAACGTAATGCATTACATCAAAACATTACTCATTCATTCTTTTATTAGTGTACAAAAAATAAAATCTATACGCACAATACAAAGAAAGTTACAACAATTTTAAAACGTTATATGTTCATGTTTTTGCACCCTCAAAAAAAAAACAGTGAAAGGAGGAACAATTCTAGAAAGGAATTAATGTGGTAACGGTTAAATGTTTTCTGCAATTCTATGCTGATTATCTCCTGACTGTGTCCAAGAATTTTGTCTCCTAAAAAACTTGACTGTTCTACTGCCTCTCTTGCTGTAGGAACTGCTATGTAGAGTAAGACCATCAATTCTGAAAATTCATTAGATATTATGGTGAATTGGTACCTCTTAAAATGGAGGATGATGTTTAATTTTGATATGTCTTTTGTTTAAATTGAAGTACCACAAAATGTATAGTCCCTCTTGGACTTAAATCAACTCATCTGGATGGCATATGTATAGTTTAAGTAGGCAAAGATGTAGCATAGCTGTAATAATCATTGGATATGGACACGATTTAAGACAGTTTTATTGCAGAGTGATTGTTGGGGCCATAAAAATTGAGCACACTCTCTCCAAAGAGAGTAAATGCTCTGGGATTTTCTCAATCAGCAGTTGTGAGGGTATATCAGGAATTTAAGAATTCTTAAAATACATCAGCAGCACATGAATAAAAAATAACTAATGGATGATGCAAGAAAGGAATTACCAGTGACTGACAAAGATGGTAACCTCCCAACAAAAGGGAATGTTGCATTAAATTCCTAATTCAATGTTGACATCACTCAACCCATTAGTCAATGAATTATAGAGCATACACTACATTCCATACTTGTAGTTGGTAATCAGCAAGGGTAACCTTAATGACGATATCAATTACTGTGCATCCACTAAGACTGAGAATATCGCCATTGAACCATAGAAGCTAAGACACCCACCTGATTTTCCAACACTTTTGAACAGTCAGTTGAGTTCAAGGAGACCACATGACTGTTGTGCAAGCTGGTGATAGCTCTTAATTTTATATTATGTGTTCTGTTAGAGTTTTTGAGGACCATTAGTTAAATTGAAGTCATTCTTGACAGGTGTGAGATAGATATATATATATATATATAAGCAAATATATGGATATAGATCCGACAGTATGAAGAAAAATATATACGGAAAAAAACAAACAAAAATCCTTATATGCAATTATGCTGTTTTAATGTTAATATGTCAACGTCGGACGTTTTCGATTCTAATAATAAACCATCTTCAGGACATATTCATAAAATATAATTAACATTATCAATTCAACATGTTGAATTGATAATGTTAATTATATTTTATGAATATGTCCTGAAGATGGTTTATTCTAGAAACACAATGCAACACCAACTGTACTATGGTTTAAAAAAAAAAAAAAAAATCCAGTTACTCCATTGGTTCTATCACTCACCAGATTTAAAACCCATTGAGCATTTACAGGTCATGTTGCAAACTTTACTAAATTCCCTGCAGCCACACCCAATAAAGGTACATCCCTGGAATGATATATCTGCACAATGTCTCTAGTGATTTGAAGACGACATACCATGTTGTGTAGCCACCATTATTCAGAGGAAGGGAGGGGCTGCATGTTAATAGATTGCTGTCTGCAATTTTTTGGCACTTCATTTTAAATATGTTTCTTATATCTATTTCCTATTATTTACTTATAGCAATAGATATTAGTCCACATTGCTTACTTTTAAGGATTTATACACCTCACTTCAAACTGAGCCGGATAGTTTTGAAAAAGCAAAAAAAAAAAAAAAAAAAATCATGCCAATTACATCTTTTTTTTTATAAATATTCCTATCATTCTTCAGTGTTAATCTATTGTAAATATAAATGCACTTTTTTTTTTTTTTTTTTTTTTTTAAATCCCTTTACAAACTGGGGGATTTGAAAAGAAATGAAATGCTGAAAATGAATCTTCCATGTCTTTTGCTCTGTTTATTACTTTGCATCTTGCAGAGTTCTGGAAACCCAAGTTTAAATTTTCTTGTTCTCTGAAGTTGTATTACCTTTTATATATTTATTTTTTCTTAAGGAAGGCTGGTCAAAGATAAAAAATAGTTTGGAATAAAATGTTTTAAAAATATTTTCTTGAATCAGTTTGGATCAGTTACTAGGTTTTTAATTTTTTTTTGTTTTTGTTTTTAAATAAATTTTTTGTTATATTATGAAAAGATTATCTTTGACATCAAAGAAGCAGCAGTGATTTGTATAAAGCGTAGAGCTTTTCATAGACAGAAAACTTAGAACATTTTGTGCATGAAAAGATTCTTATGTCTGCACAGGTACAAATTAAAAAAAAATATACAGGTATTATATATATGCGTGCGTGTGTATTGTGTATACTTTATTCGCATGCATATCTATGCATGTTTATGAGAGAATTGACCTAACACTTCTCACATACACCAATGAGAAATCAATGTAGAGAGAAAGCCTATGATTTTCACAGAATTATTTAGAATCATGTGAAAGAAAAGGTAGTAGTTTTTACTTTATATTAAAGAAAAGAGAAAATTCTTAAAAGATTTAAACTACTTCAATAATAAGGCTTTCTGTTTGTTGATAGGGTGTGTCAGGAGAGTAGATCAGTTTTGTTGACAACACAAAGATCCTGACTCCCCCCATCTCTTTTCTCATATGTCTCTTCCTTTCTCTTTCTTATCATCATCATCATCGTTGTTATCTGTTTGTCTTCATAGCTTATCTCTGGTTATCAATGGGACAAAAACTTGGCACCAAGTTCATCTCCTTAGAGTGAAGCCTTTCCCTCTTAAGGCTTCCCTGTCATTCTTGCTCTCAGCATTCTTTTTCATCTTTTCCTCTTTCTCATCTTTTTTCTTCTCTTCGATTTTCTTCTATTTGTTGTTCTTATTTGCTTGAGTCTTGCCTTTTTCTTTACCATTCTCTGCTGCAGAACATGGCAAATCCCTCTTGATTTCCACCCTCAGTACTCTAAAGACTGATACCAAATTTTGTCTTTGCTCTGCACATATCTTTGGTGCTTCCAGTTGAACTCGAAGCTTGGGTACTCAAGAGTGTTTGTTGGTGGGGTTGGAACAATGTAGGTGAGAGGTTTGTTTTGTATAGCACAGGGGGTGGGTGGGTGGATGTATCTATAAGATGTGCTCAAGAGAACCTGACAGTGATCAGTTTGAAACAAAGAAGAATTAGAAAATATCATTGAGATTCTTGGGTGTCTAAAATAAAATACAAAAGAAATTGGTGAAATATTTCATTGAGGAAGGAGAAAAAAAAAAAACGCCAGTGCTTCAGGGAATAAATAAAAATGTCTGATGTTTCTCTTATAACTTGTGGGATCTAAATCTTTTTTGTCTTGTAAAAATAATGTTGCCAAACAAAGTTTTAATTTAACAAAGATGATTATATTTAGCTTATATTTGTCATAATAAAAGTTTTAAAACTGAAAAATCTTCTTTTTTTTTTTTTTTTTTTTTTTTTTAATAAGTTTTTGACTTTTGACATTTTAATGTATACAGTGAAAGTTGTACTAATTCTGAAATACATTTGGAATAGGTCAGTAAGGGTTTTATTTTAATCAGAAGATTAGTTTATTTCTCTTTGTAAATTTGTCATTTTTTTTATTTCATTATCATTGTGATAAGTGGCTTTAGTAAAATAAAATTAATCAGAACTTTAATGTAATCATGAAGGCTATTTTAAAATTGAAAATATTTATTGATTGCTTTCTTCTATATAGTATACAATTTAATGGAACTGATAAGAAGAATCATTCTGTTAGATTGTTACTGCAAGAAGCAAGGTCAATTGTCATTTTTCTAAGCACTGTTTTTTTTTTTTTTTTCCAATTTATAACAGTAGAGTTTGGTATTTGGAGTAATAGAAAAATTTAACCTGTGAGAAATGGTTCGTAATGGAAACATCTGTTAGTAACCCTTCCTAGATTTTCAGGAAGAAATGTTGCTTATAGAATACATTTTTGTTAGAAAACCCCATGAATATAATAAAGTTATTTTCTGCCTGACTTTTGAAGTATTTAAAAAAAAAAAAAAAATCCTGTTGATTGATTGTAGTTTATTATCATCTCTATGTTTGATCTTCTTTCTAAATAACTTAAAATTTGGATGTCGTTCATATTTTCTTCTCGTCTATTTGACCAAATCTGACTTTGTTTTAGTCTTTGTCAGAATTCTTACAGATCTTTTAAAATTTTCATCATCACTTATCAAGGAATTTGTTTTTAACTCTACTTAATTGAGGAAATATATTTCTTGGAAGAAAGAGAGAGAGAGCATCTTAATTCACATTGCATAAACTGCTAACAACTTATGTTAAAGAAAGAAAGGGAAAATAACAAGTGAACATTTCGTACATTTTTTTTTTTTACTAAGCAGTTCTTCTCTTCTTTTGATTTCATTAGCTTTATTTTCTATGTGACTCAAGGAGTTGTTAAAGTAGAGAATTGAAGCAACCAGCAAAGTTACCAAACAAAAATTTCAACAAAAGTAATTTATTCTCATACACAATATTCTTTTAGTTAAGAACTTGATCATTTGTCTGAATACATTGGATAATTTAAATAAATTTGCTTATTGCTATATAAAGAGGGACTTGTTTTTCATTTTGTTAATTTCACCCTCTGTGGCTTTCGCCTTTTTTTTTTCCTAAGTTCGATCAGGTAAAAATATGGAATTGGTAGATTTAATGATTGACATGGCAGAGGGGGAAGGGGACTTTTTTCCTAATGCCATTGACCTTATTAAATCAAAAGAGAAGAACTACTTAGTAAAAAAAAATGTATGAAATGTTCACTTGTTACTTTCCCTTTCTTTCTTTAATATAAGTCATTAGCAGTTTATGCAATGTGAATTAAGATGGCCTCTCTCTTCCAAGAAATTTATCTTAGATGTAACTGTAAGTTTGATACTAAGAGTTTCTTCTCTTGCTTGTGGCTTCTTACTTTCCAGTCTACTTTGATCTTCAAAAATGTAAATGCAATGCCAATCGTCATCTTCTGTCTCTTTAGTTCCTGTTCTTTTATTGTTCTCTCTCCTTAAGAATTATTTTTTCTCAGGTTCTTTCACTCTCAGTAACCCCTTGCATCTTAGTGGTTTTATTGTCTTGCTGGGGGTAACAAGAATTTAAAAAAAAAAATGTGAATGTTTTCATATTAAAATTAACTAACTGATGTCCATAACATTTTCATGGTATATTTATTTGCGCAATATATAGTGTGAATTTCAGCTTATAATCTCTATCTCAAATGAAAAATATTCATAACACATATTGGGGTGGAGAGATAAGGTTTTATTATGCAAACAAAAAGCAATATAAATTTTTATTGATGCTAATTCTAAAAGGTAGAATCTAGAGAAATATATTCTACAAACACAATGCCTAACATATGTGAATAAATTATTTTTATTATACATTATTATTACATCTTCATATGAGCTCCTTGATATTCTATAACTTTTATCTGTCTTAATCATTGATTTTGTGAACTTTCTACTCTTTGATTTTAACATGCAGCAGATGTTATTGTTTTCCAAAGATCTTTTATTCTTTTGACCTGTATTACTCAAAAAACATCTTAAGCAATAACTTATATTCATTTTCTGAATTTATCTGGACATCCTCATCAACTTTGAAGGGATCTCCTATAATTTTTACTAGCTACAATATTTGCCAAAAACATTTCTCTATCATCATCTGTTTTTGTTTTAAGTTGTGTTGATTGTGTTTCCATGAAGAAACCAGCCTCTCATCATGTCCATCCAGTGTAGCTCTACATTGATCATTAAAAAATGACTGTAGAAAAATAATTTCTTGTACTTCTTTACACAAATATTCCTCTTTGTGATATTTGCTTAAAAGTTTGTAGTTTGGCTAAAAACAAGAACTCAATCAATGTTCTTAATATTCTATATCTTTTCTCCCTGTTTACATTTAAAACAATAGCTTCTTCAAATATTTTCATGCAAGTCAATCCACTTTTCTTGCTTATTAACCTCCTTAATATTTTCTCTAATCATATTTTGTGATATTCTTAAAACCTGTCTTTTCTTTCTTGTTCTTACTTTGCAAATTTTTCCAATTTCTACTTCTGATTTTCCCTGATCTCTTTCAGATTTTTTTTCAATTTCCAACCTTATTTTCTCATCAATCAATAACTTGTTTCTCTTTTAAAGTTTTTTCTCTTATGACCTTACGGCAATCTTTACATACATGAAATAAAAAAAAATATATATCAATAACTATAATATATGTATTCATTTATAGCAAACAAGACGAGTTGATAAAGATTATCATATATATATGTCCTGAAAATTTTTAACCAAATTGGTTGGTTAATACCAATTTTGTGAAAAACATTTACTTGCATAATAATAAAATCAGACATTGTGTATTTAGATTCACTTCTCAATCAGCTGAGTCAGTTTGAATCATGATTTCTAAATTATGCCCCCTTTTCTCAAAGAGTACATTGCTTTATTGATAGATCCCCTTTCTGTTTCAGTGAACAAGTATTGTTTACATAGGTTGTAAATTACTTAGGGTACTATCTCTTGCCCTATGATTACCAAGAAAATGCAAGGAATTCTTTTAGAATATGCTTGAATGAATGACTAATAATATTTGTAAAAGTGCTGGTTTATATATGAAAGCACATTTTTTTTCCTCAATGATGTGTCAATGAAAGTGTTTATTATTTAAGGATTTCATTTCAAGCAATTTTACTTTTAGGTGCTTCCATACATTTTTCTTAGAAATTCTGAGACACTGAAATGAAAGAAGAATCCTCATCAATCCTGAATAATTTTTGTAAACTCATTTCAAAGACTGCCAATAAATAACAGCAAATGTTAGAAAAGGGTTTCACAGAATGCTAAACCAAAAATTTAAAATAAAAAAAAAAATAATTAAACACTTAAAAAAGAAGAGAATATTTGTAAGAATAAAAGATTTGTCATTTGAATGGAGGTATGAAATTTACATTTCATTGGAGAGCTGTAAAAACAGAAATGGCCGATAAATTATCACCTTTGATGGAGACATTTTTGATTAATGCTGTCATCTCCAAATGTTCACATTTCATTAATTTTTTTTTTCTTACTGCTTGTGTTGTATTGCATCTTGATAAATTGAATACTTATTTTTCTCACACACACACACACACACACACATATATATATATATATATATATATATATATATGTGTGTGTGTGTGTGTACTTGTTTCTGTGCATGCTTTGTATGAGCTCCTTTTAATAAGCACAGGTGCTTTCATTTTCCTGCAACTGTAACAAATATTAGTTGGCCTAATTGTAAGAAGTATGAATTTATGCATGTGTCTTCATATTTATGCTGTTTCTTTTAGAAAGTGTGTGCTGTTGTAATATCACTAGGAAAATGTATTGGAATTTAGGCTTTTATCACATTTTAGAGTATCTGTCTATTTATAGTTTGTTTTATATTAAGTGCCTGTGCAGATTTTTACACAGATTTATGCCTAATTTAAGGAGAATTTGAGAAATATCTTAGATAAAAAAAAATGCAAGAAATACATAAGAAACATGACATTAAAGAGAATTGAAATCTAAAAGACATTGTGTAGGTGTTTGTGTTATGATTGACAATGGATATAACAGCTTGTTGCTATCATTGCCTGGCTTGCAAATATGATGAAAGTGGATTTTTGATGCATCATTCTCTTTATCATTGACAATAGCATCCTAACAACAAAGTAGTGTTTGGAACAGGACACAGTTACCAATTGGAGTTTTTGCACTAAATTAGCAGTAAAAATTTGTATCAGAATTTGGACTGGCTTTGTTAAATTCTACAAGACAATTGCAATTTTCTTGCTTATAAAATATAAAAAATCTAGAATAATAATTACAAAGTATTATTATGAATGAATCCTGTACTCTCTAGTGACTTGTAGTTCAGATTTCCTTTTACATTTTAATAAATTTAATTTTTTCCTTCATTTCTCCATATGTACAAGGCATTGAAATTAGATTTGTGTTACCTGCCACTTGACATAGATATCCTTGTGCTATCCATGAATGTGATCTTTTGCCTGATTTGACACTGGTGCATCATTTTAGAGATTATCATTTTCTTTTTCTTTCCTTTTTTTTTTTTTTTATGTGTACACGACAGTATAACTCTTAGATTTTACAAATAAACTACAGATTGATAACATACCTCAAACTCTTTATCTTGTTTTGAAATTGTGTTTGTTTCTGTTGATTGAGAAACACGAGGACGTTGCCACCTTGTTTAGAATATGTCCTGGAATAATTGTCATTTTACGAGAAAAGGGTCTTATTTATTGTTATTGTGGACCTCATAGTAAGATTAGAAAATATTTCTTTCTAGTTTTCATTAATTTTCATCTCTTATATTTGATACATTAAATAATTGTCATTAGGTTTCCTTTTAATATATATATATATATATATTAAGAAATGGACAAGGTCCGACAATTTATTTATTAAAGACATTTTATTATGTTTAACGTTGTTATTTTATAGATACAAGTATTTAAGCAAATGCTCTGTTTATGATAAACAGTATTAAATAACATTTACCGGCCTGAATGTCCGAGAAATTTTCATAGAACGAATATTTTCAAAGAACGAATATTTTCTATGAAAATTCATGGAAAATTGGAGTTTATAAGCAGTAAATTCGACCTTGTCTGCGAACGCTTTTTGTAGCCTAGCGGTAAGGCACGTCAGCATATATGATTTGTTCATTATAGGATGCAGGTTCAATCCTGTCAAAGAACGAATATTTTCTATGAAAATTTCTCCGACATTCAGGCGGTAAATGTTATTTAATACTGTTTATCATAAACAGAGCATTTGCTTAAATACTTGTATCTATAAAATAACAACGTTAAACATAATAAAATGTCTTTAATATATATATATATATATATATATATATATATATATATATATATATATATATATATTGATATTTAATGTAAAGGCCAAAAACCTTTTCCTGCATGCATTACCCTTTTTATAGCCATTTCAAAATGATATTTCGCTTTGCTTTTTCTTTTAATTTAAAATTCATCATTGTTTAGTTTTTGTTTGTATATTTTAATTCAAGTATAGATTTAAAAGAAAAAAGGAAGAAAGAGATGAAATAAGATGGACGACACATGCACCAAAATATCTTTATGCTCTTTCTCTTAGCACTGTCCATTTGTATGTTTCATATTTCAATATTATTGTATTTTAACTCAGATCACCGAATATCTTAAGTATATTTAAAAAAAAAAGAAGATAACCAGTGCGGCAGCTAGCTCAGAGAGACGGACCAACAGACATATATATATATATACACACACACACACACACACACACACACACACACACACAGAGAGAAAAACCATGGAAGTTTTGTGTTATTCAAGCTTTATGGTTTAAAAGCAGGAGGTTAATAGAGAAATTGACAAAAAGATGATTTTCATTTTAATGTACATTGAATAAAAAAAAAAAAACAAAAAAAAAACTAAACTATCCAGGCTTTAGCATTTTGCTGCATTATCCATATTAACTCCTGTAAATTTGTTAGTGGTCATAGATAATGGCAAACAAAACATTTGTGAACATTTCAACAAGTGATTTTTCTTTGATCTGCTTACACACTGATATGTTTATTAAAAGTATAAAGTAGCTTTGAGAAGATCTCACCATCTAAAAAAAAATATATATAATTATCATTAGAAGATGTAAACACACAAAGTTCAAACAAAGAGATAAACAAATTAAAAGAGTAAAACTTGTACATCTTGTTTTTGGATTATGAGTTAGAGATAAAAAAAAAAAAATTCAGATGTATTTTGTGGTTAATGAAATGGCATAGAACATTCATTAATGATTCAAGTATTTATTATTATTTTTTTCTTTTGTCTTTTCTTCCTGCCTCAGTTGTTTAAAGAGATATGCATTAGTTTGTATATATATTGAGATTGGATGTTAGAAAAATGATATTATTTCTCTCCTTTTGGGTTTATTTCTACTTTATTTCTTGTAATGTTCGAACATACATTTGTTGATTCTTTTATATTTCTTTTTTTAACTGGTTAACTGGATCTATTATATATTATATACTTTGACCAGAGATGACACTTGCTTTTATACTGTACAATTTATGAAAATAATTCCATACATTAAAAAAAAAATAAAATAATCATTATATTGTAAAAATCTCTATATACCTCTATCTATCTATCTCTATATA